>CM070626.1:31226639-31795826 GCA_036346255.1 Ampelocalamus luodianensis | reverse complement strand
TTGTATTAACCACGAGCCGTATGGATAGAAACCCATACGCCATGGTCAAAAGACAACTACCCACTCGTGATAAAGCTGACAACTACCATGCTCCCACCTCCATCCTCCCTGCGACCTCCCCGCGACCGTGAGCCAATACACGCTAAAGTACTAGGTCAAGAGAGGTCCCATATACTCTAGTGTGGTTAGCACGCAAAATGCTTGGTCTAAGTGTGAACAAGATGTTCGGTCCTTGTTGACTCCTGCACCATTCCGCCACACCCAAATCAGATCACACCAATCATACCACAGCCCAAGTTCAAATCATTTTTGGTTTTCAGCTTAGTTTGCAATTAAAACATAGCAAAAATGCTGAAACAATAAGTTATAAATTTTAGTAAGATCAAGGTTACCGACCAAAGTCGATAACCGCCTGCTCTTACTGGACAGCTAAGCATACTCAAGCAATTTGACCTGATCTACTAAGTGACAAGAGACCATCCAAATGCCTCTAATCACAGCAAATAACCTAGGCTCTGTAGTAGAGATCAACATTTTGTCTGGTGGATATGCAACAATGGATTTAACTAATCAATTTAACACAAATTAAGCAATGCATACATACAAAATAAACAAAATATTAGACTTTAAAATATCGATAGGAATGATCAAACCTAGCTGTTCTGGTGTCGTTGCTCATATATAAGTGAGGATCTGCCCTCGTGGTTGCCGCAAACACTCTAATCCTAACGATCGAACATAACAAAGAAATAAGAATCTAATAACACCGCAAAACTCAAACATACAAATAAACATCAAAACAAGCCAAAACTCACACAGAAGCTTCAAGCATGAAATAACAAAATTTCAAAACAGAGAACATTCATTTAAGTAAGTTAATAATTTTCTATGAATTTTCTAAGCTAAAAACACAACAAGCACTAGTTAATTACTTAACAGATTTTCAAGAATGTAAACAAAGGTGCAAAACCTATTCTAATAGTTAGTATACTCAAAATGAAATTTTACAGTAATTGGGTTCATTGAATTTGGACAATTATTGGAAGAGATATGCATTTTCTAATTTAGAAGATACCTAAGGCATCATTTTATTAATTACAGATTTCAGTTACAGAGACATGGATGAAACTAATTTTTGTAAATACACATTTAAAAAGAAAATTAATAAAGACTGGTTTCATGCAATTTGGATAAAATTGAATTAGCTATGCATTTTACAAGTCTAAATGAATTATCGAAATGCAATGAAACATATTACGTAAAGATTACTAAAGCATTAAATCTTTTTCTACCGCCAACAAGAAGCCCAATGATCGGACAATGGGCTCCAGACGATCACGACAGACAAAGACACCCGCTTGAAGTGACGTCCACATTGATTCAAAGAATACGCCTTCGCTTAACGTAACGTAATCCTAACACATATGCCCAAAGAAAATACGTCATGAAAGAGAAAACGATTAACAAAACTACACAATCCCTAACCGACATTCCGGCCCACATAACAGTAGACTCAGTAGAATTAAACGATTAGATTTGAATCCCAAAACAAAGCTTAATACGAGAGGGCCCACAAGTCGCTGACTCAACGTAACCTGTGTTTAGCGATAATTAAGCTTCGCTGCCCGCTTCAAGACGCACGGGACGGCGCCGCGCCGCCGCAGTGATCTAGCAAACCGGCGAGTTTAAGACGAGTGAGTGGTACCTTAAGGTCGGGAAAGACCTCACGTAACCCGGACGGTGACGCTGGAGCTCAATGGTCGCCGAGATGGGCTCACGACGGCCGTGAGGCGGAGAATAGCTACGGCTTCGCAGTAGAAGACGCCATGCATTTCGAGAAGCTGGAAGGTGCGCATTAATCGCCGACCTGTGAGCAATAAGCACAAGATAACGTCAAGAAGAAGGTCCGAGGCGCTCGAATTGCTACGTGCGGGCGAACACCGTGATTGGAGAAGAAAGGGTCGCAGCAGCCAACGATGCACCAAAGACAAAAATGAAGCCATCATTAGCTTCGCGTATCAATGCGCATCCGGCGGGACCATGCGTCAAGCCGAAACTCACCGCAGCACCAGCAAGCTTGCAGAGCCAGACCAACGGGAGTTGGGGACGGCGAAGTGGCTTGACGATTCACATCGATGCCACGAGCTCGGATGGGAAAAATGGATGCGCACCGAGTGTGGTTCACGATGGTGAGGTTGTGGCTCAAGGGGCTTCTCCAACGCTTGACAGTTACTCTTCATTTCTTCTCCGTCAAACAAGAAATCGGGCGAGATAATAACTGAACGCAAAGGAGAAGAAGTGGATGAGCTGTGTGGCTTTTATGAAGTCACGCGATGCTCTCCCAACCGGATACCAGGGCATAAAGGTGGCGGGCCGAGGTACGTACGGGCAAACATGCACGCACGCCGCGAGCCCGTGAGGTGCGGAGAAGATCAGGTTGATGCCGACAGTGGGACCCATACATGTCGTCGCGATAAACGGCGCGGCGAACCGTGGTTTGATTTGATCAAAGAACACATCGACCGCTGGATCTAAAACCGGCCGGGATTGGTGTATGCATTCGGACAGTCGCCTGCATACGCTGACGATGGATCGCTCGATCTTCACCTGACGGTTACGATCGATTGACTCATACATGGCAGCCAGCGCGTAAGGTGCACCGAGTCATGGTGCGGTGCGGACCCGAGTCTCGAGTTGGGTTCGCTGGTCTGAGGAACAAGATTTTTAGAATTTGATTTAAAAGACAGAGAAGGTTTGGGGAATTTTAGAGGTAGTCTCCTGAGCTCCAAAAATTTCTTGAAATTTTTATGGTAGCTACTTAGACAGAGGACAACCTTGTATAATTTTTCCAGAACTTTTATGCACTGCATTGTTCTAGAGAAAATTCACAAGCTGCTGTAGGAGTTTGACCAGATTTCAAACAGAGTTGATTTAACATTTGAAATAGCAAACAAAATCTAAAAATTGTGAAATAATTCAGGAGGTAGATAGGATGATCAAGATGCTAGGAAAATAGTTTCAGAGGATGATCACAAGTTTGAAGGCTAAGAATCTGATAACAACAATTTCCAATCACAAGAATTAAATTCTACAAATTGAAATTGCTAGGAAAATTGTAGAAACTTTCAAATGATTTGAAGAGACAACAAAGTTTTTATTTCTCCTCAAAATTTTACATTTGAAATACAAACCCTAAGTTAGGGTCATTCAGAGTCCTTCGTTTGTTGCATCATGCATGATGTCGTTTTTATACACGTAATCAAACCAGTAGCGCCATGTAATTCTAGCTTTATTATAAAGTCTATTTTAATTATTCGTAGCAAGGCATCCAACAACATGATCCCAACTTCAAAACGAGTTCGAAGTAGGCACGAAATGATCTACGCTCCACAAAGTGACGAAAGAGCACCACCTATCATTCTAGTAGGATTTCTACGTATGTTTCCTCAAATGCACTGTCACCATATGTCCATACTTTCACAAAAAATTATCGATTCATATAGAGTATTTACTCTCGCTTAAAAGGATGGTGTTATCTTTGGTTCATGATAGATTCTCTATTTTTAAGTTATGGATTCAGATAGATTCTCTATTTTTAAGTTATGGATTGTTAAATGTTACATGTACATAGTGTGATGTATCACCATAACTTCAATTGTTTTGATCTTTCAAAAGGTTCCAAATCCATAAATCAAGTCCCTTTGTTACCATCTTACCACCAAATCATAACGCTCCAAATCCATAAATCAAGTCCGAACTAAATTCAACCATGAGCACGAATTTATAATTTACAAACCAACTTCAATTCACGCCATATACCATTCTATCACACGCCATGTAGTATGGCGTGACAACGCACGCTTGTCACCCCATGTAGTATGGCGGTGTGGATGCCACAAGCCCTCCACGCCGCAGCCGCGCTGTGGCGAGGGCTTGCGTGGCATGTTTTGTCACGCCGCTGCGTCGGGTGGTGTGACAAGACGGTTTGGACACGCTGTGGGTGATGGCGTGACCAAAGGGGATCGATTTGAAAATAAAGTTCGCAAGGGATTAAATTTAAAACATTAATAAAAAGATTAAATAATAAAAAATTCAGGGCTAGGCCCATCTAGGAGGTCTATCCATCACGAAGTGCCATCGGGTGCCACTGCTCAGAGAACAACCTCCCGAACGCATCCTATACCAAAGGCCACTAATGGTCATATTGCTGCTTTTTTTTAAAAAAATAATATTAATGTAAAAGATAATTACAAAATTAAATAATCGATTTTTAATAAAAGTAGGCGTTAGAGACTTAGGCATTGACGACAGTGTAAGGTCAACAACAATGAGATGTCGGACCCGGAAGTAACACCCCTAAATTCTCTGTGTATTCAATATTAGTCCTTAGAACAGCAGCTAGTGTACATAGTAAACAAATATAGTAACATCTATAATTCGCACAATTTTATTAATCAATATCAGAGATTATTATGTAACACCCGATTTTTAGAATCGAGATGTTAATATTTAATTTAGAGATCTAATAAATATTTGACCATGTTTTAAAAGTTTCCCGTGTTTAAGTAAAAAGATTGCTTTTAAAATCAAATCGAATTAATTAAAATGTTGCATTTAAAATCAAATAGAGTTGTTTAAAAAGTTATAATAATAATAATAAGTTATATTAAATCTTGAAAGACCGCATTAAAATTTAATGATTTTGATTTTACATTCTCGCATGTATTTCAAAAAGAAATTCATGTCGTCATGCATTGATTCGCATCGCCTCTTTCTTTTTCGCTGCATCAAATCACAGACTAAATGCGGCGTCGTGACCCACAATTTTTCCCATTCTTTTCTCCTATGACTATTATTTTTTAATTATATGTAACTAAAAATTATAAAAATATAATGGTATGAAAGTATTTTGCTCAGACGAAAATGTTGCAACACTCACACAACAGTCAAGTTTTGCCTTTGAAAAGCAACAAATATTGAATGGATTCCAGCAAACATCCATCCAAGACAATTTTCTGGTAGAGCAAAACAACTAGCAGTAAACCTAGGCACTGGGCTGCAGGCAGATTGGCAGCACCAAACTAGCATCAAACAAACCCTTTCTCCGTCGTCAATTACTACCCAACTACTAAGCCCCAGCCGAACCCATACCCCTGTGCCATTTCTCTTCCCATCCTCTCGTGCACAACCATTTCTCCCCACCTGAACTGAACAGGCTCCATCCCTGTTTCTTTATTGCCAACGAAATGACTCTGTCCATCCCATTATTCCAACCAGACAGCCCATTCACAACACCACTCATTTTCCCCAGCTGAGAGCCATCGCCACCCTCACTGCCAATTCTTTCTCCAACTACCAAAGCCTCCCACTGCCATTGGTTCCCCTGCCTCCCCACCCCAAAGCCGAACCATTCTTTCCTCTTGTGTCATTTGTCACGACCACGAGGCACCAGAATCCTGGGACCGCATTGTGTAAACTACAATAGTTTTATAATCAATGGTTAGTGTACATAATCGAACAAGAGATAATAACATAATCATGCAATCGTTACTATATTAACAAAATTTTGAGTTGATTACAAAAAGGCACAAAGCCAAGATGCAAATACAACGGAAACAAAAGAAACAGGTCGGTACCATCCGATTCGCCACAAAGTTATCCAGTGGGGCGCATCCTAGTCGCCAAGACCTCCGGTGCTCTGCGAAGACCTCTTCACTTGCTTGTCAATAAGCAAGAGTGAGCACAACAACCGTGCTCGCAAGTCACACCCGTCAAGTAACAGATTAATGTATGTAAGGGTTTAGCAAAGAAATGCTTATAGAGTTGATTTGCACAAAGTCAAGTTTCTTTCCAACTATTTGTACTAAATTTCAAGCAGTCTAAACTATAACTAAATTTTTTTCTTCTAAACACAAGTTTTATAGTTAGATAACATTCACAAGAGTTGTGAAGGATACCCTCCTATCACAAGGCTGCCCACCGAAAACCCATTTGAATAGAGATCCAAAAACCGGGTAAACAAGTCTTTTGAAAACAAAACCAGAATCTAGCTTTGAGCAGTTTTGTCAAGATATCCTTGACCGTGGACACGGCTATTCGAATAGGTTTACACTCTGCAAAGATTATACAACTTTACTCACAAGAGATAATCAATTATACTGTCTGCTCACACACTTTGAGAAGTGTACGACTAAGTGATTATCACAAGCCTTTACAATGCGCCATCCCATCGTAGTCCCGCCCGCGAGGTTTCGCTTCTATTGGGCCAACCACTGCTGGATTCAAGCCCTCTCTTGCGCCATGTGGAATACATGAAAGTAGCTCGTGAAAGACACCACACGAACCGGATGGCACAACCACGATGAGATATTGGAAAACATTAGCGGATCATGCCCATTCGGGACATTTGGTAGTAATGCGGAAAGGTATAGCAAAATACACTCAAGACCATCCTTAATCGACTCGAGCGACAACCAAATGAACCCTCGGCCTCAACCATAGAAATGGAGCAATCCCGTGCATGAACATGCACCCATCCAAACATCCATTTTGCCCAAGTCCAAATCAGTTTTCACTTCAATTTATCATAGCTAAAACATTTCAGAAAACTCCATGGTACTGACCATACCACAACAATATTTGAAAACAAAGTTGAGCGTTTGGCTAATTTCCCAAAATCAAAGTTTTTTGAGCTAAGCTTCATCTAAGCATAGAGTTTTGCAACATATTCTAGCTCATACTAATGTATCAACTAGCTTTTAACTAAGGTCTCAAGGGAGGTCCAAATGACATTCAAATCTGGGTGTACAAAGGAATTGGAAATATTGGAAATAACTATCTAAGGGCCTGGTCAACGCTTGTAGCACCTTTTTCGCTGCCTCCCTTTTGTGCATCTAGGTCTGCTCGTCCATAATCTTTCATAGTGCTTCAAACTTTCGCTACTGGTTCTGGTTGCAGAGCAGTTTAAATAGGTTCATCAAGTACTTGTTGCGAAACTACTTATAGAAGGTTGCACCCAAATGCCTCATGCACCACCTACTCTACAGATCCGCCCATGAAAGTGGTCCGTTCTCTCCTTATTGTAGCTGAGTTATTACACTCAGTAGGCCCACATGCTGATCATGTATGATGTATACGTTAGAATGACCCTGTACAACATAAATCCTCAAATTCCTCAGGAACCACAACTAGTTTTCCGTGTTCTCGCTTTCGATGAAAGCTAATGCCACGGAAAAACTTGATTATCGCGCTATTGTAGTCGTGATTTGGCCCTTGTACTTTTGATCAAGAATGTGTCATCCACACACAAGATTAGACAGCAAGATCTTTGGAATGCATTGATATGTGGACCAAAGGCGAATAATAATGCTCGCTTCAATACCTCTTATTGGCCCACTTTAGATGCATGGAATCTTGAATGTCGACATGAGTGCCGGATTCCTATTCCAGTGCCTTTTGTTTTGCCCTCCACGCCTTGGCATAGCTGATTGTGTACTGGAACCTTACCTCAATCGCCCGACTCGTGGATCGTGGCTCAAAATCTAGATTATCCATGATCTCACCGTACATAAGGTTCACGATGAAACCTGATAACAGGTTCTAGTGGGACCGTACTAACTCAACGATGACACATGTGTGAGGGACCACTATAGAGTATTTTTAGTAGGTGTCCCACTTAGGCTAAAATACATACACTCGCCAAGGGCATTCCTCTATATCGTATTTTAACATCGTAGTATCTTGGGTTAGACTTGAGGATGTGAATATCGCCACACTAACAAGGCCTAGCATTTGACCGCCTCCCACGGCCTCCTTATATTTGTATATAGTCGTGGAGATCATGTGGATATGATCCTAATCTTAGTGTGTTGAACAATTGGCAATAACGTCGAGATGTTTGTAGAAACCCTTATTTTCGGTGAAGTTCTTGTGCTGTCAGGTCTGAGGCGGTCAGACCGGCCATGGTGGCGGTCAGACCGGTCCTGTCGGGTTGTTTTGCTTGTGAGAGGCTGGCGGTTCGATCGACCAGTGCGGCGGTCTGACCGGCTACCGCTGAGAGGTCAGACCGGCCATTAAAGTGGACTTTGGATTTTGGAGCTGGGCCAAAAATAAAGGATGTAGGCAAGTGAGAGGGTTCTTCTGCACTTGGTCCCATATTTTTTGGAGCCTCCAGGCAAAAGTGCTATTCGATTGAAAATTCGAGAGAAGGTTCGGATTTCTAAGTTAGAATTTTGGCTAAGTCATGGACTAGCGGTCAGACAGGCCTTTGGCTGGCGGTCAGACCGGCCAGAGGAGCGGTCAAACCGGCCATGGTCGCGGTCTGACCGGTTGTGGCTTGGTTTCGTCGTCCCGCGTGGCGGCGATGTGTGTTTGTTAGGTCAAGTTCATGTTCATCAGTGCATATGTGTAGCATGATGCATGTTTTGGCTAACGTGGGTCAAGTTGTGAAGAACTTATTCCCGGATTCGTGTTTGCTTGTCTATTGTTGTGCAGGTGGCTTGCAGGTCTATGACGGTCAACGGCGAGGAGGATCGGGACTAAGCTTGGAGAGCCGAGGTCCGAGCGATCGTGGATGCCGTGAGTCGAGAGGACTGCCGGGCGCGGAATGGACATGGATGACCGAACGAGCGAGGCCGGCGGCGGGTTCGATCAGCGGCGCGCGAGTCGCTGCAAGTGCTCGGTGGTGCGGTGGGATCCGGACGGAGAGACTTGACGACATGGAGCCGTTGATCAACCTACACGTGGCGAAGCAGCGATTGCTTCACGAGATTGGACTTGGTCTTTTGGAGAAAGATCGAGACAGGGTATTTTGTCATTTCACCAAATACCGCCTTGGTGACTTTGGCTAAACCGCGTGCGGGTAGGCGCATGGTGAAGCGGTTTAGGTCAATCGATGATGAAGACGGCGCTTTGACATGCGTGCATGTGTTAACCCATTGTGTGTTAGGGTTTAATGGGTGCCCTAATGGAATATTCTCTAGGATCTAACCTCCACTATATAAGGGCTAAGTGTTGGTTGCACTAAGTTCCTAAGCCCTCATTTGGACATGCCCTATTGTGTTTTAGGGTTTTGGGGAGAAGAGAGGAGAGCTAGGGTTTCTAGAATGGATTGAGTGTGTGCTCTTGGATAGAGCTTTGTCCTCCTAGATTGGAGTGTGTAAACAACAATCATTCATCTATCCAAATCAATCCAACCAGATTTCACAAGATGAGTCTCTATTTCGTTTTTGTGTTCTTCCATCTCATTTTGTGATTTTGGGTGTTTCTTTGATCCGATGTGTTTCTAGTGGTTTCTTTCCCTCATCTACCTTACTGTGATGTGTGGGAATACATCTATGATCATCTAGATCATCCATCTCCCACGAGCAAGTGTTGGATCGAGTTTTGTTTTTGCTCGCTTTTGAACCTTCCTTCGATAAAACTGAAAAGATCAAAACTTTGATGTGGATGTTCTCGATCGTCGTATGGAATAGGTTCCTAACATCCTTAGGAAGATATGTTTCAAATTTCGTGGAGTTTGGCCAAGTGAATCAAAAGTTGTGCCACTTTTAGTTTTCGTCGTCGGCTGTTCCAGTGGACATTGAGTACGACCACCCGCTTGCCTACGGTTGTACCGAACATTGGTACGACCGCCATTTGCTTACGTTGTACGAACATTGGTACAACCGCCCGCTTGCCTATGGTTGTATCGATTTCCTGATTTCTTCAAGACTTCCTCAATTTTGTTTGCGGAGTTTTGGGGGTTAGGAGTGATTTCAACACAAGACTTCCTCTGTGCTAAATCATTGATCTTCATAGCTCTCGTCGCTATTGAAGTGATTTACAAGTTGAATCCATTCAAAGTGAAAAAGAATTTAAGCTCCTATTCACCACCCCTCTAGTCACCTATCTGGTCCTACAATAGCTCCTTTCCTGACCACGCTCTGGTCGTATTTCCATGGCACATAGGCGCTTTCATTAAGGACAAGGTTGTCGAACTGGTATGTGCTCCACTCGGATGGAACCGCTTGCTGGTCTACAACATCCTCATTGACGGATCCTTCATCTTCTAACAATGCCATGTAGTCCTAGTCTTCGAGATCCATCCTTTGCACTAGGGCTTTCAACTCCTCACCCTTGTCAGCAATCCCACTTGCTTGCCTGACTAAAGGAGCTCCTTCCACAGGGTCTTCATCGACAGGATCAGCTACTTCCGGACCTTCGACCATTGTGTGTGCTGCGTTGTGGCTGGAGTCCCTAACTTCTTCTTCGGCATTACCCCCCCTTCTTTTTTCTTTTTATTTGAAGTCCGGGATTTTACCCCATCTGGTCCACATTAAAGAAGAAGAAGCACCCAACTTCGAGAGGCACCCACGAGAGCAGCGCTCGAATCGTGGCGGGCTGAGAGCCTAAAGCTTCCCTATGCCACTGTGCCCCTACATAGTCCTCGCATCACTATGCCCCATCACAGTTTTTGATGAGGCCTAGGGTTTGATCCCTGCCGGTGCTTGCCTCAATGCAAGATTTACCAAGTGAGCTGTAACATCCCAAAATTTGGTTTGTTTTTGAAGTTTTAAAAGAAAAAGAACCATTTGGATTTTTATGCTAAAGTTAAAGCTTAATATGAATTTTCAGAGTTCAAAAATAATTTAACATGATTAATGTCAACATCAACTATTATCAAAACTATTTTATTTGGATTCTTTGTGCTTGAATATATTTTCTAGAATTTATCTGAGTGCATTTGCTATTTTCTAGTGTTATTTGCCTTTTCTGCTATTTTCTAAAAAGAAAAACTATTAAGAAATCGTAGATTTTGTCTCGGGCCGAATCTTATCCTCATCCCGATCCTATCCCCATTGGCTCAGCCCATCCTCCTTTTCTATCTGGCCCATTTTTCCTTCGGCCCATCCGTTCTCTTCCGCGTGCACCGCAGCCCAACATCTCGGCTGCACCAGCCCGCCTTCATTTCCTTTCCGCGCGGGTGCACTGCCCAGCCGTAGCCTTGGCTCGTTTTCCTTTCGCGCACACGTGAGCCCAAACCGAGCCAACGCCTTCCTTTTTCTTTTGTTTCCCTGATCGGTGGGCCCGCCTTTGTTGCCACCTCATCATCGTCTCCGCTCAGGACTCCTGAGTCCGTGTCTTGCACGACGTGAGTGCCGCCGGCTCTCCTGTTTCAATCTCTTCCATCTGGTGCTATATAAAGGACCCCAACCCCGTCAATTTGTTCGTCTCGTGTTCCTCCACCGAAACCCTAAGGTGCCAATTCCGTTCCTTTCTCCGTCGCGCCGAATCGAGCCGGAGAAACTCGCCGCCACCGCAAGCCTTCATCCTCGGATTTCTTCGTCGTCTGAGCATCTCAGCCCGTGCCATCACCGGCGTTGAGATCGCGTGCTCGAGAGATTCACGGTGCTCTCTCCATCTTGTTTCAAGACCACCTCCGCGTTGTCGTTTTGTCACCAAACTAAGCGTGTCGCCGTTGTCAATCTACTTCTCTGGTGAGCCCTTGCATATTCTTTTGTGTCATCGTGTGCCCAATATTATTCTCATCTAATCTCCACCTTCGTTTTGTCTTCTTCGACACCGAATTGTCGTCGCTGGTCAACATCTTCATCTTCGGTCATCTTCGAATTACCGTTGCTCTGGTCAACTTCGGCTCTCCCTGAGCGTCCCATGGTGATCCCCTCATCGTCACGGTCGCCATGCTCACCTCCAATCTCCTCAGGCGCCTTTGCTTCATCACCGCCGCCACATCCGAGCTTTCCTCCGTCGCCAAAGCCGCCGCCGTCACCACCTCATCACCGGCATTGCTGCGCCTCCACCTCCCAGAGCACTATCGTGTTCTCGGGAGATCGTTTTGCCACTTTCCCGGAGCTTCCTCGTCGCCATTTGTCGTCACCGCCGCAAGCTTTGCCGCTGGCCAAGCGCCTCCCATGGTTCTCCGTCTTGTGCCGACAGCCATCTCGTGCGCCACCTCGGCACTCAAGCCCATGTGGCATCCAAATCATCTCTGTCAGCAGCCATGTGGCGAACTAAACACCCACCCGAGCCTAAACCTAGTCCATGGTGCACCAAGTCATTGACCAGTGGGTCCCACCTGTCAGATTTGTTTTCTTTTCGGCTAATATTTCTTCGACGTCACCGATGCAATAATTATCTTTTCCTTCAGAAATGTAATTCCAGCAAATACATAAATCTGATTTTCATGATTTTATGTGATTTCAATTTTCCAATGCCCATATCTTTTGCATCCGAACTCCGATTGAGTCCATTCAAATTCCTAAATTCATATAAATTTGATATCTATTTATCTGAGATTTTTTTTTTATTTTTTTTGGAGTTTTTTTTCTCTCTGTTATTTATTTATTTGGGTTATTTGCTTGTTTTGCGAGTAGACGTTGATACTTCGGGAAGCTTTAAGCAAGGAGTAGCATACCAAGATCAAGATCAATCACAGAATTTATTCCAAGGCAAGTCATGGTCCTTTGATCATATTGAACCTATGATTTCAAAAGTATATTATTTTATACAATTGCATACTATCTTTATACAAATGGTTTTGGAATTAGTTATTACCTGTTGTCATTATGCCTCCTTTGATAATTTGAATGCCATGAATCCTTTCTCACCTTAGCTTGGTTAATTTTTAGTTGGTCATATTCATATTGCTAGCATGGGTATCGTACGTATACTTAGTTCAGCTTAGTTACGATGGGTTCATCATCACATGTATCATAATGATTAATCTTGACTTAATGAAATATGGAACCATGGTGGTGAGCCACTCTTGTTAAAATTTGTGTACCATGACGGGTTTGTCATTGGTTTTAGTTAAACAAATGGATTTCGCCAAGCAGTAGGTTGGTGGATTGAGGTGCGATTAGCATGGATTGGGTTGTGGAAAGATCGCTGAGTAACTTCTCAAGGACTTAATCTTGTGCGCCATTGAACTGGCCTTAACTGCACAACCACATGCCCGATGGGATGGGCCTGGTGACTAATTAGCAATGCCTTAATTTTAGTTCTCATGTGAAGTGTGAGTTATGGGAAACGTATTCTCACGATGGCGCAAGAGAGGCCCTGTTTGGTCGGAAAGATATTCAGTGTTGAAACCTTAGCGGCGAACTGGTTTAGAAGGAGCTTTGTAAAAGCCTTGTGATGATCACTTAGTCGCACACTCGAAGTGTGTTAAGCGGACATTATAAGTTGATCTATCTCTTGTGGGTCAAGTCATACAACCTCTGCAGAGTGTAAAACTATTCAAATAGCCATGTCCATGATTATGGACATGCTCGGGGATTTCACACGGGAGTTAGAGTTTCTCCAAAAATGAGTCAGAGTGTGGATGAGAAGTTCACTTGATGAATATAATGTTCGTTTGGTGAATAGGTCATTCACTTGGTGAGTTGTGTCGATTGGTGAATAGGGGATTCACTTATATTTGGTTTGGATGGGAGTGAATGGGAAGTTCACTGGTTGTTTCAAAGGAATTGTTTTATTACTTATTATTGTTTTCAATTACGCATTTCAATCTATTTGTTGTATTTATCGTAAATGCTGCTTTCTGCAAAAGAACCATACAGCTAACCTTTGTTCAAGCCTTACATGAATACTATTTGTATACATTTTCCCACGACTTGTTGAGTACATTCAAAGTACTCATGGCTTTATGCTCTCTGTTTGATCAACAGGAGGGAGAATATCAAGTTGCCCAAGAGTTTTTCGCCCAGGAGGACCATGAAGGTTTTGCGGATTAGGATGCTCTCCACTCAATTGCTCGTGGGCATGTTGATTGGCCATTTCAAGAGTTTATTTCTGCAAGAGTTTATTTGTTTCTTTAGTCCTACATGGCAAGTTACAAACGTTGACCATAAGGTCCAATTATTATTATTATCTGTTACTTTGAGATCTTTTAGTTAAATCGAATAAATGGATGGTACTTCATCATCGCTTTCCTATGTGAGCTAGCTATCGATCCGGAACTAGTTTAGAGTACAGAGGGTTCCTGAGATGCATTTTCGAGTCCCGACATGAGCTAACGCTCACTCCTCATTACCACCCCCTTCTTGTTCAATCGCCGATGCAGGAGTGGGCTTGGCATATGCCTGAGCTAGAAGGACTAGATCCCACCGTTCCTCCCTCGCCCTACGTACATATGATTACCATGACCTTATTCCCTTTAGCTTCACTAACTACCAATATGTGCTGTGTGGTGCTCGGTTGGTAAGGCAACTCAATCTCAGATCATATACTGTATGGTCCAAATCGAATGTGTGGAACAACCACCCCATCACAGCACCCCATGTACACTGCTCTGGTCTTGTTAGGGTCACGGTCGCCGATTAGAAATAATGCAAATAAATCCCCTTGGGACCCTCAAGAATACTCATCCGTAGTAGTAAATTTTGAAGTTAGTGCCGCGTGACATATTTAACGTATTGCACCGTAAACAAGATTTTCACGATTAACCACATATCTAAAACTAAACTACCCATCGAAAAGGACCATGTATAACATACTACACTACGTGACCGTACATCTAAAACTATATAATCCATTCGGTTAAAAAAATAACCTGAAACGTGGGCGATCGGACGGGTAGCGCTTCACTAGCTTCTTTCCTCCCCTCTACTCCCCTCCCTTTCTCCTCCTCTTTCTTTTTTCCTGAATAAAAGTGAGTTAAGCCAGAATTTTGGGGTCTTTTATACGGTAGATTGTGTCGCCATTTGGAATGGTGACATAGACTTGTGGGATCCCTATCGCCATTTGAAATGACGATTTTTTTCTCCAAATTTTAATATTAAAAATTTAGGATCCATATCGCTAGTTGAATTAGCGATATGAACTTGTCACCATTTGGAGTGGCGATAGGTCTCTGTCGCCAATTCAACTTGCATGCGGGACCTCTCCATACTATTAAGCCTCCTGCTGCTAGTACCTAGGTCCCTGTCACTAATTAGAATAGTGCATGCTCCTGTCGCCATTCCAATTGGCGACAGACACCTACTTTTGTATTTTTTTACTATTTAATTTTGTAATTATCTTTTAAATTAATATTATTTTTTTTAGAAAATCGTTGCGCTGTGATCTCCCCAGGTTGGTTGGAATTTATCGGTGAAGAGTAGAGAAGAACGGAGTAAGAACAAATCAAGAAGGATGGAGGGGGAAAATAAGATATTTTGTTTATACAATCTCTCTTACTAACCAGGACAATATTATTTTATTGGCCACAATGACATCCTACATCAAAGAGCCACAAACTTACATTGTCCTAGAGCGAAAACACATTCTTTTTGGCGTCCTAAAGTAAATACCACAAAATTGCGGTGTGCTGTAGTAAATCTTGCCTTGTTTTATTTTCCATAGTTAACTAGATTCCACATCACAACACAGCACAATAAAAGTGTCCCAAATATGCTCCATCCATTCTTTCCTGACAGCCAATCTATGAATGAGCGTGATTGCACTCAAATAACACAACCGATAGTCCCATGTATTAGTGTCAACCGAGGCGTTGTGCTCTAGTGTCTAGTGTGGGGCCCAAGAAGTCATCTTTCTGCTGGCTCGACGGGATGTGGATTTCGGCGAAACGTGGAGTCGGATTGCAGCAAAGGGAGCACCACTGACAAACAAGTTCATGGTGGGGCAGACCCGCCCGAATATGGATAACAAATTAGTGAACACGACTACACAAGCATCATTGGAACGACTACACAAGCATCATTGGTGGGACGGTATTTACTCGGTGCATGAGTGGAATGGTTTACCGATCACTACACAAGTTGCCAATTGCATCAACAGCTATACAGCTAAGAGAAGTACAACAAAATAGTCAATAAACAATAAACCTAGTAACAAATAGTACAACGAATAAGAAAAAAATGTTGTGTATCATCTCTCTGAGCTCTAAATCCCTTCGAATGACACCACAAGATGACAGCGCCCGTCATTATTCATCCTAGATGATACACTGCCCATCCTAACTCTACCTTTTTGACAGCTCATTTTTTTTTTCTTCGTAATGATTCGAAAAAAAGGGAGCCACCGGTTCAGATACACGATACTATCATTACCGCTCGCACCAAAAAGATTCTCACTTCCAGTGACATGTTGCCAATATGCATCAACAGCTATACAGCTAAGAGAAGTACAACAAAATAGTCAATAAACAATAAACCTAGTAAAAAATAGTACAACGAATAAGAAAAAAATGTTGTGTATCATCTCTCTGAGCTCTAAATCCCATTGAATGACACCAAAAGATGACAGCGCCCGTCATTATTCATCCTAGAATAGCATGACTATGTCCTCCTTACAAAACATATGAGCTTCCGAGGTTCACAATATTGTTAAGATCAACATATATGGGCTCTCCTCTCTTAATAATGGGCTCATAAACAACTATTACAATATACTCCTTATGCCTTATTGAAGCATCTGATTGTAACAATTGACGGGAACACCTGGTTGTATAGTCTGTCCAATAGCTATAATCCTTCTTACAGGTAATCTAGAAAAGTGTAGGAAACGAAATAATAGTAGGATTTGTTATGTTGCCTCCATAATCTAAACCAGTATGCATGAAAATGGGATTTGAATCAAAGGGCTTTCACCCTGATCCCACACTGTTGAAAGTAGAACGAACACACAATGTATAAGATCCGACGAAAATACAATTGTGTGTGGACGGGAGCACCACGTCTCGCAGCACACACACACACATCAGCATTCGAGTTTAGCTCATTTCAAAACTACTGAACTCACTACATCAGGTTTAAATATAATGCTAACTGAACCAACTACATATTCTAGCAAAAACACACATGATCCGATTTGCATTTCTTTGACACATCCAGGTGGCATCTCCATATGGATTATCTCCAATAAAAATGGGATTCTTTTTTCAAACGAGGACTTGCCCAGATTCCATTACAAAGAACAGAATTATAGAAAATACAATACATGAATAAAAAAAATTCTAATAAACTCCAGATGACGAGTGAGGTTTGTATCAACAAAAATGGGATTTTTTAAGGTACCACAGGAGAACTGCACAGCGAATGGATTAAGATTAAAAGAGCGTATACATATTACATAAAAGAACGATTGAATGGATTATGTAATATCCCATTTAAACTTTAGAGAACTAAGTGAATTAAAAAGAGAAAAATTAAATAGAATTAAAAGAGAATTTCAGAATTAGAGGGGAATTAGAACTGGGCCAAAGGCCTGTATGTTCTTGGCCCAAGAGGGCCGGCAGCCCAAAACCCTACCCACCCTCCAAACCAGCGCCCCTACAGTGCCACTCCGCCACGCCCTCCTCGCCGCCGCCACTGCCGGGATTGTTGTTACTGGTGGTGGTGGTGGTGCTTCCATGGTTCAACAAGGAAGGAGATCCGGCAAGAGGAAGGACAAGGGAGGAAAGAAAGGAAGAGAAGGGGAAAATGAGGAAGGATCAAGGGCAACACATTCGTCGTTGAATTTTCTTCAGGGATAACGATATGGAAGCCTTTATTTAGCCCGAGCTTAATTATTGTTCAATCTGTAGATTATTTGGTTCATGGGAAGTGTAGTTTTTCGTAAACCCTAGTTCGTCGAATCACGCCGCAGAACCTTGCGGGGGAAATTAGAGGTGTTTGCATTCGGATTTATGGTTTCTTATAGTTAGAAAAAATGTGGATAACTTCATTAGCATCCCAGGAAGGTCTAGAATACTATATTTGGAGTTGTGGATGAAAAGTTATGACCTTAGGAAGGTCGCTGTCCAGAAAAAAGACGTCAATGGCAGCTGTCGTGTAGTTGGGCTGATTACACCTAGTAAATGGAGTAATTTAATTATTGTTATAACTTGAATAAGTTAGGAAATTTTGAGTAGGCTCCAGAATTGTTATTGTTCATTACTTTTTAAGTTATATAAAAAGATACGAAATTGTGAAGTATCTTGTAATCGCAGATTCTAGGTAATATTCGGGGATGGAAACGGGAAGTAAACGCTGAATTCAGAGGTTTGTCATAACTAGAAAGTTGCAGATAATTTTGTAGGGTTTCCAAAAGTATATATTTTGCTATGTTTGGAGTTCAGAGGATAGAGTTAGAGCTATTTTACAACTGGAACTACGGGTAGTGCATCTGTAGAGTCAAGTTAAAGATGTTGTTTTTGCATAGATATGCAATGGTGAATAGTTTAATGTTTTGATCCTATGGTGGTGCATTTTTAAGTATGTTTAAATTGTTTGTTCAGGGAGTGTTGCCTCTAGCACCTTATCACCATCTCGCCACCTAGCTCCGAGAGGATAAGAGGCAAGCGCATGGTGAACAATGATCGATGGTTTGATTATTGTTTTCTTTATTATTCATTGCCATGATGCTATTTATTCTATTACATTGTTTAATTACACATCTTGAGAATGACTATGGTACCAATATTGATGATGAAGACATGAATTGTTGTTAATGGAATATTTGATGAAGTTAAATTTAATTGTTGAATCTTGTGTATCATTAAATAAAATAGAAGGCGATCATGGTGATCACATATCTACCTCATTGGTAGATACTGCACGGGAGTGGAGAGGTCCCCGATCATTTTGAGGACAGGCTTGAGAGTGAACATTATCGTGGGTGTTCATTCATGCTATATCGGTATAAGCAAAAAAAGAGCATGTGAACATGCAGTGTAGAGTTGCATTGTATTAAATGTAAAGTAGATGATATGGTATTTGAGAATGAGAATAAGGTGAAATAGATGGATGATGTTGATGATAATATTGATCATGGTTATTAAATCATTATTCATTGTTTTATTGTGTTCTTTGTCGAGCCATGGACTCACCTTTGCTCTATTGTTGCTATAGGTGGATGTTGACGACATCTCGCATGGGAAGGGATAGCTCACATGGATCATGTGCATTGATGTTGATAATTGATTTATATTGCCATGAAATCTATATTATAGTGTGATGATATTACATTTAGGATTCGATAGACTTGAATAATTCTAGATGATTGGTTGCGACTTGATTTATTCATTTAAATAACTCATTATGGATTTTTTATTATTAATTCTTGGGTTATTACTGGTATTGCTATCTAGTGATTAGATATTTATACTTGTTGTGTCACTTTTAATGTTTTATTGTGATCCCTGGACTAGTTTTATTATTTAACTTATTGCTAGAATTTATTGTATAATATTATTAAAATTAGTACTTAGTGTAGTTTAGTAGCATTCCGGGCTTAGTGTTCGGTCGGGTGTTACGGATTAAGATTAAAGGAGTATATACACATTACATAAGACAAAAATGGGATTTTTTAAGGCACAACAGGATCAACTTGCTTGGCTGTCAACCCATGGTATTATAGTTTCTTTAATCAGTCAGAAAAGTTTTTTTGAGAGTACACAATGGACGTACTCACGCACACACACACCACACGCACGCCCTCTCTCTCTATCTCTCTCTCACACACACGTAGGTACGACCTTAACACACGTCTAATCTAGAGTGGAGGCATAGACCTCACGTGCTTCAACCATTGAACGAATCTATGTGTGTGTACTTTTCAAAAATTCCAAAAAAACCCTACCGGTGAGGCAACCTAGGATCGATCCAGTAAAGCAATAGCGCACACCTGGCGTCGCAACCAACCGAGCAATGCTCGATCCTCATCGGTCAGAAAAGTTGAACACAATGTAATTAAGTTACATGAACTATAATTATATTGATTTGGACATGGTACTTTATATATTTATTATTTCTTTATATTAAATATGTTACATTGTTTATTCTCAAATATTATTGAAGTGTTATATGTGCATCAGTAACAATACACATTATACATGTCGCAATATATATAACCATAGTTATGAGTAGGTAATTTTACGAGTGAAAGTAACTCAAAATAGAGTTTGGGGCGAATTAAAAAAATTACTAAATTGACTATGAACATGTAATCTATCAGCCCTAAAGTGCCCGGTTGTTAAATTAGATGGCAATGTGTGGTTAGCGGTCACAGCAACTATATGTCAACTATTTATTTCACACTTTAGTTAACCAATAAAGTGTCAAATAAATAGCTGGCCTATAGTTGCAGTCTGGACGGCTAATAACATATTGCCTAATACAAAATAAAATTGGCTACGAGACACTCATATTTTGTGTTATTTACCATAGGGCATTAGTTTTTCAATGTCTTTACTGAAAGATAGTACAAAAGGTGGACACTAGGCCAATAAAATAAAATTTTCAGCCATTTAAGAGCATGTACAATGATATTGACGATTGCTGTCTGTAATACTCTCCATGTCATCTATAGATAAAATTAAAGACAATTCATACAATCCTCGGCGTGGATGGTGCTGTTGTGAGGCTGAAGAGAGACGCCCGTGCCGGTCGACCTTGACTCGGACTCGAACGTGTGTTTGTTGCCTTCTTCAGTTCTTTAGACGGAATACGAAGAATCCGGTGGAGACCACGAGGCCTCAGCTTCCGCGCGCGCCCTGTGATGGACGGCTGGAGAGTGGTGGCTCATGAGGCTTGCGTTCCATCGGGTGTCTGCGATTGCGAGTGCATCATTGTATCATCCGCCCAGAGTTGCAGGAGATAGCTGTTGTTGCTTCTTCTTCGACCAACCATCCATCCATCCATCCATCTGCGTTTAATTTGCAGCTAGCGGCCGCAGTGTGCCATCGACGACAATTACATGCATCCATCGGTAACTTTGTTGAATTATCGACCGACCGACCGACCGACCTTGCTAGTTACTTCTTGTTTCTACAATTAATTACGATATTCATTGATCGCTAACGCAGCGCATATACCATATTGTGTTGACTGTTGATCATTCCAAAACGCATTCAGCTAGCTGCAAGCTACCGATCCGATCGACCGCTAGCTCCAATTAAGCTAGCTAGCTCGATAGGTAGCTCAGCTCGATCCTTCGCAATACTACATGTCTACATGCATGTCCTACATTGTTAATTGCATTAATCAGTTACTAATATTGTACACTGTATTAGTAGTGAATAAATGCATATGATAGACATAGAAGGAAAAACCTCATTAAATCTACAAGCAACCTTTATATTTATCAACAAAATCTTTCAAACTATGAGCCTTATATTTATGTCCCTCCCACCACGCCGAAACTGGAATTGGCCACCACCGCTTCCTGCCTCGAGCTCGTGTTGTTGGCACCGGTCATGCCCATCCATCCAAGCTGGGCGGATCCTCTTCGAGCTCATGTTGCGCCCACGACCTGCAAGGAGGAGGCGCCAAGAATCGAGTGCCGATCGGAGATTAAAGAGAGATCGCTTGCACTCGCCCTACCTAAAATTTTGTCCTGGTCCGCCTCGTATATGACCCTACAAACGGAACAGACAATATGGATGCAACAACGAAACAACCGTCTATAAATGTCTTATAGACTATGCATTTGCATGTCGAGACATTTTATTATCTCCTTGTTCTCTCTCATTCATATCATTAAAAATCTTACGTGGTAAAGATTATAGATCTGCTGATGTCACCCCACTGTATATGCCATATTGGAGAACATTGGAGAATTGACCATATTGCCCCAGGTTGGGCTGTCGCGCGCGAAAAGAGAGAGAGAGAGAGAGCGCGCCATATGGAGGCGGCCAAGCGCTCCAGAAGTCCAGATATTGAAGGTTGGATTGAAATTGAAGTGCTTCAACTTACTGGTCACATGATGTCGGCCATCATCAGTTCATCAATCATCACCTCGGCCGCAATGCACGCACGATGACGGCCATGCCTCGCAGTTTCGTCAGTGCACGCTAAGATATCATTGTCCCGCATCGGCGAGACAACACCGTTTCGCGTCCGTCGAGCCTCTACCGCGCGCACGTCCGCGCTGCGCCCTCGTTGCTGTCCCGCTCGTTGCCTTGCCTCATATCTATCGAGCAATGGGTATCTATATATGCATACCTGCGTCATCAGATTGGCTATTCATTTGCTTCACGTCTTTTTATTAGCTAGTCATAGAAGGCCACTTCTGATGGATTGAAGGACCGAGCAACGTCCTCCGAATGCCTTACATATATCATATATGTGGACAAATCAGATTCTTCTTGGATACTACATTTACCATGCAAAAGTTAGAGATGCAAAACATATCTATGAACCACTAAATAGATGTGTAAACACATGTGTGAGCTTGATGATGTGTGCGACGAGTAATTGACACTTTGAGTCGGAATAAATCGGAATTTGAAGCGAGCTTGAACTTAGTTTGCAAAATTGTGATTTTTTCTTGAGTTCCCGGGTGAGGCCGGACAAGTCTAGGCTTCAAGAAAGGTTCTGAAAATTCATATGTGAGGCCAAACATGTTTGCGATTTCCAAATAGTTTTTGACAATTCATAGATGTGGGCAAACATGTATGGAATACCCAATGTATATCTTTGGTTACTGAGTTGAGTTAATTCGTGGGGTTTCGATGCATTGCATTGCTAACCATTGATTCATTTTTTTATTGTCGATGATTTATTTTAGCTACACAGAGAAAATAGGGTTTTTGGTTCTCGTTCTTGCCAATGAGCTGAGAGCTTGTACAATGGTATCGACGATTGCTGTCTGTACAATGGTATTTCGATGCATTGCACGGGCCGCCAGCGCCTCCTACGCCATCGCTGCTCGCCCGGGAGCCCCCACGCCGCACGCGCGAGAGGATGGGGCTGGAGACTGAGTCTCTCCCTCTTCTCTCACCGACAGGTGGGCCTCACCATTTCTTTCATTTTCATTTTATTTTGTGCTCTTCTCTAATTGAGAATACCAAAATGACCCTCAAATTTCAACGGTTCACACTTTCACGGCGCCCACTAGCTCAAGATCAAGCTAGGTAAGGACATCAAAGCCTCTTCTCCTTTTAAGGGCTTCCTTCTTCACCTCCTTTCTTCACCCAAAAGTGAGCTTTTCCTCTTTGTGCGTTTCTTCTTATCCTTCGATTGGGATTCGGTTTTGGCTTTTGGAGCTGTTGCTCCGCTGTGGTGGCTCGACTCCGTCGGTGGTGAGGTCCGGACTCTCCTCCTTGCGCATCTCACCAGCTCCCTTCTTGCGCCCTATCCTCTATTGGGTGTTCGATCTGGAACTTGGGACTTGCGCATTTGGAGAATTGTTCTGGTCGGCTTTGGCTTGATCTTGAGTGGAAGAAGGCTTTCGGTTTTGGTGCTTGGTGCCCCTTGGTGCATTTGGCCGGTGCATCTCGTTGTTGATTCTCATGTGGCATTATTCCCGGTACCTCGACTTCACGTTTGGTGTGTCCCGAATTGTGAAGAACGACATTGTAGCTCCGATGACCACGTCCTCTCACCGTGGTACAGCGGGGTGATTGATTTTCTGAGTCAGCGCATTCGCATGCCTTGCCTGGTTACTTCTCGATGGTTTTGAGTGTCATCCGCTTAGTAAGTTGGCATTTTAAGTTTGATCACTTTACTTTGCAGAGTGTGCCAGGCTAGTATATTTCAGTTTATACTATCTTTTATCCATATCTAGCATAGGGTGACTTTGCATGGTATTTTTGTGGGCTTGTGAATTGCTCGATGAAGATTTTTGTTCCTAGTGAGATTAGATTAACAATTGATATTATAAATTAGACTTGAGCTTGTTAATTGTATACTGATGTCAAGTTGTTCATTTATCTCTATTGAGAGTGTCACATAGCTTTGTTTGTTTACTTTGTGGTTCGGTTGCTTCATTGTGACCGAATTTGATTAAGCTTAAATTCTGATCTTACATTGATCTGTTTGATCATTCTGTTGACCGAAAGTGTTAAATTGCTGTTATTGTGACTTTTGAGATAATTTGACTTGTGTTCTTGTCACCTTGGTAAGGCATTTAGTTCAGCTCAAGGTTTGATTTATTTCTTAAAAATTTGTCATATCTAATTAGTAAAAAGACTAGACAAAAGTGGCAAGGAGGCCAAGAATTAATTCTTGAGCAGCCCGACATCTGAGAGCAATAAATAAATATTAAATTTGAGCATTATGCTGATTTTAATTGTCCACATGTTTTATCTTTTGAGCATATTATCCTGTTTAATTAACATGAGAAGTTTACATGCTAAACTCATTGATTGTATGATAGTTCTGTCATTTAAATGCTGCTAGAAATATGCTTTTATATTTATATATAATTGCTGCTGGAATTATTTATGAATATTTGCTAAAACCGCTAAATTTACAACATGAACTTCGTGCATAAAGCTTATATCTGAAAATTGAAGGGAAAAAGTTGTCTCTCTTTTTGTATGTGCTATTCTTCTTGCTTAGCATGTGAAGTTCTTTTTGAAGTCAAAATTGGTTTTCGCTGCAAGTTGAATTTGGGAAATTTTGAACCGCTAGTTTCAAATTCTGTTTCGAATTTTTTAATTGAAAGTTGAAATTGTTGCGTTGAAACTTACATGTCCAAGAGTTGAAGGCTTGGCCTCCAATAGCGAAAAGCAGAGGCTTTCCGAGACTGCGAAAGAACCGTTGACGATTTTTCTGGCAGCTGCACGTTTGCTTGTGTTGCTATCATCTCACTGCTCATGTCCTTTGTAGTTCCGCACTACAAATTTCTCACAAGCTACCTACGATGATCGGCGAGGTGTCACATTTTTTGTTTTGTTTTGGGTAACCTGTGGTTACTAGTGGCTTTCCTGTTAACTCTTTTATTATCGTAGTCTTCTTCCCAAATTTTTCCACTAATACTACATCTTGCCTGACTGTATGTGCAGAGACCGGTTTCAAAAAAAAAAAAAAAAAACATCTTGCCACCGACAGGAGCTCATGCAGGCCCCGGTCCCGGTCCCGGGGATGAGTCCTATTCGGTAAAAATTCAGCTATCCTCACAAGATTTCAATCCAGCATGACTCACTTCCATATGTGTGTAAGCCTGTAGCTATCCAATCCAGCATGACTCACTTCCATATGTGCGTATATACCGACAGATATGCGTAGCACTATGTCAATGGGCCGTGCTAACTCGAGCCCAAATTTTGGACTCCAAACTAGGAGCAAGAGCAGAGATGGAGAGCTCCCCCAGATCTCAACTCAAGCCTCTTGATCAAGAAGCCCAAACGAAGCCAGGCAGAAAGCAAGGCAGCTGGATCACTCCCCCCTTCATAGCAGGTGCATGATCTCTCTCTCACACACACAAATGTGTGTTATGTATGCATATAACATATGTATATAACATGTGTGTTGTGTATACATATCTTATCTTAACTAATAAAAAAAAGGGTTTACCCTTACGTAGCGAGACGATCGTCCCACCCCTCATACGAAAAATATCATACGAATCCGTGAATCCCTCGCGCACCCCAACCGCTCCTATCCCCTTCTAACCACCCACTACATCCCCTCCCCATCGCCCCCTGACGTAACTTTTGCTCCACATCTCCGGTCGACCACCCACCGTCACCATCAACGCGCCCACCACTTCCCCTCCCCATCACCACCACCCCCAACCTTGCTTCCGCTCCACATCTCCGGTCGACCACCACCGTCAGTGTCAACGCGCTCGGATCAATTAAGGACCGAACACCGGTGCCATCAATCTAATCCTAAGCGTATAACCACATGTGCTGGTATGGGACAGCCTTAGCTAATTAAGTTATCAAAAACTAGTGTTACATGAGGGGTAGGCAGTGGACGTGCGAGCATGTTTGATTGCCGACATAACGGCGAATGCCTCATTGAGACTGGTGTACCAGGTCAAGTGAGGATAAATGTATCACTGAGACAGGTATACCCGGGTGAAGTTAGGATAAACATTCGATGGGATAAGTGCAAGGGTAGGACTAGATGATGTAAAGGCTTCGACACATCCTCTAGACTGCTTACCTACGGTAGTGAGCGGTGGTATCGACGGATGTCGAACAAACTAGAGAATTTATGTACTGTGGGTAAAGTTATACACCTTTGTAGAGTGTAAATCTATTTAAATAGCCATACTCGTGATCATGAGCGTGCCTAGTGCGGTAACATCGGGTATAGACTTGATTTTCTCAAAAACTGTTTCATTGGAAAAACATGGGAATTGTTTGTGGTTTATATTTGAATTAACTACCATGCTTATGACTGAAAGTAAAAATATTGCTCACAGCTGAGGAGGGTTGCGAGTTGTTATTATTCATTCAATCACTTACTTACTGTCCTATATCTATTTAACTGCTTTTAAACTTCTATTGCAAAATACTACGTATGGGTATTGCAAATAAAATCTACTTAATACAAAATAACTTGTAGAGTAGAGCCTCATCCTTTGATAGCCTTGTATTTATAAAAAATTATGATACATTACAAGTCTTGTTGAGTAGCATTGTAATCAATCTTGTTTACATTGTTGTTCAAAGTTTGAGGATAAGCCAATGCCAGATGATGCTTTCTTTGCACTTGGAGCCGGAGGGTTCGGTTCTATCTAGGCCTTGTTTCTTTCGGTTGCCTGAGGGTTGGATGGGCATGCCGCTAAAATTTATATACTTTCATTACTTCTTCCGCTGCTACTTTTACTCTGTTGATATTTGTTTTTTATTTGGTCGGTCGGTCGATGATGTAATAACTGTAACCGCTTAAGTTAAGTACCACTCTGCTTTTCTTTGTTTATATGAATATATGGATGCAAATACCAAATGTTGTGATTGTGTGTACTAGCCACTGATCATAGGACTAGTACGGTACACACATAAGATTTTTGGGTATTTCACACCTAGGGATCTGACACAACCATCAGACAGGCAACTGACAAGGTGAAACCTTAGGACTTGGCATCAACGTCGTCAAATCCCGCTGTGTAAAAGTAACCATTAATGCCCTCGCAAGCTCTTAAAGCTGGTTGTTTTTGCCCCTTCCTCGTACGCATTAGATACCATTAACACCCCCACCCCGCACCTCATTCCGTCGTTACATTCTTCTTAAATCTCCTTAAACCACATTTGCACCATCTGCGGTTCAAGCGAGTTATGGCCCCATCGTTCTCCTTCCTCCGGCCTTCCTTGCCCTATAAAGGGAGCACGGTGAGCATTCTCATACTCACCCATTCCCCTTGAGCTCTGCTCCTCTCCCCCTCTCTCCTCGCTACAATCAAAGCATTTCGCCACTGGCCATTGAGCGCCTCCGCTATCGATTGCGCCACCATTGAAGGAGCTCTACCACCATTGTCCACACCTCCAACTTCGCCATGTCGCATTCTACCTCGTGCTCGTCCCCTCGTCGCCGGAGTGTTGCCAGAGCTACCGCGCCACCACAAACCCGAACATGCCACCGTCTCCATCCTCACCGCCGACAACCATCGTGTTCCCAAGTGACCAAACCGTGCGCATTGGATCGCTCTTCGCCGCCACGCCACTGCCTTCTTGGCAACCTCCGGTCCATGTGTGCTTTGTTGTCGCCGCTACCACATGGGCGCGACATGTACACCACCTCGGCGCTGAAGCGTCCGTGTGGCCACCAAGTTGTCATGCATGCATGGCAAGCACCACTATTTTGCACACCCGGTCCATCCTGTACTAGGGCATTCCTATGGACCCAGTCTATGGACCGAGGGTCCACTTGTAAGTGACTTAAATTTTTTCTTTAGAAAAATAATTTGGCCAAAAAAATCAAATTCACTAGCTGACATCATGCTGATGCAATAAATGGATTTTCCATTACAAAAATAATTTCATAAATTCAGAAAATTCCTTTTCTATCATTCATGTGAAATTCAAACTTCCAAGGGCTCGTTCTCCTTCGTCCGAGCTCTGGTTCAAGTGATTCAAATTTATAATTTCATATAAAATCCCAATCTAGCTAAATATAATAAAATCATTTAATTTGGGGTTTATATGAATTTAATTTGAGTTTTGTTTGATTTTGGCTTATTTTTGCGTATAGATTTCAACGTCTCTAGAGAACCAGACTTCTACGACGTTTTAGAACAATAATTAATTGAGTAAGGAAAGTTACGTCCTTTGATCATATTTGATCCTAGTAATTTAAATTATGTTTTAAATTAATACCGCAAGCTTATTTATACTCAATTTAATGTAAATTCCTGTTTTAAAATGGTAGTTAATCCTGATACATTTGTATAGCCAATTTTGATAATGAAATATCCATACCTTGTTATCTTAGATAAAATCTAGTTGGTACAATGTTATGAACTATAACATTTTGAAAAAAAATTATGCTTAAATGCTCAGACCTGAAATATTTGGTTTGGGAATTTATTGCCAAAAATCAAATGTGGTTTAAATTGTATCCATTGTATTGGTGTGCCATGAAAGTTTACAAATGATTTGAAAATTGAAATGAAATAAAAAAACTGGTTTAGATGTTGGCAAAATGGATAGTTGGTTGGTGCAATTTTATGCGTGGGCTTAATTCAGTGAATGGTCGAGGCCCCAGGGTTATTTTGGAAGTCGTCCAAGTTCAGTTAGGACTGGTTTATGGCTACGGAGTGTAAAACACTTCCGTACTACCACAAGTCTCGTATGGGACAGACTTGGCTAAGTAATTGGCAACGTCCCCCTGTTAGTTGTGCCATGTTGATTTGCGGGTGTCGGTTATACAATATTCCCACTTTGGCGTGAGAGGGGGCTTCCGGCGGGTGGTTAGCCCAATGAAAGTGGAACCTTAGTGTGCATGACTACTTTGGGATGAAGAATTGTTAAGGCCTTGTGATAATCACTTAGTCGCACACCTATGGAAGTGTGTGAAGCTGACAATATAAGCTGATTATTTCTTGTGGGTAAAGTTGTACAATCTCTGCAGAGTGTAAAACTATTCAAATAGTCGTGTCCATGGTTTTAGACATGCTGAGCAAAACCTTTCGCATATTAGACCATGATTCTGTTTTCAAAATGTTTCATAAAATAGTTTCTGATATGGATGGGTGTCCATGAGAAAAATTATGGTTGAAGCCCTGGTTGGTGCTCGTGTTTAAGTTAGTGTTAGGTTGGTACTTACACTAAGCTTTATTGATTCATTAAAATTCAATTTTCAATATTGTAAAAATTGAGCTTTTGAACCTAGTTATTGCATTTAAAATGTCAAATATTGCTTTTGCAGAAATAACCCTATAAGCCTTCCTTTGATAATATCCATCCATGCATTAACTCTGTTATGGGTGTAACACGCATATTATATTTTTGTACTCACCCTTGTTTAATAAAATGTTGTTCAGAGGAGAATGACTTCACAACTGCTAAGGATCTTGATGACTAGGCCACTACTCTAGTCGATTGCTTGTGGCAGATTTGCTGGGCCCTACTACTTCTTCTTCATCTTCCGCTGTATTCTTTCATTGTTGATTTGTAAGCCATTCTTGTAATAAAATTGTGCGAGATGTGAATATTGTGGGGACCCCGGGTTAATTTCATACGATCTATATCCTCCAGGTCATACGAAATGAACTCCGAGCAGAAGATCCTATTACTCGAACTAACGATTCTAAACTGAGAAGGACAACCCTACTGAAGCACTTCTAACCTAACTTATACGGACAGACGACTTGAAACAAACGGAAGATCTTGGAACTTCCCGGCCATCCATCGCTTTGATCACCGAAGACTCGATCCTATAGAGATTATTGAGGCGAGAAAGATCAATTTAAATTTTTGAAAACAAAGTTTCAGAAAGGACACAATGTAAGAATATTGAGAATGATGTGAGGAAAAATCAGGATAAGATGAGAAAAGAATAGAATAAGACAAGAAAAGAATATCTATTCATCAATTGACTTGGTTTGATTTATAAAATAAGTTTTGAAACTCTTGACTAAAACCATGCTAACTAAGGTTACATCCTACGATCGATATGGCTCGATACCATCTCTGCTTGGGACCCGAGTACACGGCCCGAGGATCCTCTGTGCATTCTGAACTAGTCCTAGATTAGTAGCTAGCTCGTACAGTTGTAACATATATGAAATCATATCTATACAACAGAACGGCTAATGAAGCAGACAAATTAATATTACATAATAGCAAAAGGACCTTATGGTCAAGGTTTTACAAAGCTTGCCATGTAGTGCTAAGGTCACGACCAGGTCCACGACTAGATCTATGACCAGAGTTAACTTGCAGCGGAACAAAACCAACTCATAGGGGCCATTCGACATGCCCACATGCAATCAAGTAGAGAATGGCCCCTAGATCGCATAGTCTTCGAAGTAGTCGTCGTAGAACTAAGTGCTCCCTCGGTCTTCTTCGACGACTGATCAACAAAGGGTGTAAAGCTGTGAGTATATAAAGTACTCAGCAAGTCGTAGGGAGCAGTATTGACAGTAATTACGGTAAGTAGATTGAAAGCATAATTTAAAAGATTAATCCATAAGTAATCAAGTTTCTTTGAACCAACTCGTGAACACCCTGTTCACTTCCCAACCAACACGTAACCACCCACGACAACATTTTTGAGAAAATCTACCTCTCGTGTGAAATCACCAGGCATTGTCCATAACCGGGGACACGGCTATTCGAATAGTTTTACACTCTATAGAGGTTGTATAGCTTGACCCCTAAGAGATAGTCGGTTGATACAACACACGTTTCCTTAGACATGTGAATCAAGAAGAGACTGTCACCAGACTTTTACAAAGCTCTGTTTTGACTTGGTTCTGCTCACTTAGGTTTCGCCTCTGACTGGCTCCACAACTCCCAATATCCACCTTCAAAACAACATCCCAGTTGACCAGCCCCCTCTTACGCCAAGTGTGAATGTCGATCCCAAGTTTCACACTTCCACTAAAACAGAACCGACTCAAAGCATTGCTAATTAGTTGGCCAGATCCATCGCATAAATGGAATTGTGGTTGCACGGTATGGCCTAGATCAATGGTGCACAAAGTTAAGTCCTTAGAGACTATTGGTAGGACCCAGATTCCCTAATCCAGAATCCTCTGTGATAACACTGTGCTATTCCCTGGATCAGTAGATAGCGCTCACAGATACATTGCTGAATCATTTTATACATGGCGTAGAACCATACCATTCATTAATTTAGCACACCAGAGTTTACATAGACCGCGTCGGGTCAGGTTTTACAATACGGGCTGAATAGGCCAAAAGATTACATTACAAAAGCGGAAGCGATAACGGAAGCAAAAGGGGTGAGAGCTCATCTCTCCACAGGCAAGTGATTGGGGAAACTCGTGTGTGTCCGATATTAACCAAGGCTTGGATAATATTGGATGCACGCAAGTACCGACGGAGTCAACTGGACTGGGGCGAGACTAGAACATCTAAAGACAACACTACGCGTCATCATCCCCCGGACCTCCAACTTCTGGATCCTCGTAGTAGTCGTAATCTCCAGGATTTCCAGCTTCTAAGGGTTTTGGGGGAAAGAGCGAGAATGAGCACAACTTCCGTGCTCGCGAGCCAACAAACAATGCAACTAATATACATGCAAGGCTAAACAAGGATGGCTCGGGTTCTTTTATTTGCTAAAGCAACATTTTCAATTAATCATATTTACAAATTCCTATCACTTAGCATTTTAACAAATTGCATTTTATTAAAGAGAGTAATTGTGCAATATTTAATAACAGCAGAGGTTCCCTCCGTCGGAAACTCTACCCATGCTTATTTCACTGGGGGCTAACCCCATATATTAACATCGCTGAGTCTGAAAACTCAGGGAAAATACAAGCTCAGGGCTAGGTGAGCCCACCACATTTTCTATACCACCCACAAAAGTTTTTGAAATAGAACTAACTCAAGTTAACTTCCCATGTCCGCCTTTGACCGTAAGCACGACTGTTTAAACAGTTTATAACTCTGCAGAGGTTTTACACTTTACCCACAAGAGATAATCATCTTGATATGTACACATGTTTCTGTAGACATGTGAATCAAGGGGAGATCATCACAAGGACTTTACAATGTATTCCTCGGTATTAATTACACTTCGCTAAGGTTTCGTCTGCGAAGGGTTACACTCTATTTTTATATCCATTAACCCTTACTCAGACCCCCTCTTGTGCCGTCGAACGACTTACATCGTGCACCCCGACTCCTTCGCCGCGAAGGCTTACAGCGTCGCGGGTCATCTATCTGATGCAACTCGTACTGATGGATACAAATTATTTAGTCAGGTTGTACTTTACAGACTTGTGGTTGCACTTGTTTTAGAAGGGAGATCATGACAAGATTAAGTTCTTAGGGTTGTCTGGGCAGTTCATTCCACATTCCAGTCCACAAAACGCAGTCCTTAGGCTACATTAGCACCCACTGTCATACCCTCCATCTTACCGTCCACCCGGATAGGGTAATAGCAATTTAGGGTTTTGAGGAGTAAAACCAAATTACCATATTTATCTCAGTCATGGACCATCGATGACTGCCCAAACCATTTTCATGTTTGAAGAGATGATGATTGGGACATTTTAATATCCCGGTACTTAAGGAAGACTAGCATGTCGCTTAAGCACAACCTATAGCTAGTATTTACCATATAGTTACTTGGGTGACAAGGATTAAGGGATTCAAGTTGTCAAGGATGGCATAATAATTAATTAATCATCAAATGGGTATTTAACTACCTTAAGCTTTAACATACATTTGCTTAACGAATTAAAGCATGCAATTTGCTATTTTAAAAGAATATAATTTGCATAAAATGTAGGCTCAATATGATCAAAGTATTGACTCGCCTGGGATATAGGCTAGAGGATCTTGATAATCTTGGGCTTGATCAACTTGGGGGTCTCCGGCGTCTTCAAATCCTAGTCGGACGAACGTACCGGAAAAAGGAACAAACAAATAAAAAAATCAAATAAATACAAATGAAAAAGCAACTAAACTCCAAATTAAACAAGACCTATGCCATTAGCATGATCTTTAATTAACAAATTTTTAGAAATTTATTTTATAATTTTTGGAGTTAAAATGAGGAAGGTACTAATTTTTAAAGCCTCACTTTTGAATTAAATATAAAAAGGAAAAGAAAAACAAAAAGGAAAAAGGAAACGATGGCGGCCCACGGTGCTTAAATTGGCCCAGCCCACGGCCTTGGGCCGAAATTGGGCACGCGACCCACAGGGGGGCTTGGCCTGCCCTAAGAAAGAGAAAAGGGGGGAAGGCGGCTCGGCCAAGCAGAAGAGGGGAGGGGAACGCGGTGACAGCGGCACGCGGGGAAGGGAGGAGAGGGGCGGCGGCGGCGCGTGGGGAGGGGAAGGAAGGGGCGGCGGTGAAGAGCGAGGGAGGGGAAGGAAGGACAGGGGCTCACGGCAGCGGCGCGAGGAGGTGGGGGCATAGCTAAGTGCGACGGCCACAGGGAGATCCGGCGGGGAGGGCACCGAGCAGCGGTGGCGACGATAGCTCTAGGAGGTAAGGCTTCGGTCTCTTCTTCTTTCTTTTGCTTCTTGTTCTTCCTCCTCGGTACTTGCTTGGGGAAGAAAGGGGGTGGGGGAGAGGAAGGGAGGGCACCGGGGAGGGGGATTTTATAGCCGGGGAGGCTCGGGGGAAAGGGGAGGGGGACAAGGGGACCGGGGTGCATGGGGCACCGGCGGAGGTAGAGCCGGGGAAGCCAGTATGAGACGCGCGACGAGCATTGATGCGGGGAGGGCAGGACGAGATGCGCACTCGCGAGGTGTGTCCCAGCGAGGACGGGTCGGTGGGGAAGGTGACAGCCCAACACGGCGCGGTCGGGACCGCGTCAACGCTGGTCGGGGGAAGGGGAAGAGGAGGGGGAGGAAGAGAGGGAGAAGGGAGGGTGTTACAAACCTTCCCACCTTAAATGGAATCTCGACCCCGAGATTCAGGCTTGTCGGATTAGACAGAGAACGTACCTCTCATTACTCCTGACGGTGCTTGGGCTTCCGTGGCGATGACATGGTTGACATGACATGGCCTTTGGCTTGGATTGGAAGCGGCTCTGGACGCCCGCGAGGTTTGATGACTTTTACTTGTAGCTGAAGTCTGGTCTCGAGCTGGTGTGGCTCTCAAGTTGTACTTCTTCGGGGTGACTTGTTGGGGGCACTTGTTGGCAAAATATCCTTTTTCTCTACAGTTGTAACAACGAAGATGAGCCATCCGATTGGTGGCTGCAGCTGGTCCCGCAGGGCGGTGAGTGCAGAGAACATTCCCATTCCTCTTCATTTCTACCGAGGTATTATGACACTTTGGTGCAATCTGGCTATTCCCTTTTAAATTGAAGGATGTTTGATATTGGTTGTCTTTGCCAACTTCATTCATGACGATTCTCACTGCGGCTTGGAAACTCATCCGTTGCAACTCGGCTGCTTTGGTTAGTAATAGGCGCTAGGAGCAATCTTTGGGGCAGTGATCTTGTCCTTCGGAAAGGAAGCACGTAACCTTACTCATCGAGCATTCACCTGGCTGGTGATCCTCATCACAGTTGGGATAGTTTACACGGCATTGGTCTGCCTGATGTCCTTTTTGTCCACAACGCGTGCATGCTACTTGGTTCATAGGGCAATCTTCTGATTGATGGTGTTCCTCACAGTAGAGATAGTAGGGAACTGGGCACGTGTAACAATAGTGTCCACATTGCCCACATGTGAAGCATGCTCCTCTTGTATATTGTTGTATTGGAGGACATAATTGGGCAGCATGTCCTGTCTTGCCACATTCAAAGCAAGCATTTGGTGGAGCTCTGGGTTTGGTAGAACTTTGGTTGGTACAACTTGCTTTTTGCTGGGGCTCTTGACCAGTTCTTCTTTGCCAAGGCTGAGGTTGGTGGCGATGATATTCCGTGCTAGTTCTCCAAAATTTCGTTGGGGATATTTGCCCACTTGGCCGTGGCTTGGTGTCTGTGTAGACCTTGAAGCTTGCGAAGCCTGATGATTCTTGCTTGGAGCCGAGGTCCGGCCTTGGATTGGAACAGCTCCCGAGTTCAATTTCACGGTAGTGTTATGACGTTGAGGGCATCGGTTAGCGAAGTGACCTTTTTCTCCAGAAGCGAAGCAGCGGAGGTTTGCTGCGGGATTGACTGCTGTTGGTTGCTTGGCGGGGCGAAGAGTGTGGAGGCCATTTCATCGGAATGCGAGTGGAGCTCTTGGTGGTTGGGCTATCGACCGATTGAATGACGAGCTGCCAAGAGATGCTAAGCTGGGGTAGTTGTCTTGTCACCTTTTGCGCTGTCATCTTCTTACGATCGCATCACTTTCTTGGGCTGCTGCTCACTTTGGTGCCATCTAAAGCGGGCAGAAGAGGTTAAGAACTAGAAGGGATATATGAGGGTTTTCTGGCCCTCTAGAGCACAGTAGAAGAACTTCAAACCAACAAAGAAAAACGATCAAACACAATACAAAGCCTAGAATGGCTGCATTATATTAAGGGGGGTTAGGTGTTACATGACTCCTGAATCATAGCGTCTAGGCTAGGCTAAGCCACGACACAAGATACATACATAACGCCTATAAAGGGGGAAAGAAGTGCTTGCAACCAAAAGGTGCTAAAGCAAGCAACGCTAGCTAACCTAGACTATCGACTACACCAACAGAGGATGACCACTACAACGGTCACGATTGTCCGAGGAGCGGAACAAGAATGCTTGTGACTGAAGTTGGGTGGCCGGGAACAAGAGTGAGAACGAGAAAGGATGCGTCCTCAACTTGAGTCTTCGATGTTGATGACAAGCGGCGGACTAGGAGGTTGCATGCTCTTGCGTGCAGCGATCCTAGTGCGGGGTCCAAGACGTCTGGTTAGCGTCGGGTTGCTGAGGATGACGGCTGGTGCAGGAGGAGCTGGGGCATGCATCACGACGGCTACTGCATCAGTGGTGTTCTTGACGTCGAAGATCTTTGGGTAGCGTTCTCCTCCGTGGAGAGACGGGAAGGAACACAAGGGCGACCTCAACAAGAGATCCTTGTGCACCTGGCACAAGTGAATCGAGGCGAAGTGCGCTATGTCCTGAACGGCATCGGAATAGCGGCTCCTGGGATGCTCAGTCCGAAAGGTGTGAGCGATGAACTCAACCTCTATAGAACGAGACTCTCAATCCAGAACCTAGGTCTTCCAGCCCATTGAAGATGGGCCGGTGACGAACCAAGGTATTGTTTGAGTTTTGTAGGGATACCAACAAACTTGTCGTCATTCTTGCCATGAGAGAAGAAATTCCATGGGCCAACGGACGACGATACGGTTATCTAGAATTTTTGAAACAAAAGAGAGAATCAGCAACGAAGTAGACTGACAAAAGGAGCAAGGTAAAGAACCAAGAGGGATGAGAATGAGCAGTAATTACGCTATATTTTAACAAAAGCTTCTTGTTAGTTCTTGAAAACAAGACTCAAATCCTTAGGCTCGACCAGTCTAGCTAAGGCTCCTACAGTCGTATGCTCTGATACCAGCTCTTTCAGACCCGAATTCCCTAATCCAGAATCGTCTGTGATAACACTATGCTATTCCCTGGATTAGTAGATAGCACTCACAGATACATTGCTGAATCATTTCATACATGACGTAGAACCATACCATTCTTAAATTTAGCACATTAGAGTTTACATAGACCGTGTTGGGTCAGGTTTTACAATACGGCTGAACAGGCCAAAAGATTACCTTACAAAAGCGAAAGCGACAACTGAAGCAAAAGGGGTGAGAGCTCATATCTCCATAGGCAAGCGACTGGGGAAACCCGTGTGTGTCCGATATTAACCAAGGCTTGGATAATATTGGATGCACGCAAGTACCGACGGAGTCAACTGGACTGGGGCGAGACTAGAACATCTAAAGACTACACTACGCTTCATCATCTCCCAGACCTCCAACTTTTGGATCCTTGTAGTAGTTGTAATCAACAGGATTTCCTACTTCTGAGGGTTTTGAGGGAAAGAGCGAGAATGAGCACAACTTTCGTGCTCGTGAGCCAACACACAATGCAACTAATATACATGCAAGCCTAAATAAGGATGGCTCAAGTTCTTTTATTTGCTAAAGCAACATTTTCAATCAATCATATTTACAAATTCCTATCACTTAGCATTTTAACAAATTGCATTTTATTAAAGAGAGTAATTGTGCAATATTTAATAGAGGTTCCCTCCGTGGAAACTCTACCCATGCTTATTTCATCAGGCTAACCCCATATATTAAGATCACTAAGTCTCAAAACTGGGAAAATCCAACCTCAGGGCTAGGTGAGCCCACCACATTTTCCATACCACCCACAAAAGTTTTTGAAATAGAACTAACTCAAGTTAAGTTCCCATGTCTGCCTTTGACCATAGGCACGATTGTTTAAACAGTTTATAACTCTGCAAAGGTTGTACACTTTACCCACAAGAGATAATCATCTTGATATGTACACATGTTTCTGTAGACATGTGAATCAAGGGGAGATCATCTCAAGGCCTTTACAATGCATCCCTCAGTATTAATTACACTTCGCTAAGATTTCATCTACGAAGGGTTACGCTCTGTTTTTAGATCCGTTAACCCTTACTCAGACCCCGTCTTGCGCCGTCGAACGACTTACATCGTGCACCCCAACTCCTTCGCTGCGAAGGCTTAGAGCGTCGCGGGTCATCTATCTGATGCAACTCGTACTGATGGATACAAATTATTTTGCCAGGTTGTACTTTACAGACTTGTGGTTGCACTTGTTTTACACGGGAGGTCATGACAAGATTAAGTCCTTAGGGTTGTCTGGGCGGTTCATTCCATATTCCAGTCCACAAAATGATAGTCCTTGGGCTACATTAGCACCCACTGTCATACCCTCCATATTACCGTCCACCCAGACAGGGTAATAGCAATTTAGGGTTTTGAGGAGTAAAACCAAATTACCATATTTATCTCAGTCATGGACCACCAATGACTGCCCATACCATTTTCATGTTTGAAGAGATGATGATTGGGACATTTTAATGTCCGGTATAAGCAAGACTAGCATGTCGCTAAGCACAACCTCTGACTAGTATTTACCATATAGTTACTAGGGTGACAAGGATTAAGGGATTCAAGTTGTCAAGGATGGCATAATAATTAATTAATCATCAAATAGGTATTTAACTACCTTAAGGTTTAACATACATTTGCTTAAAGAATTAAAGCATGCAATTTGCTATTTTAAAAGAATATAATTTGCATACAATGTAAGCTCAATATGATCAAAGTATTGACTCGCCTGGGATATAGGCTAGAGGATCTTGATAATATTGGGCTTGATCAAGTTGGGGATCTCCAGCGTCTTCGAATCCTAGTCGGACGAACATACCAGAAAAAGGCACAAACAAATAAAAAGAGTAAATAAATACAAATAAAAAAGCAAATAAACTCCAAATTAATCAAGACCTATGCCATTAGCAAGATCTTAAAATAACAAATTTATAGAAATTTATTTTATAATTTTTGGAGTTAAAATGAGGGAGATACTAATTTTTAAAGCCTCACTTTTGAATTAAATTAGAAGAAGGAAAAGAAAAACAAAAAGGAAACGACGGTGGCCCACAGCGCTTAAATTGGCCAAGTCCACGGCCTTGGGCCGAAATTAGGCGCGCAGCCCACAGGGGGGGCTTGGCCCGCCCTAAGAAAGAGAAAATAGGGGAGGCGGCTCGGGCCTAGCAGAAGAGTGCAGGGCAACGCGGCGGCGGCGGCACGAGGGGAAGGGAGGAGAGGGGCGGCGACGGCGCGCGGGGAGGGGAAGGAAGGGGCGGCGGCGACGCACGAGGGAGGGGAAGGAAGGCTAGGGGCTCACGGTGGCGGCGCAAGGAGGTGGGGGCACGGCTAAGGGCGACGACCACGGGGAGATCTGGCGGGGAGGGCACCGAGCGGCAGTGGCGACGACAGCTCTGGGAGGTAAGGCTTTGGCCTCTTCTTCTTTCTTTTGCTTCTTGTTCTTCCTCCTCGGTTCTTGCTTGGGGAAGAAAGGGGGTGGGGGAGAGGAAGGGAGGGCACCGAGGAGGGGGCTTTTATAGCCGGGGAGGCTCGGGAAAGGGAGGGGACAAGGGGACGGGGTGCATGGGGCACCGATGGAGGTAGAGCCGGGGAAGCTGGGACGAGACGCACGACGGGCGTTGACGCGGGGAGGGTCAGTGGGGAAGGTGACGGCCCAACACAGCGCGGTCGGGATGGTGTCAACGCTGGTCGGGGAAGGAGGAAGAGAGGAGGGAAGGAAGAGAGGAGGGAGAAGGAAGGGTTGTAATACTCCAAATTTAATTAAATGAGAAGAAATAAATTAGAGGGAAGGACCAATTAGCAAAGCGATTTAACAGAGGATTAGAGGGGATGACTGAAAAAGGTAGGCAACCTGGGCCGGGCCTTTTGGCTCACTTGATTTCGACCCCGAGGTGCGAGAGAGGGCAGCCGGCCACAAAAAAAAGAAGGAGGGGAAACCCTAGCTTTGCTACAGTACCGCCACCGTTACTGTAGCACTTCCTCCCCCCTGCTGCCGCCCCTCCATTTTGCCATTCCCTAGCCAAGCTCCTTTCCCGTTGCTGCCAAGGGATCAAGAAGAAGGAAGAAAGAAGAGGAAGAAGGGAGGGAGAGAAGAGGGATCGCGTGGTGTTCATCGTGTTCTTGCTTTGATTCTACAAGGGTGACATCGCGTGTTCTTCGCTGGTTGAGATGTATTAGCTGCAATTGATTTCATTTGGTAGATTGAGTTTCGTCTGATCTGTCAGCATTCGGACAGTCTGTAGGAAACTGGGTTAAGCTATTAGTTAAAGACGAAATCAGAGGTTCTAGATATAACACAAAATGTAGGTAACTTCCATACCTTTTCAGAGAGATAAAGAACGCAAGAGTTGGACTTTCATAGCAAAAGTTATAGTGGTTTTAGTGGATTTAGTTGGGGAATTTAATTACCTTTTCATAAAGTCCAAGAAAACCTCATTTGGATTCCTGTGTCAATAGATATGGATTTTTGTTTATAACTGTCCACCGAGGAGACAATTTGACGTTTAGGATTTGGGGTTGGGATCGGGTTAGACGCTTTTGCGAGTTAGTGGTTGTTTGTATATAGTTTGTTTGGTCTACTACTGTTATCTTAGCATGTATTATAAACATGTTCAGGTGGTGGTTTGATCCCGGAGGCAGCCCCTTCTACACGTCCCTCGCTCTCTCGCGGTTAAGGCAAGTATAGTGATGGATATGATAGAAAACATTGAATGGCATTGTTTGATAAATACTAGGAGTATTTGTGTTATCCATGATTGTTATGGTGGTATGTTTGGTAATGTTCATGGTTTCCAGTGATATGAGTAAAGTGTTATTGTTGGATGTTTGAAGGTTATGAAATCTTGATTACGAGCATTTGTAGTATGAATAGATTATTCATATGAAATGTTGCTGCGGATGCATGTTTTTGTTAATTTGAGATTTCATACATATACATCATGATGGCTTATTGAAGTCTTGGTCATGTAATGACCAAGCAATTGTTGAGTCCCGGCATGTTTACGACGGGCTAAAGGTCCCCATGCTTGTAGAGCATGGGCTTAGGTCCCCATACTTGCGGAGTATGGGCAATGGTCCCTGTGCCAGGTGGCACAGGCATGGGTGTGCATCGACGGATGCGCACTTTGCATTATCGATAAAATGCAAAAAAGAAAGAGAAGGATCATAAAGAGCATGTTGAGCATATTGCATAGCATGTGCATGTAAAGTAATTGGTGTGCGGTTTGTGTAATGCAGTTGATGGGATTACATGCATGTATGTTGTTTATGCCATTTATTATATTTACTGAGTCTTTGGACTCACCTCTTGTTGTTTGTTGTATTTTAGGTACCACTTGCAAGAACGGCATGCATGGGAGGGTGTAGGGTTGCTTGGATGCACTTGCTACCACACACTTTAAATGTTGATTAACATTTGGATCATACTCTAATAAAAGCAATCTGTTGAGGATTAATTCATGGCTATGGTTGAATGTTTTGGATTAATTGTAATAATGAGAGTAGTAAATTTTGATTATGCTTGATAATGCTTTAGTGAATAGATTATCTTGGATGCTTGAATGAATTTTGAATGATGAGATAGTGATTAGAATATATGAAATGGTTGTAATCTTGGTATACTTGGTTATACAAAGGAGGTTCTATCGAAATTTAGAACTATGCCTTGTGTTTAAATTGTTAGAATATTTAGTTAGTAGCATTCCGGACTCTAGTTGGGTGGGTGTTCTGATTGGCATCGAGCGTGTGTAGGTCCGTGGTTACTAGATTAATTAAAAATTTGCGAATGGCTAACCAACTTAAAAGTTTGACACACTGGTGCACAGTAAGTGGGGTTAGGTTATTGCATTGCATCTACGTTTTCGTTATATCGCATTGATGATTGTTGATATGAATATTGTAAGATTGTTTATTAACTGATTATATAATTGTTATGTGTCACATCCCCAAATTAATAAAGAGGTTTATTATGCATCCCATTAGCATGCATCATGTTTTGAAATTTTTATTTAAATATTGTACTTGGAAAATCTCCAAATACAAATGAAACATACACTTTAAATTTGAACTCCAATCATAAAACTGAAATAAATGCTACTGAAACATCTCTGAAATAATTTATTCAAAACTATATTAATTATCATGAATTAATATATTTTTCCCAAATTTTGGGACTGGTCTTTACCCTACTAAAATTCAAACATGATTTAAAGATCAACAATAAGATTGAAATTAAATTATACACTTTATATCACGAACAGTAGGGTTCAATAATTTTATGGACACTAGGCTATCCCAGAACCCTAGTAATTATTTCATGATTTTAGGAATTTTATTTCTATTTTTAAGCCTCTGGTCAAAGTGGAGAAAACTATTTTAGTTCTCGGTCAAACCCTAACCCTAAACCGATCGACACTATTCCTTGGACTCGAGTCACTGTGCGAATCGACTCACTCAACCGCCTAAATGCACCAACACATGCAGGCCTTGGATCTAAATCCTACGGTCCCGACCTCTTATGTCTCAACGGCAGTCAGGACCGCCTGGGTGGTCGTGAGCCTTGCGATCGAGATCCAGCGGCCCACGACCTCCTTTGCCTTATAACCCTCATTCCCACCTAGGAGGTCGTGAGTCATCCGATGGACATCCAACGGCCACGACCTCCCCTGCCCTTTTCAGTGCTCATCCGCCTAAGAGGTCGTGAGCCATTTGATGCGGATCCCACGGCCCACGACCTCCTTTCCCTTATAACTCTCAATCCCACCTAGGTGATCGTGAACCATGTGATTTACATCCAACGGCCCACAACCTCCTTTCCCTTATAACTCTCAATCCCGCCTTGGTGATCGTGAGCCATGTGATTTACATCCAACAGCCCACGACCACCCCTTCTCCTCTGACTCACGCGCACATGACTGAGTCACTATCGCCGTGGGCCCGCATTGTCAGGTCCGTCTCTGACCTTGCGCAGGAGCTCCTCGCCATGTGTCTGAGCTTCTCCGACGTGCTCAGAACGGCGCTAGTGGACGCCGTCAATCCACCGCCGCATGCAACCACTCCTGGAGCTTCTTCACTTCACGCCTCCTCCATTTCCGTCATCACCTGACCATATTATCCCTCGCAGCCCCTCCCTTCTTCCTCACTTCTCCTCTGTTGACCGAGGAGAGGGAGGCTTGTTCTTGCTCTCTTCACGGGTGAGCTTCCTCCGCGTGATTCCTCCCTGCTCTGTGATCCATCCTGTTTCCATTTTTACTAATCTCAGTTTCTCTCGTTGCTTGTAGCTCCTGGACCATCGTGGTGCCATTGCAAGCTCCAGAGCACACTCCCGTGGACATGACTTTGTGATCTTCGTCTCCGGTGAGTTTTGTCTAAAACTTAGCGTGTCACTTCGTGCCTTTATGCTTAAGATGGAAAACCCCTAACTCTATTTGGGTAATGCACGACAGGGTGTAACATCCCAAATTTTGGCTTGTGTTTCAAATGTAAGAAATTGAGGGTAAATTAAAACTTTTCCTTCATCCTTTTACTCTTGAAACTTTTCTGAAATTCTTGTAAAGGAATTTTGGGAATTCAAAATCAAAAGCCTCAATTATCAAGTCAACAACCTCCTTGGTCAAATCTTTTGTCAAACCCTTGGAAATAATTTTCCTGGTTCTAGGGTGGCTTGGTAACACCTCTGAATTATTTCATAATTTTTGAAATTAATTGAAATATTTTAGAGGCAAGTCAAACCTTAGTCAAACCTCTGTCTTAACCTTCTGAAATTTTTGAGAAAATCCCAGTGCACAAAAACCTCTGGAAATTTTAGGAAGGTTAATCCTTAAGTCAGGAAGCTCCAGTTAAAATTTCATAAATTTTGGAGTTGATTTGATGCCTCAATTAAATCCCCAAAGTTCCAGGTTTAAAAATCAAACCTTAACTGGGTTGTACTGTTCATTGGACTCGAGTCAGGCTCGGGCTCGAGTCACTTGACTCGACCGAGCCAACTAATCGCACTCCGCGCGATCGGCGCGCGCGTAGCGTCATCAGCCGTTAGATCTCCATCGGACGGCTCTCATTCGTGTAGGCATTCGGACAACTCCGGTTGCCATGTGATTCTCAGCCGTTGGATTCTGATCCAACCGTCACGAGACCGTACCGGTTCACTTCAGTCTTTACAATTAGCGATCGCGATCGTGGCCGTTCAAATCTCATCCGCGCCGGCATCTAATGGGGTTGGGCTCAACCCACTAAAACACTTTGGACTCGAGCGCTTTGAAAGCCGGTGGTGGGCCCGCCGCGCCGGTCATCTTCCTCCTTCACAGCGGCATGCGTGCAGTATGCCATGGCAAAGTGAGAGGAGGGTGCCTTGTCACCTCCTTGAGCCCTTTAAACGGCTCCCTCTGCAGCGCATTAAATGCACGTCAGGGCACCGCCCTCAGAGTCGTCGAGCTTACGCTCCCGTCGCCCGGCGGCCGCACGCTTGCGTGGACCGAAGACCATCCCGGAGCGTGTGCGCGCTGCTCTCTTCGTTCCCTCGGCTACTTAAGCCCCTCAAGACCTTCAGTAGCTTTCTTTAAACCCCCCTTGAGCTCCAGCTTGCACTCCCTTTGCTTGCTTGAGCCCAAATCTCCAGAACCCTTTCGGCCGCCATTGTTGAGCTGGGAGCTCCTCGGTGCAACCCGCGCTCCAGTGGCTTTTCTTCCCTTCTTTTTGCTCCGGTTTGTGTCCCTTACTTCTTGGAGCAAAACCCCTAACTTAATTGTAGTTGCTTTTCACAGGAGCAGCTCAATTTTGGGGATTTCCTCTTTTCGGCCGTGAGCACCCCCTTCTTCCTCACCGCCGGTAAGAAGCTTCATTTCCTAATTCCTCGCTCAGGAAGCATATATGAGCTATTGTGGAGCTGTAGTGATGACCCGGTCTCACCCTGGTTGCTCAGGTCGTCATCTTCACTTCTTCTTCTTCGGTGCCGACGCCGTTCTTCGTCGCCGGAACCACCTCGACCACCTCCGAGCTCCACGGTGCTCAGTGCCCTTCTAGTAGCCCCTAGAAGCTTGGGCACCATTGGAATGGTTTATTGCGGAGCTTTGGTCATTATGCATTTCGCCGTTTTGGTCGCGCGCTCATCGTCGGCTGCCAGCGCTCGGGACACCGATGGTGTGGATGGTCCCGATGGGTGCGCAATGCTATTGCGGTTCCATTTGGCACTTAGCTCGCCGCCGTGCCTTGGGTCGCCGGCGACAAGCGGGAGGTGCCCTCGGCTTGTTGTCGGACGAAACGGCGGTGCCGTAATATCGTTCGGACACGATAATGGCGTTCATTGCGATAATCATTGTTAATCATGGGTTAGTAATCATTAGCTGTCCTAAACCCACCTCCTCGCCGCTACATGTGGGCGCACATTTTAATCACCGCGCGCTAAACCACGAGTCGTGGCCCGATCGGCCGCCGACATGGGCCCGTCATTTTCAAACCCTCCTCGCGCGCGTGCGTTTAAACCCGACATGTGACTTGCGTCGTCACGACGGTGGGCCCTATTGTCGAGAGCCCTGTTTAAATCATAAACGGCCCAATCAACCTCGATCGTTCGATATTGGATGCGTGGCGGGATCGTGGGAGCAATTGATCGTCGAAGGCTCCTCCATCGACCCTTCATCGCTTGATCAACGGTCCGGTTGTGCGAGCAATTGACCGTCCGGTCGCATGATCTGGACCGTTGGAATCAAATCCAACGGTGCGCGCGCGTGCGCCTGTTGAGTCGGCCGTGCGCGTGGGCCGTAGGATCTTTAATCAGCGGCCCACTTTGAGCCACGCCTTTTCTTTCGGTTAAGGGATATAAATTTCTCGGTGAGCTTTATCTTTCTACTGAAAAATGTTGTTAAAACTTTAGAAATTCATATCTTTTTCATTATAAATCCTTTTTGGGTGATTTCAGTAGTGTTAATTTTCTTTTAGGCTAGAGATTAATCTAGAAATGTTTCCAGGCCCTGTTAAGAACCAGAAATGTTGGGAATCGATTTTTGCCTTTTCAGCCTTTATTAAATATTCCAAAAATGTTGTAAAAACTTAGAAAATCCATAACTTGTTCTCTGTAAGTCCAAATAGAGCGAACTAAATTTTGTTAATTTCCTTTAGGGATGAACTTTAGTGAAGGACCAGTTTGCTAGTGGTCTTTGCTACTGATATAAATGATGTCCTAGTTTTAGAACTTAGAAAAATCATAACTAATTCGTTGTAACTTCAAATGACCTGAAATTTTATATGGGTTATCCCCACACCAGTAGGTAGCCACCTAAAGATTTCAGCTCCGAAATCTTTCTAGAAAATATTTTGCTACAGTGCTAATTATGGTAGAAAATAGGTTTTTAGAGAATATCTTTTGCACCACAAATCCAAGTTAGGTTTTTCCAATTCCTATGTCTAGGTATATCCATATTCTACCTTGTGTGTAAATTTCACGCATTTGGATAATTTTTGCTTGCTCTTTTGTTTTAGTGTTGCTCGTCTTATTGGTTGTTTTCGCTCTTTCGCTAGGATTCGATATTTGCGGTAACCCGAGAACGCACCCTCCACAACAATTGAGCAACGACAAGCGAACAAGCGGTTTGATCATTTCCCATTAATCCCATTACTTTTAAAGTCTAATATTTTGTTTAACTTCTATGTATGCATTGCTATTTTGTTGTTAAATTGATTAGTTAGACCTCTAGTTGCATAATCTGTAGGTAAATAATTATCCTCTACTACCGAGCCTAGGTTATTTGTTGTGATTAGAGTTCGTTGGATGAGCTCTTGTCACTTAGTAGATTCGAATAAATATTGCTTAGCCATGCCTAGCGTCGGTAGTATTGGGCGATCATCGACTTAGTCGGTGATCTTGATCACACAAATACTTATATTATTCCATTATGTCCAACCCTTGTGTTTTACCATTTTGCAAATCAAAAGCGAAAACAAAAATTATATCTTGGCTTGGGCACAATGGTATGTTGGGTGATCTGTTGGGTGTGCTCGAATGGTGCCTAAGTCCCTAAGGACCGAGTTACTTGTGCCATTGATCCAAGCAATTAGTGCGTGCTAACCACACGAGGGGATATGGAACCTCTCTTGACTAAGTACTTTGGGAGGTGTTAATTATGAGCTGGTCGGTGGGTGTGTTCTGTGTGTGTGTGTTTGTGGTGTTGGAGGAGCATTAGCGCACCGGTTAGGCATTTAATGTGTCTTTCTCCCGTGGGTTGCGGCTCTTAATTAGCATCGCCCATTGAAAGCGCCTTGTTAGACTTAGCCATGCTGCATACCAAAGGAAGTGTGCTAACCGTGGTTGGTGGAAAGGCGGTCTATCGTGTGGGTACATTGGTACACCCGCAGGTTAAAACTATTCGAATAGCCTCGCCCTAGGTTATGGACACGCTTGGTTATTTCCCACAAGAACTAGACTACAACCTTTAAAAACTTAAACTTGACATGGGTGGTATGAAGGGTACTTCATGCTATTGTTGTGGTGACTATGGGTTAGTCACTTCTAGGTTGGTGTTGTTCTCTATCTATGTTATTATTGTCTCTCTTTATTTGAACAATAAAAGTTAATTGCAAACTTGCTTTGAATCTATTACCTTATTGCAAATGAAAACTTGCTTTATTTGAAAATAAGTCCAGAGCCTCATCCACTTAAATAAAGCTTGCATGTAGTTAATTATAGTTCTGTTATCTCACACGTGGTCTTGCAGTACAAAAACAAGTTTTGTACTCATCCGCTTGCTTAATATTAATTGTTGCAGAGGAAGAAGGTGAGCCCCAAGGGCCTCACTTTGTGAGTGTGTTATGCGCTACTTTGGGACGATTAGCTTGGCGGTCCGGTTGGTTGCCTTGTGGGTAAAGGCACACCGATTGGCTTTTGTTTATCGCCATCTTATGGCCATTTTGCTTCCACTGTGTATTTACTTATCTTTATGAATTTTGGCCTACGCCTCTCTTTGTAATAACTCTCTTTATATTATCTATGTCTTTCAGCTTGTTGCTTTTGCTTCGCTCTATGTGTATGAATGGAATTGATGCATGATTTTGTAGTGAGGTGTGTATCTTTGCATTTAGGGAAGTATACATATCTCGAGGCTTAGTTTATTTGATTTGTCATTAGGACCAAGTGGATGGTTAAACAAGATGTTTAATAAACCGGGTCCTCACAAAGTTGGTATCGAGCCATTCCGACCGTAGTAACCCAAGCTTGATCGTCTTTAGGATATTTTGGAAAACTTAATTTCAAAGTATCAAATGATTTATGAAAGCTTAAGTAAGTTCTCGGATTTTATTCCTTGCCTATCTTAGCTTTCTTCTCTCGTCTTGCTCTAATTTGAGTTTTAAAAGTGTTTTCCCTTTCCTTCTCTCAAAAGATAGTCATTATCGATTAATTGGGTTTTGGGACCAATGAGCTTGGCAAATTGAAATGTTAGCCGCCCTCTACAAGGTTTTGAAGCTCCGGTTGAAGATTTCAATTAGGAGGCTTGGATGCGAAACTGGACAACGATCATTCAATTTCCGGACAGCAGCTCAAAGGTTCTAAACGGGTAGAAAATAAGAAATTAACCAAGTAAAACTTGTGGGAATAAAAGGGTAAGATGTGATACTAGTTAGCTAAGTATCTAACGTTATTTTTATCGCCTTAACCTTGTTCTTGAGTAGTGTTAGGCTGGTTGTAGTGTGCTGAAATTTTTATCTTCTCACACTATTACTCGCTCATTCAATACGGGTTAATGGCATTGAGAAGTTGAGCTTGGTTTGGAGTTTCCTTGCTGTTTTGGAGCTTCTTTGGAAACATTTAAAGTTGTTACTTGCTGTTTTTGGCTTTCGGTTAGGTGATGTCTCATTCCCTAATCGTTAGCTTTTCGCCATCAACTTCTAATGTTAGTGCTTTGGTTTCTAACCTAAGTTTCTTAAAGCAGATGGTGGAGGTACTCGTAGCGCCGTGGTCGCACTGGTTTAGATGAGGAGCTCCGCCTCCTCCGACCATGGTCGAGGTCCTTCCGGATCGAGCGCAACCGCCGGAGGACGGGAGGGTCTCGCTGGATGTTATTGCGCGCAACACCTCCGCCCTTTCCGCCTCGGGATCCGGGCGGGGTGGACATCGATCCGTGGGGGCCTTGCCGAGTTTCTTCGCACTCACCCACGTTCTCCGTGTCGAGACCCATTGGACGCAGATGACCGGCCGCGTCGAGTTGAGCGTAAGCTCGACGTTGCTCGGCTCGACCAGACAGGCACTCTTTGCCTCCCATCGCCGAGGGCAAGACTCTCTCCGTGGGAGAACTTTGGCCATGCAGACCCGCCGCCACACTGCCTCTTGGGATGAGTTCGGACGGCGTTCGTCGAGCTCACATCCTCGCCGGCTTGATGAAGTGAAGAAGAAGGAGTTTCGCGCTCAAGCAAGGGCATAAGTCGGTGATGGAGTACTGCACGAGTTCAACCACTTGGCTCGTTATGCTCCATCCGAGGTGGCCACCGATGAGGCCAAGCCAGAGAAGTTCATGGAGGGTTTGTGCGAGGAGCCGCAAGACAGCTCTCCATTGTGGACTTTGCTGACTTCCGGGCCTTGTAGACAAGGCCATTGTTGCCGAGCACAAGGCCAAGGCGCTGGCGAGTCCATGCAGCGCAAGTGGGAGGCCCGGCGATGCCGCGCATGCCGCCGCTCTCGTCCTCGTGTCGGGCCTACCCTGGGCCCGCTCGGGCTTCCTACCACCGAGGCCGCCAAGACCTCGCCCTCCGCAGCCGTGCCCCGCCACGTGCGCTGCGAACCAGCCAGGTGGCCCCGCAATCCGGCCGCCGGGGTCACTTGCTTTTGTGCAACCGAAGGGCATTATGTCAATAGTTGCCCTAACAGATCGGAGGCGCCCTCGCCCTAATGGAGGACGCGGGCGGGGAGGTGGTTCTTCTCGAGATCGAAGGTTGTCCCCGCTACCCAAGGCGTGGGTAGTGGCGCGTCAACCTCATCTCGCGGAGGAGGCACAGAGGCACCCGACGCCGTGTTGGGTACCCTTCTGCTAACTCTTTCCTCTGCTACGCTTTGTTTGATTCAAAGCATCTCATTCTTTTGTTTCGAGTCTTTTTTTTGCTCTGTGGGAGGTCTTCTTTACTCCATTGTTGGTCCCGCTGCTCATTCGCTCCCGGTTCGGAGTTGAGAGCCGAGTCCGAGTGTAGGGATGTCCTGTCGAGATAGAAGAGGTAGGATTCTTGGCAAACCTTATCCTCCTTCGATCGGCGAGCTTAGATGTAATCCTAGGCATGGATTGGTTGTCTCAAAGACATGGGACAAATTGATTGCGCTAGGAGGCTCATCTACCTCACCGATCCTTCCGCGCGAGTTAGTTCGCGAAGGGTCGCAGATCCGCATCTCTTCGCGCCGGCGAAGCCACTCTAGATATTAGTGAAGTCCCGGTGGTATGTGACTTTGTTGATGTCTTCCCGACGACCTTCGGGGATGCCACCAGTTCGAGACCTCGAGTTTGTCATTGAGTTGGTTCCTGCATCACCCGATTTCAAAGAGGCCTTACCGGATGGACCCAATTGAGTTGGTGGAGTTGAAGAAGCAACTAGGTGAGCTTCAAGAGAAGGGTTTCATCCGCCTAGCTCATCTCCTTGGGGATGCTCAGCAATCTTTGTCCGAAAAGGACAAGACAGCTGCGCATGTGCGTTGATTACCGCCCACTTAATGAAGTAACGGTAAAGAACAAGTACCCTTTGCCCCGATCGATGACCTCTTCGATCAATTAACGGAGCTCGCGTTTTCTCCAAGATTGATCCGAGTGGGATATCATCGTGTTCGATTCGACACGAGGATATTCAAGACGGCTTTTTCTACTCGTTATGGCTTGTACGAGTATACCGTCATGTCATTCGCTTAACCAATGCTCGGCCTTGTTCATGAACCTCATGAATTCGGTGTTCATGGAGTATTTGGATAGGTTCGTTGTGGTCTTCATCGATGATATCCTTATCTACTCCAAGAGCGATGAAGAACACACCGAGCATTTGAGGCTTGTGTTGGGCAAGCCGTGAGCACCAATCGTATGCGAAGTTCGGCAAGTGTGCGTTCGGTTGAAGGAAGTAGCCTTCTTAGGCCATATTCTTTCGGCAGAGGCGTGGTCGTGGATCCTAGCAAGATCGACGTGCTTTCTCGAGTCACCCACTTGGTCACCGAGTTCGAAGTTTTCTTGGTTTAGCGGGATATTATCGCCGCTTATCGAGAACTCTCCAAGATAGCGGCCGATGACGGAGTTGCTCAAGAAGGACAAGAAGTTCTCGTGGTCCGCTGATTGCGAGGAAAGTTTCAAGCGCTAAGAAGCGATTGACCACCGCTCCCGTTCTTGTTCTCCCGATGTCCGTCGAAGCTTGATATCTTTTGTGACGCTTCGCCGAGGCCTCGGTTGTGTCCTTATGCAAGAAGGCAAGGTAGTGGCCTATGCATCAAGGCAATTGAGACCTCATGAACTCAACTATCCTACCCATGACTTGGAGTTGGCGTGATCCATGCACTTAAGATTTGGCGACATTACCTAATCGTAATCGTTGTGAAGTGTATTCGGATCACAAAGCTTAAAGTATTTGTTCACCCAACCAGATCTGAACCTCGGGCAAAGGAGATGGTTGGAGTTGATCAAGGACTATGACATGGGTATTCACTACCATCAGGGCAAGGCTAATGTCGTTGCAGATGCGCTTAGTCGCAGCGCATTGCAATGCATTGTTGCTTCAAGAGCATCGCCCCTTCCGAGGAGTTCTAGCGCCTCAACTTGGGTTTGGTTGAGCATGGTTCCTCGCCGCCTTGGTTGTACTGACCAACCTTGGTGGATCGGATCACGTCCGCTCGGCGATCGATGTTGGAGTGAACCACATCGTGGAAAATGTCGAATGGAACAACAAGTGCTTCTCAGAGATGAGCTTGGTATTGTGAGGTTCGGGCAACGCCCGTGGTTCCAAAGGACAAGGAGTTGCGGGATTTGATCCTCCGCAAGCCCACGATTCTCCTCGTCCATTCATCCCGGGCCACAAAGATGTATCATGATCTCCGCCAGAGATTTTGGTGGACCGGATGAAGAGGAAGTCGCAAGGTTCGTTGCCGAATCGCGACGTGTGCCGCCGTGTCAAGGCCGAGCATCAGCGCCCGGATTGATTTCGACCTTGCCCATTCCGAGTGGAAGTGGGATTCGGTCGGGATGGATTTTATCACCGCCTACCCAGTCACCGAGGCAATGATGCCATTTGGGTCATCATTGACCGGTTGACGAAAGTGGCACACTTTCTTCCGCCAAGACCAAGATTCGCACGGCCACCTTGCGGAGCTCTATATCGCCAGGATCGTGAGCTTGCATGGGGTACCAAGACGATCGTTTCGATCGTGGTTCCATCTTCACTTCGCTCGCATAGCTTGCAAGAAGCTATGGAACTCGTCTTTCTTCAAAGACAAAGATATCACCCCCAAACAGATGGTCGCCGAGAGGGTCAACCAAGTTTTGGAGGACATGTCGCGAGCTTGTGCCCTTTCCTATGGGAAGCATTGGGAGAAGTGCTTGCCATTCGCCGAGTTTTCTTATAACAACGCTTCAAGCCGCCTCGGCATGGCACCATTTGAGGCCTTATACGGAAAAAGTGTAGAACCTCGTTGAACTGGTCCGAGACCGGTGAAAGACTTTTCTTTGGCGGACTCGATTAATGAGGCCGAGGGTCAAGTCCGACTCATTCGTGATCGCTACGCACACCAATCCAGCAAAAGAGCTATGCGGATCGCGTCGTCGTGAGTTGAGCTTTGAGCCCAATGACTTCGTTTATCTCAAGGTTTCTCCTCAAGGGTCACAGCGTTTTGGTGTCAAGGGCAATTGGCTCCTCGATATGTCGGTCCATACCGTGTTATCGAGAAGAAGGGAGTTGTTGCCTACAAGTTGGAGTTACTGCTGCACTTGCGGGGTACATGATGTGTTCCATGTGTCCCAGCTAAAGAAGTGCCTCCGTGTTCCAACCGAGAAACTCGTTGGAAACTCTTGATGTTCGTGAAGATTTGACCTATCGCGAGCACTCTGCTCGCATCCTCAAGAGGCCGAGCGAAGAACGAGGAACAAGACCATCAAGTTCCTCAAAGTTCAGTGGTCAAACCATTCGAGGATGAGGCTACTTGGGAGCGAGAAGATCGTCTTCGTGTGCACTACCCTCTTTCTTTTCCGAGTGAACCAAATCTCGGACGAGATTTTTGTAAGGGAGGTTTGTAACATCCCAAATTTTGGCTTGTGTTTCAAATGTAAGAAATTGAGGGTAAATTAAAACTTTTCCTTCATCCTTTTACTCTTGAAACTTTTCAAATTCTTGTAAAGGAATTTTGGGAATTCAAAATCAAAAGCCTCAATTATCAAGTCAACAACCTCCTTGGTCAAATCTTTTGTCAAACCCTTGGAAATAATTTTCCTGGTTCTAGGGTGGCTTGGTAACACCTCTGAATTATTTCATAATTTTTGAAATTAATTGAAATATTTTAGAGGCAAGTCAAACCTTAGTCAAACCTCTGTCTTAACCTTCTGGAAATTTTTGAGAAAATCCCAGTGCACAAAAACCTCTGAAATTTTAGGAAGGTTAATCCTTAAGTCAGAAGCTCCAGTTAAAATTTCATAAATTTTGGAGTTGATTTGATGCCTCAATTAAATCCCCAAAGTTCCAGGTTTAAAATCAAACCTTAAGTGGGTTGTAACTGTTCATTGACTCGAGTCGGGCTCGGGCTCGAGTCACTTGACTCGACCGAGCCAACTAATCGCACCCGCGCGATCGAGCGCGCGCGTCATCACCGTTAGATCTCCATCGGACGGCTCTCATTCGTGTAGGCATTCTGACAACTCCGGCTGCCATGTGATTCTCACCGTTGGATTCGATCCAAATCACGAGACCGCATGCGGTTCACTTGATCTTTACAATTAGCGATCGCATCGTGGCCGTTCAAATCTCATCCGCGGCCAGCATCTAATGGGGTTGGGCTCAACCCACTAAAACACTTTGGACTCGAGCCGCTTTGTGCTGACCGGTGGGCCGCCGCGCCGGGTCATCTTCCTCCTTCGCGCAGGCGTGCGCTCGACGCCATGGCGGTGAGAGGAGGGTGCCTGTCACCTCCTTGAGCCCTTTAAACGGCTCCTCTCGCAGCGCATTAAATGCACGCGCTGCACCGCCCTGAGTCGTCGAGCTTACTCGCTCCCGCCGCCCGAGCGATCGCACGACGCCGTGGACCGAAGACCATCCCGAGCGCAGCGCGCTGCTCTCTTCGTTCCTCGGCTACTTAAGCCCCTCAAGACCTTCGCAGAGCTTTTTTAAACCCCTTGAGCTCCGGCTTGCACTCCTTTGCTTGCTTGAGCCCAAATCTCCGTAACCCTTTCTACGCCATTGTTGAGTCGAGCTCCTCGGTGCAACCGCGCCCAGTGGCTTTTCTTCCTTCTTTTGCTCCGGTTTGTGTCCTTACTTCTTGGAGCAAACCCTAACTTAATTGTAGTTGCTTTTCACGGGAGCGGCTCAATTTTGGGGATTTCCTCTTTCGGCCGTGAGCACCCCCTTCTTCCTCACCGCCAGAAGAAGCTTCATTTCCTAATTCCTCTTTCAGAAGCATATATGAGCTATTGTGGAGTCAGTAGTGATGACCCTGTCTCACCCGTTGCTCGGTCGTCATCTTCACTTCTTCTTCTTCTGCCGACGCCGCTTCTTCGTCGCCGAACCACCTCGACCACCTCCGAGCTCCACCATTGCTCGTGTACCTTCTAGTAGCCCCTAGAAGCTTGGGCACCATTGGAATGGTTTATTGCGAGCTTTGGTCATTATGCATTTCGGCCGTTTTGGTCGCCGCCATCGTCGGCTAGCCGCTCGGGACACCGCCGATGGTGTGGATGGTCCGATGGGTGCGCAATGCTATTGCGGTTCCATTTTGCACTTAGCTCCCGCCGCGCCTTGGGTCGCCGGCGACAAGCCGAGGGTGCCCTCGTTTGTTGTCGGACGAAACGGCGTGCCGTAATATCGTTCGGACACAGAACGCCCAATCAACCTCGGCCGTTCGATATTGGATCTGCGCGCGGATCGTGGGAGCAATTGGATCGTCCGAAGGCTCTCCATCCCAGCCCTTCATCGCTGATCAACGGTCCGGGTTGTGCGAGCAATTGACCGTCCGGTCGCATGATCCGACCGTTGGAATCAAATCCAACGTGCTGCGCGCGCGCTCGTTGAGTCGGCCGCGCGCTGCGGGCGTCGGATCTTTAATCAGCGCCCACTTTGAGCCACGCCTTTCTTTCGGTTAAGGGATATAAATTTCTCGGTGAGCTTTATCTTTCTAACAAAAATGTTGTTAAAACTTTAGAAATTCATATCTTTTCATTATAAATCCTTTTGGGTGATTTGGTAGTGTTAATTTTCTTTTAGGCTAGAGATTAATCTAGAAATGTTTCGTGCCCTGTTAAGAACCGTAAATGTTGGGAATCGATTTTTGCCTTTTCAAATTTTTATTAAATATTCCAAAAATATTGTAAAACTTAGAAAATCCATAACTTGTTCTCTGTAAGTCCAAATAGAGCGAACTAAATTTTGTTAATTTCCTTTAGGGATGAACTTTAGTGAAGGACCAGTTTGCTAGTGGTCTTTGCTACTGATATAAATGATGTCCTAGTTTTAGAACTTAGAAAAATCATAACTAATTCGTTGTAACTTCAAATGATCTGAAATTTTATATGGGTTATCCCCACACCAGTAGGTAGCCACCCTAAAGATTTCAGCTCAAATCTTTCTAGAAAATATTTTTGCTACATTTGCTAATTATGGTAGAAAATAGGTTTTTAGAGAATATCTTTTGCACCACAAATCCAAGTTAGGTTTTTCCAATTCCTATGTCTAGGTATATCCATATTCTACCTTGTGTGTAAATTTCGTCCGCATTTGGATAATTTTTGCTTGCTCTTTTGTTTTAGTGTTGCTCGTCTTATTGGTTGTTTTCGCTCTTTCGCTTAGGATTCGATATTTGCGGTAACCCCGAGAACGACCCTCCACAACGAATTGAGCAACAGCAAGCAGGCAAGCAGTTTGATCATTTCCCATTAATCCCATTACTTTTAAAGTCTAATATTTTGTTTAACTTCTATGTATGCATTGCTATTTTGTTGTTAAATTGATTAGTTAGACCTCTAGTTGCATAATCAGAGGTAAATAATTATCCTCTACTACCGAGCCTAGGTTATTTGTCGTGATTAGAGTTCGTTGGATGAGCTCTTGTCACTTAGTAGATTCGAATAAATATTGCTTAGCCATGCCTAGCGTCGGTAGTATTGGGCGATCATCGACTTAGTCGGTGATCTTGATCACACAAATACTTATATTATTCCATTATGTCCAACCCTTGTGTTTTACCATTTTGCAAATCAAAACTGAAAACAAAAATTATATCTTGGCTTGGGCACAATGGTATGTTGGGTGATCTGTTGGGTGTGACGAATGGTGCCTAAGTCCCTAAGGACCCAGTTACTTGTGCCATTGATCCAAGCAATTAGTGCGTGCTAACCACACGAGGGGATATGGAACCTCTCTTGACTAAGTACTTTGGGAGGTGTTAATTATGAGCTGGTCGGTGGGTGTGTTCTGTGTGTGTGTGTTTGTGGTGTTGGAGGAGCATTAGCAGACCGGTTAGGTATTTAATGTGTCTTTCTCCCGTGGGTTGCGGCTCTTAATTAGCATCGCCCATTGGAAAGCGTCTTGTTAGACTTAGCCATGCCCGCATACCAAAGGAAGTGTGCTAACCGTGGTGGTGGAAAGGCGGTCTATCGTGTGGGTACATTGGTACACCCCGCAGGTTAAAACTATTCGAATAGCCTCGCCCTAGGTTATGGACACGCTTGGTTATTTCCCACAAGAACTAGACTACAACCTTTTAAAAACTTAAACTTGACATGGGTGGTATGAAGGGTACTTCATGCTATTGTTGTGGTGACTATGGGTTAGTCACTTCTAGGTTGGTGTTGTTCTCATCTATGTTATTATTGTCTCTCTTTATTTGAACAATAAAAGTTAATTGCAAACTTGCTTTGAATCTATTACCTTATTGCAAATGAAAACTTGCTTTATCTGAAAATAAGTCCAGAGCCTCATCCACTTAAATAAAGCTTGCATGTAGTTAATTATAGTTCGTTATCTCACACGTCATTTTGCAGAGTACAAAAACAAGTTTTGTACTCATCCGCTTGCTTAATATTAATTGTTGCAGAGGAAGAAGGTGAGCCCCAAGGGCCTCACTTTTGTGAGTGTGTTGTTGCGCTGTTTGGGACGATTAGCTTGGCGGTCCGGTTGGTTGCCTTGTGGGTAAAGGCACACCGATTGGCTTTTGTTTATCGCCATCTTATGGCCATTTTGCTTCCTGTGTATTTACTTATCTTTATGAATTTTGGCGGTCGGCCTCTCTTTGTAATAACTCTCTTTATATTATCTATGTCTTTCATTGTTGCTTTTGCTTGGCTCTATGTGTATGAATGGAATTGATGCATGATTTTGTAGCTGGTGTGTATCTGCATTTGGAAGTATACATATCTCGAGGCTTGGTTTATTTGATTTGTACTGTTAGGACCAAGTGGATGGTTAAACAGTACAAGCCGAATAAACCGGGGTCCTCACACAGGGCTTCGTGGATTTGAAGAGATTGGGTTTTCGGCCGAGGAACCAACCTTTCACCTCCCACTTAGGTCCGGTAAGCTATTGTCCAATTCCTTGCTTCTTTATCTTCCTTAGATGATCTATAATCCATCTTGATCATTCATCCCACTTAGGTTTTGCTCTGGGGATCCTCTCCTCGTGAATCCGTATTACCGCCACCTTTCTTCTCCGGCGCCGACGCAGCTCCGGCATCTCCAAGCTTCCCCGAGCACCCTCCTTAGCTCAGGTAACCTCTTCGTAGCCCGTAGGACCTCAGGCACCCGCTTGTTTGCGCTGCGGAGCGACATATTGCTGTTTTCATTTTTTGCTGTTTGGAGCACCACCGCTCAACGCCGGCTAGCCACCGTTCTGGGTCAGCTCTGGTGCCATGAGTGCCCTCAACGGGTGCGCAATGCTATTGCGCGGCTAACGGTGCCTTTAGTTCGCGCCGCCGTGGCGCACAGCGCCGGCAAGCCGCCGGTGAAACACGCGGGATTGAAATCCCGTTGTCGTACGCCGACCGCCACTGTAGCAATGATTAGGAATAAATGATAATCATTAGCATTTAATCACTGTCTTAGCTGCGGTAAAACTCGCTTACACGAGGGCCCTTGCACAAAAATCTGTAGGATTAAATGAAACGCGGCAGCCACTGACAGGTGGGACCACCCGCGTAAGCACCGTGCATTGTGCACACGCGTGCGTGGACCTGGTTCCGCGGACCGTGTCACTGACTACGGGACCCACACGTCAGAGCTGAATTTAAATTTGAGTTAAATTAGAGAGCACACTATTCACCGGGCCCGCTGGTCAGTGACCGCGGCTAGGCTAGCGCTTGGTGAGAAAAGGAGTAAATACCTTATAAAATCCGAAAACTAATCCATTTTAACTCCAAAATGAGTGAAACCACTTTTGGTAATTTTCATATTCAATGAACTTTATATTAAAATTGGTTTCAAACTTGTCTCTGTCACAGAGAGCAGTATTTGGGAAAATGAGCTATTAACACTATTAACTTTACAAAAGAAAATGCTGATAACTTCAAAAATTCATAACTAAATCATGAAAATTCCATTTGCGGCAAACTCAACTGTTTTGAACTTGTAATAATATTGCCTATTTACCCACATAATCCTTGTACTCACCACTGCTCTGCAAATTTTCACCTTATAATTAAATTACGCGATTAAAGGCGTATTGAAATCTGAAACTCAAACCACCATAACTTTCATATACTAAATCAAAATGAAATAATTCTTTCACCAAAAATCATCCAAAATCATAACTTAGCTACTGTAGAAAAATCATGCATTTTTGAGCATTTTGATTTTTGGAGTTTTTCTCGATGTTTATTCGGTATTGTATTTATATATATTCCGAGCCTATTGACATTGACTCTTACGCTACGGAGAGTGAACAACTACTTTATCAACAAGGCAAGCATCCTTTGAACTTTCTTTTTGCATCATATTTGATCCCAGTTTTGTTAGGATAGATGCAATGATAATTGCTTGCATGCTATGTTAATATTGTCGCTATTTTTGTGATGAATAGTTAGACACATCCTATTATGTTGTCATTGTGGCTATCCATGAATTATTCCATCTGAAATGTTATGATAGGCTGTGTGAAAGCATATTATGCGGGTTTGCTTAGCCATGCAAGTCTAGAAACAGAATCGATTGTCGGAATAACCCGACAATTATGGGATAAACACAACTTTCTTTATATACTTTGATTTCAGATCTTTGTATCTGTTTTATGAGTTAAATTTTGTCATTTTAAATGGGCTTTTGGTCTGGACAAGTGTTGGTTAGTGATGGTGCTTTGTGCACGAGTTTTGGGTAAGTGGTGGACTTGTCTGGACAATTAAGGACCGAACTTTGGGTACCTGCTGTTCAAGCAACACTCGTGCTATCACACGCGGTATATGGGTGCCGTATGGTTAAGTAGGGGGAAGGTTTTATTGTGTTGAGTCCCACGGTGGTGAAATTGTAAGGGCATGGGACCGTGAAATCCCGTGTTCCTTTTGGGCCGATAGGATGGGGGCGTTAACGTCTTGTGTTTCCTAGGAGCCATGGGTTGAGGGACTTAGCTCAATGGGATCTTCTTGCTAAAAACGATCGTATCTTGATTTACTCGACCGGCATACCATAGGAAGTATGCTATATTCGGAGGCATCTGGAGGCTTACGGGCTAGTCAAGTCGTGTGGGTAAAGTAGTACACCCCTGCAGGGTATAAATCTATTCGAATAGCCGTGTCCGCGGTTATGGACGACCGCTTGAAATTTGTGGCTGCTTATTGTTTGACTTGGAATTAAAATTGTGATTATAACTTGGTATAGTCATGAATGGGATGTTAATGATTGTTGTTGTATCAAAGTGGACCGCCACTTTTCTTTGGTATGATTCATTTGTTATTGAATTTATCATTTGTTCACATGTTTTACTTCTACTTCAAATCTGATTTTGAAATGGCACTTGAGAAACTAGTATGTGTAGGTTGTTCAGTATTGCGTCGTTTTCGCAAAACTAAGCCAATATGAGTCTTTCCTTTGAATGACCTTATGCACAACTATTTTTATTTGTGTAAGACTTGCGAGTACTCTTTTGTACTCAGTCAGATGTTTGCTGGCTTTTACAGGTGAGGAGGATAATGAGACCGACGAGCTTGTTAGTGTCGATTTAGGCGACACTGACGAGTAGTATGCTATCTTTAGCTCCCAGTTGATTGACGATGGGTTGTGTGGCATACCACGGCTGGTCTTTTGGTTTATCTACTTATTTCCGCTGCTACTTAATGCTTTCCTTTAAATTTGGCCGGTCGGCCACTTGTATTTGTTGTAAACTTGGAACTATGTTGTATGTCTTTTGAACTATTTATGTATGAATGTTGTATGGATGTGAGCAACGTTGTATGAGAGTATGACTATATTGGTCGCTGATCTTGGGAGCTAATATAAGTTGTACTCGCTGTTCATGGCTTCCTATTTAACTCACTAAGTGTAGCGTTTGACTTGTTGGAGAACCGATAATCATGTAGTGCTCGCAGAGGAGCGGCGCGTATGATCGTCGGGGCTCTAGTTTGAGTTAAGCCTCTCATTTAGATGGAGCTAAGTTGGAATCCATTTACTGGAGATCTAGAGTTATGTCCCTAAGACCTTGATTAGTCTCGGTCTTACGGAGATAACTCCGGGGTCCCCACATTATGTGTGAGGATAGTAGATGCTGAGAGGTTGAGATTGTGGTTGTGGCCCTGGGCTTTACCAGGTTACACAACTGTTCGTAGTAAGGGATTAGTGAAGTGGTTACCTCGGATATCTTAGTACCGATGTGATAGTATCTTAGAGAAGTTGTTCCCTTCTTTGAATTTGGATTTGGTCAACTCTTGTCCAGTTGTGGTTGATGAATTTCTTTTGGATTGTTAGTCCATTGTGGTTGATGAGTTGCTTTGAGAAAGGTTGATGTGTTTCTATTGGTTTAATTTGCCCCTTAAACCAGTTATTGCTTTCCCAACTGTTGAGTTAAGCTTGCTGCTGGTGAACTTGGTTAATTGCCAAGATTGACTTTTGTATTGGAGTTTTATCTTCTTATTGGAAAACATGACTAATTTATTTCACTGGACGATTTGGATAATGCAAATTTCCTTTTCTGCAACCCCTTTTGTATGTGGAAGATTGACTCAACGTATCTCTCTTGGGTATGTTGCGTGTTGAAGATTAATGGATCCCTTTTATGAAAGAAGATATTAAATGCTTTAGCGATGTTTTGTATTGGTTAAGTGATAGGTTATAATCAAAGCAATTAATAGATATGCAAGTTAGGCCTGCAGTGTGTGCATGATCGATCGTAACTAAGATCCTTGAAAGGAAAGTTGATAAATTTGAAAGTGTCTTGTAGTAGTTCTTGATGAGCTATGATTAAGAGTATGGCTATACCTAATTGTAATCAATAGAGTTAATAAAAAGTGCGAAACATTGATGAATTGAGTTGATCATTAAGAGTGATACATTTGGCAAACTTCTTTGGTAAATTAGATTAACGGATCTCAATGGATTAATCTAACCGTTTGGGATGGTTAAGTTCAAAAGGAGTTAGATTATTGTCTTAGTGGATATTAATCTTGGAGTAACCTTTGGTGGATACTTAGTGATTATATGTAATTGCTAGGTGCAATTATTGTCTATTAAAGTTTGGTGTTGAGCATCACTAAGAGATAAACTGACAGGATTTAATGGATGAACAATGTTTACGTGATGGTAGAACTATCGGATAATAGTATGTCTTTGATGGAAGGGTCTTAGAATAACCTTTTAAATTGTGTAGTCGGTTCCCTCTAAAATAGAGTGGTTGTTGTAGGGAGGTTGTAAGAATTTGGTATACCCTGAATTGAGGATGAGATGATAATCTAGTATGTAACAGTTTGGTAAGCTTTTGGGGATTTTTTTAAAGGAAGGGTTGACGATAACGAACATTGTTAAGAGTGAATTACTCTTGATGTTAGAAATACAGTCTACAAGAGATTGTGACGCGTTGGAGTGGTGATGATTCTTCTAGAGAGAAAGTAAGTTGATTGCTTTTCGTAATATGGATTAAAATGAAATGTTTGGAGTTTTGCATTCGTGATCTTTTGGAGTTCATGAATTATGTAGTAGGTGAAATTAGTTGAGCAATGTGACGTATGGGAAGGTTCCGTTTGGTTCCTGAGTGATTAATGTGATTTGGCTTTAAAGACAATTCTTGTTTGGGTTGGCAAATAATCTTGTAATCAAAGAAAATTGCTTTCTTTGTTAACGGAAAATGTGTACCATAAGTATTTTAGGTTAAAGCTAAGAATTGTAATCTGTAACTTTTTTTGTCATTATAGCTTAAGAGTTTATTGGGTTTCCATAGCAGTGTTTTATTATGATTTATGGAGGTTTGAAAGTTCCTTTTTGTGGGACATGTGCCCTCATTTATAGACTCATATTTTGTTTTCCGGGATCATTAATATTTGATTGTTTCTCTTGGTCTCGGGTTCACTATGAGGAGCCATGTTTTTGTTGTGCGTTGAAATCTTGTATTTGGTTGTTTCTTCCTTTTGAGAAGGGAATTAACCAACTTATGTTGCCAAAGTCTTATAAAGTGTATTATGACGATTGGTTGGTGGTGGACAAGTATATGATAGTGGTGAAATTTTGGGAACCAAGCTATTTGAAGAGCAGTAGATAGTGAATTGGTTTTGACCAATAACACCTGGAGAGAGTTCTATTTAAATGAAATGTTTGTCGATGAAATAAAATTGAATAGTGTTACAACTAGTGGAACCTATAACGAATTATGATTCAATAACCTTTGTCCATGTTGGGATGTTGGGATTATCAAAAGTATGAACTCTTGATAAATTTATTAGAGTATCGCAATTGGATACTTAGTAAGATTGTGTAGAAGAGTTATGATGGTGAAGTTTAATGAGAGTTGCAGTGTAGAGAAATCTCATGGTCGTGTCAATTAATGGGATAGCAGTGGTTGTTGAGTTATTGTCAAGTATGACTTGGGCTCAGTGAGTAACCATATGAGAGTTAGATTATCTCTAATGAAGATTTGAACAAGAATATATTTATTTATTTTGATGTTAGTGATTGAGTATGTTTGAATCCTTGTCGATTAGTTAGGGTATGGTGAATGGGTATATTGTGGTCGAATAGCTGTATTTGATCGGTGTGGGTCAGAGAGGGTCTAAGATTGGTGAAATGAATTGCATTCGGCGGTTACTTGATTAGTGATGAATGTTGACATTAATAGCTGAGGTTATTGTTGAGCTGTGTGAAATTTTAGCCATCAGATCTGAGAGTTACCTATCAAGTATACCAGAAATTCATGGTAGGAGACTTGGAGGGTGAATTTGGGCTTTGCATTTTTATACTAGGACCTTGGAGACCCAATATTATGGGTAGAGGTAGATGAACAGAAGCAAATTTTGAATAGTGTGTTGATCTTTGAAAGAATACTTTGGGTAAAGTGAATGATTTTGTGTGCTGAGAATTTGAGGCTAATTAACTTTAACAGAATGAGATGATGTGGTTATGGGTGAAAAAAAACATCTTTGATGAGGTGTTGGAAACCATTTGTCAAAATAATTCTTTTGGTATTGGAGTGGACTAGGGAATCCTTTTGTGGATTAGTAGAGCCCCCCTAAAAATGTATGGTTGTTCTTTCGGTTTGAAGATCATTTTGGGATTGTCGGTTAAAAGGAAGGAGTTAGTGTGATAATTTGGAAACCTATGATTTGGGAGAAGGTTTATCTCTTAAAAGAACATATGAGAAAAAATGTTTTCTCGAGTAGAGAAGTGCCATCTCGATTCTTGTTTGAGCTGTGTTTTTATGAAAAAGATCGGGTGCAATTTGAGTTGACTATATGATGGCAAGGTGGATCTTTCCAGTTCAGGAAAATAAGTGAAGTGTTTGATTTGGGCATTTGAGCGATTTCTCTTTTGGTTTATGTGGTGTTTGTTTGCAAGCCGCCGAGTTGGAAGATGAAAAGGTTTTCTTGAATAACCTTTGATTTTGGATTTGAGAGTTTTGGGGTAAGTTGGTTAAGAGTGGGTTGCATTGTGAATGCTTTGTTTCGGTTGAGTTCTGACTATTAAAAGTGGCGGTGATTTTGGAAGATAGGAATTCGCTAGAACCGTACGTCTTGAATTCTAGAGCAGGGTTTATAACATTTTGTATGACCCGGTGTTGAGAGAATGCTTGAGGTAGTTGGAGTGTGAGGTTTCATAAGAGCCGTTGACCAGCGAGCAATATCTGGAATTTATTCACGACAGGTACGTGGTAATGTTAGTAAGTTCTTAGTTGTGTTTATCCTTTGGCGTTGCGCATGGTTAGAATTCGGGGTCGAATTCTGTTTAAGGGGGGTAGAATGTAATACTTTAAATCTAATTAAATGAGAAGAAATAAATTAGAGGGAAGGACCAATTAGCAAAGCGATTTAACAGAGGATTAGAGGGGATTACTGAAAAAGGTAGGCAACTTGGGCCGGGGCTTTTGGCCCACTTGATTTCGGCCCAAAGGTGGGAGAGAGGGCAGACGACCAAAAATAAAAGAAGGAGGGGGAAACCCTAGCTTTGCTACAGTACCTCCGTGCTATAGCACCACCGTCATTACTGTAGCACATCCTCCCCCTGCTGCCGCCCCTCCATTTTGCCATTCCCTAGCCAAGATCCTTCCCTGTTGCTGCCAAGGGATCAAGAGGAAGGAAGAAAGAAGAGGAAGAAGGGAGGGAGAGAAGAGGGATCACGTGGTGTTCATCGTGTTCTTGCTGCGATTCTACAAGGGTGACATCGCGTGTTCTTTGCTGGTTGAGGTGTATTAGCTGCAATTGATTTCGTTTGGTAGATCGAGTTTCGTCAATTGATAGATCGCGTTCTGCCCAGTAGATTGGATGACGGTTTTCATGCTGTTAGATGTAGAATCTGGAGATCCAACCTCTTAGAGATAGTTGGGTTATGTTCTTAGCTTTCAGTGGCCGCCAAGAACTCCCAAATCCGATTAACGGTCAGTGAGTTATGAACTTTTTAGTGCCGCTGTCCTGCTGATCTGTCAGCATTCGGATAGTCTGTAGGAAACTGGGTTAAGCCTTTAGTTAAAGACACAATCAGAGGATCTCTATATAACAAAAAATGTAATTAACTTCCATACCTTTTCAGAGAGATAAAGAACGCAAGATTTGGACTTTCGTAGCAAAAGTTATGGTGGTTTTAGTGTACTGTATAGAGAACCCGACGTGAATATTGATGTCATTTAATTCGGCTCGGTACGGGTATTAGATTGCCGATTTAGAAGTGCCCCTCAACTAGGTTTTGTTGGAGAATTTAATTAACTTTTCAGAAAGTCCAAGAAAACCTCATTTGGACTCCTGTGTCAATAGATATGGATTTTTTTTATAACTGTCCATCGAGGAGACAATTTGACGTTTAGGATTTGGGGCTGGGATCGGGTTAGACGCTTTTGCGAGTTAGTGGTTGTTTGTATATAGTTTGTTTGGTCTACTACTGTTATCTTAGCGTGCATTATAAACATGTTCAGGTGGTGGTTTGATCCCAGAGGCAGCCCCTTCTGCACGTCCCTCGCTCTCTCGCGGTTAAGGCAAGTATAGTGATGGATATAATAGGAAACAGTGAATGGCATTGTTTGATAAATACTAGGAGTATTTGTGTTATCCATGATTATTATGGTGGTATATTTGGTAATGTTCATGGTTTCCAGTGATATGAGTAAAGTGTTATTGTTGGATGTTTGAAGGTTATGAAATCTTGATTATGAGCATTTGTAGTATGAATAGATTATTCATATGCAATGTTGTCATGATGCATGTTTATGTTAATTTGAGATTTCATACATATGCATCATGATGGCTTATTGAAGTCTTGGTCATGTGATGACTAAGCAATTGTTGAGGTCCCCAGCATGTTTATGACGAGCTAAAGGTCCCTATACTTGCGGAGTATGGGCAATGGTCCCTGTGCCAGGTGGCACATGCATGGGTGTGCATCGACGGATGCGCACTTTGCATTACCGGTAAAATGCAAAAGAGAAAGATAAGGATTGTAATGCCCCAAAAGTATTCGAAAGGAATTAGTCATGCCCCAAAAGTATTTGAAAGGAATTAGTCGGGAGAGAATAATTAAATCGGGAAGGAATAATTAAATCGGGAGAATGTTTCCTTGAGCAAAACATCAAAACAAGGAAGGAGAAGGGGTTTTTTTGTAAAACCGTGGCAACCTGGGCCTGGGCTTCGGCCCATGAGGCCCATAGGTGGCCGGCCAAGGGGGGAGGCACCTTGCCCCCCCCAAACCCTAGCCGCCCCACTCCCTCCTCCTCCTCCCCTTTGGTCGCCCCTCCTCTCCCTCCTTGCTCCTCCTCCCCGTAGCACGTGCACCGTAGCACCATGGTATCAGAGCATTCATCCTCCAACCTTCCTCCATTGGTGCTGTCCAACAAGAGAAGGGGGAGATCTCCATCGTGGTCACCGATCAAGAAGAAGGGAGAAGAAGGAGTGCGGGAGAAGAAAGGAAAGGGAGAGATCACGACCTCGGTGTGTCATCTTCACGGTTCTTCGAGGGTAAGACCCGATCCTTCCGATTAGTCGATTATTTGATTATTAAGTTTTATCGGTAGTCTGATCGGTTGGAGCAGAGTGGGTTGGGCGACGTTTTTGAGTAGTCTAAGGGCAGAGTCAGGTCCGGATGTCTCCTAGAGAATTGTAGAGGACGTCGCTAGCTTTCGATGTAGCAAAAGTTATGATTTTATTGGTGCGGTTGTTTCGCAACCCGCCGGTTCGGACAGAGTTTTAGTGAGCTGACCTTTGCGATCAGTTAAAGAGAGAATTAGAGGATCTCAGTATAACAACAGTTGTAGATAATTGTCGTAGATTTCAGGGAAGCTCAAGAACGCGAAATTTGGGTAAACGAGCTGAAAGTTATGTTAGTTTTAGTGCTCTGTCCAGAAAGGGTGACGTGAAATCGATGTTTTGTTAATCAGCTTAAAAGTGATTTTAGATGGCCGAATCAGGGAGGCTCACCAACTAGGTTTAGTTGGGAAATGTGATTACCTTTCAATGAAGTCCAAGAACACCTAATTTGGACCACTGTACAGAAAGATATGAATTTTAGAACTTGACTGCTCACAGAGGGCATTTCGAAGACTTAAGAAAGCGGAGTCGGGATCGCGTTGCAATTTGCTACTTGATGAGTTCGCTTATTTAATTCATGTTTTTCGTTACTATGGTCTTAGTTTATATTCATAATGTATTAGGTGGGGGATTGGTACCGGAGGCAGCACCGTCTTCACGTTCTCCATTCGCACGCGGTTAAGGCAAGTGCGTTGTTTGATTCGTGGTTGCGATTGGTTGGTGTTTGTGTGCTTTTTCGATATGTGATAGTATAGTGAGATTGATGGCATGATGTTGGTTTAAGATTGGTGGATGCTCCAAATATGTTTATGCTCTGTTGTGGTATGATGTTATCGTTTTGTGGTAAATTGATGATGATTAAATGATGAGCATGTGCATATTGAGATCATGTTGAGGCTTGGTCACGTGGTGACCAAGTATGTTTCCCTTTGAGATCCCTATCATGAATGTGACGGGCCCGAGATCCCCACACTCGTGGAGTGTGGGCATGAGGTCCCCAATACTTATGAGTATTGGGCAATTGGTCCTGTGCGCGCGCGCGCACGTGCATGGGTATGCGGCGACGGTTGCATACTTTGCATTATCGGTGTAATGCACAAAGAAAGATAAAGAGAAAGGACCCTTGAGCATTGCATTTGCATATGAGATGTTCTATTGTTGATCTCCTTTATATGGATGCTGATGTTATAGTTTTTTATGTACTTGCTGAGTCTGTGGACTCACTCTTGCTTTTATTGTTGTTTTAGGTACCCGAGCCAAGAACGACATGCATGGGGGGAAGTAGTCTGCTAGTCACACACTTGCCACATGAACTAAATAAAATGAATGATCTTCAGAACGTGATTGTTTTAGTAATTGGGCGAGATGCCCAAAGATTTATTATGTTTCGTCTCATGCAACGGATTAAATGTAATAATGATGAGTAGTAGAAATTCATATCTCTCTAGTTATGTTAGATACTTAGCATGTCTTTGATTATCTTTTGATGTCTTTGGAAGAAGGTTTTAGTTAATATTTGAATTGTTCATGTGTTGGAACCTTCGTGTAATTAACTTTACAAGGAGGTTCTCGAAATTTATTAAGATTGTCTAGTTTGGAATTATTAGAGTTTGTTTAGTAGCATTCCGTGCTCATGTCGGGCTCAGGGTGTTACAGATTGGTATCGAGCGGTGTGAGGTCCGTGGTGAGCAGATTAATAACTTAGGTAACTTAGCTTGTTAAAAAATTTGCTAATGGTTAATTAATCGAAAACTCGACACACCGGTGCACATGAGGATGGGGTGGGTCAAGCATTGCATTTACGCTTCTGTCATGTTGTAATGATGATTCCTGTTATGAGATGATCTTACATACCTATAATATGATTATATGATTATTATGAGTGAGAGCAGCCCTTGTTGAGAGGATTGAGGTCATGGTTGTGGCCCTGGGCTTTACCAGGTTACACCATTGTTCGTGGTAAGAGAAAAGGGAAGAGGTTACCTCAGATATCTTAGTACAGGCGTTAATAGTGAGTATCTTTTGAAAAAAATTTTGTCCACTTCCTTGAATTTGAATTTGATCAACTCTTGTTCAGTTGTGGTCGATGAATTTCTTTGGGTCAGTAGTTCATTTCAGTTGATGGGTTTCTTTGAGAAAGGTTGTTATGTTTTATTGGCTTAACTGTCCCATAAAGCAATTATTGTTTTTCCAATTGCTGAGTTATTCTTGTGGCTGGTGGACTTGGTTAGTTGTCAATACCGACCTTTGTATTGAGTTCGTCTTTCTTCTTGGAAAGCATGATCCATTTATTTCACTTGATGATTTGGATAATGAAAGTTTCCTTTTGCAAGTCCTGTAGTACGTGAAAGTTTTGATTCAATATATCCCTTTTGGGTATCTTGAGTTTTGAAGTTGAAAAGTTCTTTTATGAAAGAAAATGCTAAATTCTTTAGCGATGTCGTCTCGTGGTTAAGTGAGAGGTTATAATCAGAAAAATTAGTGAATATGATATAAGTTATCAAGTTGGATCTGTAGTGTGGTGTATAATCGATCCTAACTAAGATCCCTGGAAGAAAAGTTGACTAATTTGATGGTGCCATGTAGTAGTTCTTGTTGAACTGTGATTAAGTGTATGGCTATACCTAATTGGAAGCAATAGAGTTATTAACAACTGTGTAACTTTAACGGAGTGCTTGACCCCTAGAGTTGTTTAGTTTGCTAAACTTGTTAGGTTATTTGATCTCAATGGATTAATCTAACTGTGCGGGAAGAGAAATATAAGATATGTTCGACTGTCGTCTTGGTAGATATTAATATAGAATTTTTCTTTAATTGGCTATTTGATGATCTTATTTATGCTCGTGGGAGTACAAATAGATACAGGACCAACAATTCATCCATGATTGAATAATCATCAAAAGTTTATGATAACCTCTAGATTGGAGTTAGTGGGTACTAAATAAGTATGAGCATTCGAATAGTTGAAGGGTTGAAACTTGAAAGTGATTTATTCACGAGTGTTTCATGAGGATGTATTGTGGTGCATGCCATTGTTAAAAGAGGTCTTGCTCCGATAGTATAGTGGTGTATTAGATATACTCTAGAACAGGTTGACTGTTGCAATCTTATTGAGATAACAAAAATGTTATGAATTAATATGCTGTGTTTGTTTTGGAAAGGTTTATGATGGGATTTTATAGGTGACATGTGGTTGCTCGATGGTAAAAATTGTCAGATAATAGTATGTCTTTGATGAAAGGGTTTTGGTGTAACCTTGTAAATTGTGTAGTAGGTAAAAATGTAATAATGATGAGTAGTAGAAATTCATATCTGTCTAGTTATGTTAGATACTTAGTGTAACACCCCAACTCCACAAGAGCCAAGAATGCTACTAAAGTAACCTTACACAAAACTAAACTAAGATAATTTACTAAATTTCGGCAGAGTCTCCTTTGTATTTCTAACATCACATGGGTTTCAACAGATAAAAGGGAGTTATAACGAAGTACTGCAATATTCATGATCAACAATAAGTACTCAAGAACTTACTAATCGACTGAACAAATTCTCAAACTTCCAACTAGACTACTCATCATTATTACAAATAATCCGATACGAAAACATAAACAGGTCAAATCTTTGATCAGTAGCTTAATTAATAAGGCATGATCCGAGAATTTAAGTTCATGACAGTGTGCGTGCAAAGCATAACGCTACTCCCTCCCATGCATACTGCGCTTGAACTGGGTACCTAAAAACAACAAGAAAGCAAGAGTGAGTCCACAGACTCAGCAAGTACATAAATAAAAAGACGCATAATTCATTCCCTAACATCAGCATCCATATTCAGGAGCACAACACTAAATCATTCCACATGCAAATGCAATGCTCAAGGATTCCTTTTCTTTATCTCTTTGTGCATTTTACCGTAATGCAAAGTATGCAACCGTCGCAGATACCCATGCTCTTGCGCGCACGCACAGGACCAATTGCCCAATACTCCGCAAGTATTGGGACCTCAAGCCCACACTACACGAGTGTGGGATCTCAAGCCCGTCACATTCAAGACGGGACCTCAAAGATGTGCATGCTTGGTCATCACAAGACCAGGCCTCAACATGATATCAAAATGCATATGCACCATCTCTTTTCAACATCAAGCACCAATGGCGGTAACAACATTCATGAATAAAGGCAATAACGACATTCATGAATTAAGGCGATAACAACATTCATGAATAAAGACAATAACAACATTCATGAATAAAGCATATCCATACTTTGAACATTCACCACTTTGATTATGCACACTTATCAACAGCCATACGACATTAACAAGCATCAAACCCGCATTCATATCCAAGCAATCACAAACAAGGATCGAACGATGCACTTGCCTCAACCGTGCGGGAACGAAGGACGCGAAGAGGGTGCCACCTCCGGAACAAGTCCCCCACCTAAACATTCAATTAAGAAATGCTAAGACAGCAATAGAGGACCACTCAAACCATAAAATTAAACACGGACTCACAAAAGTTCTTTTAACGCGAACCCAGCCCCAATTTCTAGATGTCGCTTTGTCCCCTCTGTGGACAGTCATGTTCTAAAATTCATATATTTTCGTACAGGGATCCAAATTAGGTGTTCTTGGACTTCATTGAAAGGTTATCAAATTCCCCAACTAAACCTAGTTGGTGAGCCTTCCTGTTTCGGCCATCTACTACCCCTAACATGCGAAATAACAGAACATCGTTTTCACGTCAGGTTCTCTGGACAGTACACTAAATTGATCATAACTTTCAGCTCGTTTGTCCAAATTTCACGTTCTTGTGCTTACCTGAAAGCTACGACAATTATCTACAACTTTCGTTATACTGAGATCCTCTAATTCCCCATTTAACTTATCGCACAAGTCAGATTACTAAAACCTGTCAAAACACTGACTGATTTGCAGGACAGTCTCACTAATAAATTCATAACTTTTGCTACAGAGGTCGAAATAATATGATCTAGCACTTCATCGAAAGCTATTGACGTCCTCTACAACTCTCTAGGAGAAGCCCAAGACTGAATCCGTACTTAACTATGTCAAAACGTCTGTCTAATGCGATCTGTCCTGAGGAGACAGAAATACCGACATTGCTACAACAATCAAAAGATGCATCTACTCGGGGGAAACCGGGGTTACCCTTGACGAACACCGATGACCAGGATGCCGCCCACGAACCTTCACCCTTTCCTCTCCTCTTCCCTTCTCCCTTCTTCCTTCTTCTTCTTTTTTTCTTGGCCGGCCACCACAATGAAGAGGCATCGGAGGAGAGGGGCACCGCCATGGAGGAGAGGGATTGCTACAGTACCATGCTACAGTGACGACGGCGGTACTGTAGCACGGAAGTACTGTAGCAAACCTAGGGTTTCTCATGGGCCACTATGGCTAATTTCCCCCCTTATGGCCGGCCACCACCTCCCACCTTTGGGCCAAATACCAACGGGCCTGAGGCCTCGGCCCAGGTTGTCCAAATTTTGCTGTAATCCCCCTCTTTAACTTCTTAAATAACTATTTTCTATTTGATCATTCCCTCAATTCAATTTCTAAATAGTCCTTCTCTTTAAATAACTTAATTCTCTCTCGATAATCCTTTCAAATACTTTTGGGTATTACATTCTACCCCTTAAACCTGAATTCGACTTAATTCGACCATGCTTACACCAAAGTATAATCACAGCTAAAACTTACTAACATTGCTACGTACCTGCTGTGAATAATTCTGGACATCGCTCGTGCATGCGAGACTCCAATTCCCAAGTCGTTTTCCCACTTGGACTTATGGGACCACCGCACCTTGATGCAACTGATGTGTTACGCCTCATCACTTATACCATCCTAACCAGAACCACTCAACAGACAAGACTCGAAGATGCGGTAATGCTCGCTGGTCAACGGCTGTTACGAAACCTCACACTCCAGATACCTTAAGCATTCTCTCAACACCGGTTCATCCAAAACATTAAATACCCCTCTCCAAGACTCGAGACGGTTCTAGCGAATTGCTATCTTCCGGAATCCCCGCAACTTCCAGAACAACCAAATATACTCTGGGCTATCTATCTCTTCGGCACCAAACCACATAACTTGCACATAAACATTTGGGACTCTTGTTCCTCTCATCGATTCCTTCACCGAACAAGGAGATCCTCCATTAGCAGGACGCGCAACACAACTTATTTTATCAAAATTTAATAATCGATTCAATCGAAAACAAAGGATTCACAAAGCAATTCCAACTTTCGTCCAAAACACTCAAATCCAAAATCAGAGATTCTTCACCAAAACCTTCCATCCTTCCAACTCGGCAGTTTGCAACTAAACACCACATAAGCCAAAAGAGAATTCGCTCGAATGTCCAAATCAATTACTTCATTTATTTTCCTGAACTGGACAAAACCACCTTATCAACATAAGTCAACTCAAATTGTACATGATCTCCATTATAAAATAAATAAATAAAAACCAATTCAAGCAAGAACCAATGGAGCACTTCTCTACTCGAGGGATCATTCTTTTCTCAGATGTTCATTTAAGAAATAATCCCTTTCCTTTTTCATGGGTGTGCAGAATTATCACACTAACTCCTCCCTCTTAACCGACAATCTCAAAATGATCCTCAAACCGAAAGAACAACCATACTTATTTAGAGAGACTCTTCTAATCCACAAAAGGATTCTCTAGTCCACTCCTATCCCAAAGGAATTATTTGACAAATGGTTTCCAACGCCTCAATAGAGATTTTTCACCCACAACCACATCAACTCATTCTGTTAAAGATAATCAACTTCGAGTTCTCAGCACACATACTCATTTACTTTACCCAAAGTATTCTATCAAAGATCAACATACTATTCAAAATTCGCTTCTGTTCATCTACCTCTACACATACTATTGGGTCTCCAAGATCCTATCATAAAAATACAAAGCCCAAATTCAACCTCCAAGTTTTCTACCATGGGTTTCTGGTATAATTGATAGGAAATCCTTAAATTCGTTTACTAAAATTTCACATAGCTCACAATAACCTCGGTTATTATTATCAACATTCCTCACTAATCAGGTAACCGCCCCAAGGCGATTTATTTCACCAATCTTAGGCCTCTAATCCACACCAATCCAATTCAGTTACACAACTACAATATACCCATTCGCAATACTCTAATTGATTGACCACGATTCAAACATACTCAATTACCAACGTCAATAAATAAATAAATTCTTGACCAAGTTATACTTAGAGATAATCTAACTCCCAAAGGGTTACTCACTGAGGCCGAATCATACCTGACAATAACTCAACAATTCCTGCTATCCCATTAATTAGCACAACACTTAGGTTTCTCCACACCGCTACTCTCATTAACCTTCACCATCAAAACTCTTCTACACAATCTTACTAAGTATCCAAATACACAATCTTACTAAGTATCCAATTGCGATACTCTAATAAATTTATCAAGAGTCCATACTTTGATAATCCCAACATCCCAACATGGACAAATGTTACTTGGATCATAATTCGTCATAGGTTCCACTAGTTGTAACACTAATCAATTTTATTTCATCGACAAACCTTCCATTTAAATATAACTCCCTCCAGGTATTATAGGTCAAAAACCAATTCACTATCTACTGCTCTTCAAATAGCTTGGTTCCCAAAATTTCACCACTATCATATACTTGTCTACCACCAACCAATCGCCATAATACACTTTATAAGACTTTGGCAACACAAGTTGGTTAATTCCTTTCTCAAAAGGAAGAAACAACCAAATACAAGTTTTCAACGCACAAGAAAAATGTTGCTCCTCGGAGTGAGCCCGAGACCAAGAGGAACAGTCAAATATTAATGATCCCGAAAAACAAAATACGAGTCTGTAAATAAGGGCACATGTCCCACAATAAGGAACTTTCAAACCTCCATAAATCATAATAAAACACTGCTATGGAAACCCAAGAAACTCTTAAGCTTTAACAACAGAAAAAATTACAGATCACAATTCTTAACTCCAACCTCAAATACTTATGGTACACATTTTCCGTTAACAAAGAAAGAAATTTTCTTTTATTACAACACTACTTAGGAACCAAACCACATTAATCACTTAGGAACCAAACAGAACCTTCCCACAGGTCACATTGCTCAACTAATTTCATCTACTACATAATTCATGAACTCTAAAAGATCACGAATGCAAAACTCCAAATATTTCATTTAATCCATATTATGAAAAGCAATCAACTTACTTTCTCTCTAGAAGAATTATCACCACTCACAATCTCTTGTAGATTGTATTTCTAACATCAAGAGTAATTCACTCTTAACAAGATTCATTATTGTCAACCCTTCCTTTAAAAAGTCCTCAAAAGCTTTCCAAATTGTTATATACTAGATTATCATCTCATCCTCAATTGAGGGTATACCAAATTCTTACAACCCCACTACAACAACCACTTTATTTTAGAGGGAACCGACTACACAATTTAAAAGGTTATTCCAAAACCCTTCCATCAAAGACATACTATTATCCGATAGTTCTACCATCATGTAAACATTGTTCATCCATTAAATCCCATCAGTTTATCTTTTAGTGATGCTCAACACCAAACTTTAATAGACAATAATTGCACCTAGCGATTACATACAATCACTAAGTATCCACCAAAAGTTACTCCAAGATTAATATCCACTAAGACAATAATCTAACTCCTTTTGAACTTAACCATCTCAAATGGTTAGATTAATCCATTGAGATCGCTTAATCTAATTTACCAAAGAAGTTTACCAAATGTATCACTCTTAATGATCAACTCAATTCATCAATGTTCCACACTTCTTATCAACTCTATTGATTACAATTAGATATAGCCATACTCTTAATCACACTCATCAAGAATTACTACAAGAAACTTTCAAATTTATCAACTTTCCTTTCAAGGATCTTAGTTTGATCGATCATGCACACACTGAGACCTAACTCGATAATCCATATCATATCCATTAATTGCTTTGATTATAACCTGTCACTTAACCAAGACAAAACATCGCTAAAGGGTTTAACATCTTCTTTCATAAAAGAGAACTATTAATCTTCAACACTCAAAATACCCAAGAGAGATACATTGAGTCAAAGTCTCCACGTACTAAAGGACCTGTAAAAGAAAACTTTCATTAACCAAAAACATTAAGCGAATAAATAGGTCAAGCTTTCCAATAAAAAAGATAAAACTCCAATACAAAGGTCAATCTTGACAATTAACAAAGTTCACCAACCGCGAGAATAACTCAACAGTTGGGAAAATAATAATTGATTTACAGGACAAATTAAGCCAAAGGAAACACACAACTTTTTTCAAAGCAACCCATCAACCGCAATGAACTGATACCCAAGAGAAACTCATCAACCACAACCGGATAAGAGTTGATCAAATCCAAATTCAAGGAAGAAAACAACTCTTCTAAAGATACTCACTATCAACACTTGTACTAAGATATCCGAGGTAACCACTTCCTATTCTCACATCACAACGGTGGTGTAACTCAGTAAAACCAGGGCCACAACCACGACCTCAACCTCTCAAGATGGGTTATCCCCACACATAAAAATTATATAATCAATTAATGAGCAATCATACTCAATTCATACCAGCAATCATCAATACGATATAACGGAAACGAAAATGCAATGCAATGCCTATTCCCATTCTGCTGTGCACCAGTGTGTCAAATTTCTAAGTTCATTAACCATTACAAAATTTTAGCAACTTAAGTTGCCTAAGTTGTAAATCCAATCACCACGGACCTACAGCCCGCTCTGATACCAACTATAACACCCCAACTCCACAAGAGCCAAGAATGCTACTAAATTAACCTTACACAAAACTAAACTAAGATAATTTACTAAATTTCGGCAGAGTCTCCTTTGTATTTCTAACATCACATGGGTTTCAACAGTTAAAAGGGAGTTATAACAAAGTACTGCAATATTCATGATCAACAATAAGTACTCAAGAACTTACTAATCGACTGAACAAATTCTCAAACTTCCAACTAGACTACTCATCATTATTACAAATAATCCGATACAGAAACATAAACAGGTCAAATCTTTGATCAGTAGCTTAATTAATAAGGCATGATCCGAGAATTTAAGTTCATGACAGTGTGCGTGCAAAGCATAACGCTACTCCCTCCCATGCATACTGCGCTTGAACTGGGTACCTAAAAACAACAAGAAAGCAAGAGTGAGTCCACAGACTCAGCAAGTACATAAATAAAAAGACGCATAATTCATTCCCTAACATCAAGCATCCATATTCAGAGCACAACACTAAATCATTCCACATGCAAATGCAATGCTCAAGGATTCCTTTTCTTTATCTCTTTGTGCATTTTACGGTAATGCAAAGTATGCAACCGTCATTGCATACCCATGCTCATGCGCGCACGCACGCACGAGGACCAATTGCCCAATACTCCGCAAGTATTGGGGACCTCAAGCCCACACTCCACGAGTGTGGGATCTCAAGCCCGTCACATTCATGATGGGGACCTCAAAGATGTGCATGCTTGGTCATCACAAGACCAGGCCTCAACATGATATCAAAATGCATATGCACCATCTCTTTTCAACATCAAGCACCAATGGCGGTAACAACATTCATGAATAAAGGCAACAACGACATTCATGAATTAAGGCGATAACAACATTCATGAATAAAGGCAATAACAACATTCATGAATAAAGCATATCCATACTTTGAACATTCACCACTCTGATTATGCACACTTATCAACAGCCATACGACATTAACAAGCATCAAACCCGCATTCATGTCCAAGCAATCACAAACAAGGATCGAACGATGCACTTGCCTCAACCGTATGGAACGAAGGGCGCGAAGAGGGTGCCGCCTCGAACAAGTCCCCACCTAAACATTCAATTAAGAAATGCTAAGACAGCAATAGAGTACCAATCAAACCATAAAAGTAAAAACGGACTCACAAAAGTTCCTTTAACGCGAACCCAGCCCCAATTTCTAGATGTCGCTTTGTCCCCTCTGTGGACAGTCATGTTCTAAAATTCATATCTTTTCGTACAGGGATCCAAATTAGGTGTTCTTGGATTTCATTGAAAGTTTATCAAATTCCCCAACTAAACCTAGTTGGTGAGCCTTCCTGTTTCGGCCATCTACTACCTCTAACATGCGAAATAACAGAACATCGTTTTCACGTCAGGTTCTCTGGACAGTACACTAAATTGATCATAACTTTCAGCTCGTTTGTCCAAATTTCGCGTTCTTGTGCTTCCCTGAAATCTACGACAATTGTCTACAACTTTCGTTATACTGAGATCCTCTAATTCCCCATTTAACTTATCGCACAAGTCAGATTACTAAAACCTGTCAAAACACTGACTGATTTGCAGGACAGTCGCACTAATAAATTCATAACTTTTGCTACAGAGGTCCAAATAGTATGATCTAGCACTTCATCGAAAGCTATTGACGTCCTCTACAACTCTCTAGGAGAAGCCCAAGACTGAATCCGTACTTAACTATGTCAAAACGTCTGTCTAATGCGATCTGTCCTGAGGAGACAGAAATACCGACATTGCTACAAATTCAAAAGATGCATCTACTCGGGGGAAACCGGGGTTACCCTTGACGAACGCCGATGACCAGGATGCCGCCCACGAACCTTCACCCTTTCCTCTCCTCTTCCCTTCTACCTTCTTCCTTCTTCTTCTTTTTTTCTTGGCCGGCCACCACAATGAAGAGGCATCGGAGGAGAGGGGCACCACCATGGAGGAGAGGGATTGCTACAGTACCATGCTACAGTGACGACGGCGGTACTGTAGCATGGAAGTACTGTAGCAAACCTAGGGTTTCTCATGGGCCACTATGGCTAATTTCCCCCCTTATGGCCGGCCACCACCTCCCACGTTTGGGCCAAATACCAACGGGCCTGAGGCCTCGGCCCAGGTTGTCCAAATTTTGCTGTAATCCCCCTCTTTAACTGCTTAAATAACTATTTTCTATTTGATCCTTCCCTCAATTCAATTTCTAAATAGTCCTTCTCTTTAAATAACTTAATTCTCTCTCGATAATCCTTTCAAATACTTTTGGGGTATTACACTTAGCATGTCTTTGATTATCTTTTGATGTCTTTGGAAGAAGGTTTTAGTTAATATTTGAATTGTCTGTGTGTTGGAACCTTCGTGTAATTAACTTTACAAGGGAGGTTCTGCCGAAATTTATTAAGATTGTCTAGTTTGGAATTATTAGAGTTTGTTTAGTAGCATTCCAGGCTCATGTCGGGCTGGGGTGTTACAAGGATAAAGAGCATGTTGAGCATATTGCATAGCATGTGTATGTAAATAATTGGTGTGTGGTTTGTGTAATACAGTTGATGAGATTACATGCATGTATGTTGTTTATGCCATTTATTATATTTGCTGAGTCTTTGGACTCACCTCTTGTTGTTTGTTGTGTTTTAGGTACCACTTGCAAGAACGGCATGCATGAGAGGCACTAGGGTTGCTTGGATGCACTTGCTACCACACACTTTAAATGCTGATTAACATTTGGATCATACTCTAATAATAGCAATCTGTTGAGGATTAATTCATGGCTATGGTTGAATGTTTTGGATTAATTGTAATAATGAGAGTAGTAAATTTTGATTATGCTTGATAATGCTCTAGCTGAATAGATTATCTTGGATGCTTGAATGAATTTTGAATGATGAGATAGTGATTAGAATATATGAAATGGTTGGAATCTTCGGTATACTTGGTTATACAAACGAGATTCTATCGAAATTTAGAACTATACCTTATGTTTAAATTGTTAGAATATTTAGTTAGTAGTATTCCAAGCTCTAGTTGCGCTGGGGTGTTACAAGGGTGTTACAAACCTACCCACCTTAAACGGAATCTCGACCCCGAGATTCAAGCTAGTCGGATTAGACAAAGAACATACCTCTTATTACTCCTGACGCTGCTTGGGCTTCCGTGGCGATGACATGGTTGACATGGCCTTGGCTTTTTCTTTGGATTGGATTGGAAGCGGCTCTGGATGCCCACGTGGTTTGATGACTTTTACTTGAAGCTGAAGTTTGGTCTCGAGCTGGTGTGGCTCTCAAGTTGTATTTCTTCGGGGTGACTTGTTGGGGGCACTTGTTGGCAAAATGTCCTTTTTCTCCACAGTTGTAACAACGAAGACGAGCCATCCGATTGGTGGCTGCAACTGGTCCCGCAGGGCGGTGAGTGCGGAGAACATTCCCATTCCTCTTCATTTCTACTGAGGTCCTTGTGCACCTGGCACAAGTGAGTCGAGGCGAAGCGCGCTACGTCTTGAACGACATCGAACATGCCCCCGGGATGCTCAGTCTGAAGGTGTGAGCGATGAAGTCAACTTCTATAGAACGAGACTCTCGATCTAGAACCTAGGTCTTCCAGCCTATGAAGATGGGCCGGTGACGAACCAAGGTATTGTTTGAGTTCTCGCTGTGAGAGAAGAAATCCCACGGGCCATCGGACGACGATACGGTTATCTAGAGTTTTTGAAACAAAAGAGAGAGTCAGCAACGGAGTAGACTCACAAAAGGAGCAAGGTAAAGAACTAAGAGGGATGAGAATGAGCAGTAATTATACTATATTTTAATAAAATATTTTTGTTAGTTTTTGAAAATAAGACTCAAATCCTTAGGCTCAACTAGTCTAGCTAAGGCTCCTACAGTCATATGCTCTGATACCAACTCTGTCGAACCCGGATTCCCTAATCCAGAATCCTCTGTGATAACACTGTGCTATTCCCTAGATCAGTAGATAGTACTCACAGATACATTGCTGAATCATTTTATACATGGTGTAGAACCATACCATTCATTAATTTAGCACATCAGAGTTTACATAGACCGCGTCGGGTCAGGTTTTACAATACGGGCCAAACAGGCCAAAAGATTACATTACAAAAGAGGAAACGACAACAGAAGCAAAAGGGGTGAGAGCTCATCTCTCCACAGGCAAGTGACTGGGGAAACCCGTGTGCGTCCGATATTAACCAAGGCTTGGATAATATTGGATGCACGCAAGTACCGACGGAGTCAACTGTACTGGTGCGAGACTAGAACATCTAAAGACTACACTACGCTTCATCATCTCCTGGACATCCAACTTCTGGATCCTCGTAGTAGTCGTAATCTCTAGGATTTCCTACTTTTAAGGGTTTTGGGGGAAAGAGCGAGAATGAGCACAACTTCCGTGCTCGCGAGCCAACACACAATGCAACTAATATACATGCAAGGCTAAACAAGGATGGCTCGGGTTCTTTTATTTGCTAAAGCAACATTTCCAATTAATCATATTTACAAATTCCTATCACTTAGCATTTTAACAAATTTCATTTTATTAAAGAGAGTAATTGTGCAATATTTAAGAACAGCAGATGTTCCCTCCATCGAAAACTCTACCCATGCTTATTTCACTGGGGGCTAACCCCATATATTAACATCACTGAGTCTGAAAACTCAGGGAAAATCCAACCTCAGGGCTAGGTGAGCCCACCACATTTTCCATACCACCCACAAAAAGTTTTTGAAATAGAACTAACTCAAGTTAAGTTCCCATGTCCACTTGTGACCGTAGGCACGGCTGTTTAAATAGTTTATAACTCTGCAGAGGCTGTACACTTTACCCATAAGAGATAATCATCTTGATATGTGCACATGTTTCCATAGACATGTGAATCAAGGGGATGTCATCACAAGGCCTTTACAATGCATCCCTTAGTATTAATTACACATCGCTAAGGTTTCATCTGCGAAGGGTTACGCTCTGTTTTTAGATCCATTAACCCTTACTGAGACCCCCTCTTGCGCCATCGAACGGCTTACATCGTGCACCCCAACTCCTTCACTACGAAGGCTTACAGCGTCGCGGGTCATCTATCTGATGCAACTCGTACTGATGGATACAAATTATTTACCCAGGTTGTACTTTGCTGACTTGTGGTTGCATTTGTTTTACACGGGAGGTGTGAGACGCTGGTTTATTTAGCTTGTAATGCTTAGCCTTCCATTGACTCTAGCATCACAAATAAAATATACCGTGCCTCGAGAAAATGTATACTTTCCAGAATTGCAGTATACGCACCCTTTTACAAAACATTGCATTGCATCAGTTGGGTGCAAGATAAGCACAGGGGATTTTAATGGCGTGGTGTGAGCTTGGCTTTTAATGGCGTCTGATCGAGGATGTCTCCGGCTCCAAGGTTGGATCTCTCGCCAGGTATTGCGTTGGAGAAGTCTGTTTGGAAGCGTTTTCATTCCACGGTTCATCCCATCTCTCAGTCTTCGGTGTTTCATCTAGTGATATCTTTTGCCTGCTTTTCCTTCCGTCTTTCTGAAGAATCGGTTAGTCTGGTCCTCCATGCCTGTCTTGGGGGTTCGGCACTGGATTTCAAGGTCACCTTCTTGCAAAATTTCTCCTTTAAGTTCTCGGTTTGCTCCAAGGCAGTGGGGTTTTTAGTCTACTCCATTCGTAAAGTGGAGAATGTTAGTTTTTGTGCCCATTTTAATCTTTGGGGCAATAGTGGTCCTAATTGGCTTCGGGAGTTTAAACTCTGGGAGGCTGAATGTGCATCAGAATGGTCTGAAGTCTCCCGTTCCATGTCCAACTTCAACTCCATTCATTCAGGAATTTTGGGTCCTCGTCTAGGGAAAGTCCTCCCCAGAAGAGTTTTGCGGATGCTGTGAGGTCTTCGACGGCTTCTAAGTTGATTCCGGCCAAGTTAGCCTTCAATCGGATCAAAAGGATCTGGTGGCTCCTGTTGGTTCTTCTTCCAATGCGTTGCCGGCTAGGACTTCTGTTTTCCATCGTCTGGGTCGTCAAGATTCAAATCATCCTCGTCGTGTTTCTCGGGCTATAATTGATCCTTCTTCCAGGAATGGTGGATTTCAATTTCGAAACTCGAATCCTCGTCAGCGTGATTCTAGCGTGGTGATTACCTGCTTTAATTGTCTCTCTGAAGGTCACATTACGCGTTTCTGTGCTAATGATACCCGTTGTCGTTCCTGTTTTGGTTATGGCCATATTCAGCGGTTCTGCTTGGCACATAATTCTATGGCCAAGGTTTTTCGTCCTGTCGCTAGAAAGGTGCCTCAGACCTTGGGCCCAACAAAGCCCACGGAGGTTGTAGAAGCGTGGGTTGCCCAGAAGCTTCTTCCGGAAGGGTTTCTCTTGGGGCTCCCCCCTTGCCGTGTATTTCTTCGTCTCCCTCGGCTTTTCCGTGTTCCTCCCCTCCTTCGAAGATGGCGAATTTTCCAGTTGATCCCTCAGCTTTTCTGCCCTGAGGTTTTAAGGTTGGAAATTCTCTGTTCCCTGACCGCCATCCGAAGTGCCTTCGCTCTTATCCGGTATGGCAAAAGTCCGCTCCAATGAAGATGTCGGTATCGCGGTGCTTGTCCCACGGTGGCGCGTAAGATTTTGCTCAAGTTGCGGCTGCCCTCCATCATTACCTGGTGCAAATGTTTTGGGTTCGTGTTTCTCAAATAACCCCATGTCCTATTGGTGCTGCGTTTATCACCTTTGGTAGTTGCACTGAGCGAGAGGCTACCATTGCTCATGGTCAACATCCTTTGAACCTTATTCACGAGTTTCCTTAAACACGATTGTCGGGACCCAAAATTATTATTCTGGAACCCTCTGTGTATAATGCACTAGTCCAGGATCTCGCTAGTGCACACAGTGTCAACACAGGTGAATATCAATCCACACAAACGACAAATAAAGTAAACGATTAATTTGAATAATAAATAAGGGTTTTGACCTTAAGGTCGAAGTTTACAATTATTGAGCCACGCAGGCTAACAGAGAATAAAATAGCAATGAACGGAAATAACTTCTACGTAGATCCCATCAATTCACCACAGCAACCGATTGGGATCCGCACTTAACGATTAGCAACCTTCGCGAACTCTCATCGAAAGCATCGTGAGACTCCTCCTCTTCTGTAGGTTTGGGCGCAAGTTTTACAACAAGCGTGAGTACACAACCGTACTCACAAATCAAACCACAGAATGCAATGTATAGATGCAGGCTTATTCCAAAAGAAAAAGCTTCTGTGGTTCTTTTGCATAAACGCAACGTTTTCAATTGAGTATGAATAATAGATTAAAAGCATAATTCAAAACAAATAGACAATATTAATTTAACAATTATTTTCACAAAGACACAAAGCTAAACAGATTATTTCACATAGCCATATGACTTAGATCACATAGCTCCCATCCCACATTTTATGAAAACTACCCCTCGTGTGAAATCCCCGAGCATGTCCATGACCGAGGACGCGGCTATTCGAATAGATTGATTTAACACTCTGTAGAGGTTGTACAATTTACCCACACGATACAACTAGTGTTGCAAGCACTAATCATAACAAAATGATTCAAAACTTCATCTTAACATTGACACTCGATGTGCTTACAAACCGCTTTGGCATAACACACACCGTTGGACAAGGACACGGCGAACCGCCCGTGATGTGACTACCTTGTAGTACACCTCCACCCATAGCCTAACCTACCACCCGAGTAATCAATGCCAAGAATCCATAACCTACTAAGTTAGGCCCGTCCCATCGTGCATGTGGTCGCAAGAAGGCTCGGTTCAATGGCGCAGAAAGTTAAGTCCTTAATTGACCAAGGCAAGACTTCCATTTTCTAACCATGTCACAAAGATTATCATTCCCATTCACAAAGTCCACCATATCACACAGTATCCACCACTTGCCTCAGTCCAAATCCTTTACCACCCAGTTGGTTTTAGTGCAACACATGCTATCACGAAGTAATAACACATAGCACACAGTTTTAAACGAAGTTCCATAGTCACTTAGTCAGGTTTAATATTTGCAACTCAAATGAGATGTGAGACTCGTAGCATGGCTAAGCAATTGTACTCGTATCTAACCAACCTGTAATATCCCGAAAGTGAGATAAGCGAATCGCCGGGAGAGATTTAATTAATCGGGAGAGAATAAATTGAATCGGGAGAGTGTTTCTTTCAATAATCACCAAATCAGAAAATAAGAGGGGTTTTTCGATTTATATGGCAACTCGGGCCCGGGCCTTGGCCCATGTGGGCTGGCCGCCAGCAAGGGGGAGAGGCGCCACCCCTCCCCAAACCCTAGCCGCCCTACTCCCTCTCCCCTCCACCTTTGGTCGCCACCTCCTCACCTCCCCTCCTCCACCCCTTTGCTGCTGCCCAAAGAAAAAGGGAAGCTTCAATGTAGCCGCCAAGGAGGAAGAAGAAGGGGAAAGAAGAGAAGGAGAAGAAAAGGAGAAGAGAAGAAGGAGATCCACGAAGAAGGAGATCCACTTCGTGGGGTTGTGCTCAGCGTCTTCCTGGGGTTCTACGAGGGTAACACCCGCTGTTTCTTGAGGTTTGGTTAAGAGTAGATGCGAAATTGATTACGTTTATTGGATCGAAACCCTGCTGCGATTAGATCGCGTTCTGTCCAGTAGGTTGAGCGGCTGTTTTCGCGACCTTAGAGGCCGAATCAGAGGATCTCGTCTACTAGAGAAACGTATATTATGTTCTTAGCTTTCAGTGGCCACCAAGATCACCCAAATCCGATTAACGGTCTGTGAGATATGAATTTTCTAGTGTAGCTGTCCTGTGGTTCTGTCAGTTTCTGGCAGTCTGTGGTAATTTGGTTAAAACTGCCATTTAAAAGGAGAATCAGGGGATCTCAGAATAACGAAAAATGTGGGTAATTTCTGTACCTTTTCATAGAGATAAAGAACACGAGATTTGGACTTTTTTAGCAAAAGTTATGGTGGTTTAAGCGTACTGTCCAGAGAACCCGACGAGAATTCTGTCGTCTGATGTTTGGTTTGATAGGGGAAGTTAAGGGCAGAATCAAGAGGGCTCTCCAACTAGGTTTATTTAGGTAATTCAATTACCTTTTCAGAAAGTCTAAGAGCATCTCAATTGGACTCCTGAGCAGGAAGTTATGTATTTTAGAATTTGGTTGTTTCAGTAAGAACCAAAACGATCGCTAGAAATTGGGGGTTTTGTTAACACTTGAGAGTTAGCGAGTTTTGTTGTGTTATTATTTATGCTCTTGGTCCAGCGTGTTGGTCTTAGATTGGGATACCTTTATGTTCAGGTGGGAGCGCGGTTCCGGGGCAGCACCCTCTTCGCCCACCATTCTCGCACGGTTGAGGCAAGTGCATTGTTTGTATTTTGGTTGTGATTTGCTTGGATATGAATGCGTGTTGATGCATGTTAGTATCGTATGGCTGTGAACAAGCGTGCATAACAAGAATGGTGAATGTTCAAAGTATGGCTTTGCATTATCCATAAATGTCGTTACTGGTTTTGGTACTTTGATGATGAATAGTATTGGTACATGTGCATATTGATATCATGTGGAGACCTGGTCTTGTGAGGACCAAGTATGCACAACTTTGAAGAATTTATTTGATGAAATGATTATGAGGAATGATCCGGTTGCAGTGTGTTGGGCTATTATATATGTAAGCTTGCAAGATGGGATTGTGATGTATCCCGATAGTATAGCCTTGCTTGCCCATTAATGAGATGAATTCATGCTTTATCTTGATGATATTAGTTATGGTTAAATGGTTCTACCGCATGTTGTTATTGCTTACATGATAATGAGAATATGATGTATTCCTGCTTATGCATATGTTTTCATGGTGCATATGCATGTTGAGAGCATAAAGGTGCCCAGTCACGTGGTGACCAAGCACATAGATTGAGTCCCCGTCATGTAGATGACGGCTTGAGGTCCCCACATTCGTGGAATGTGGGCTATGAATATAAGAGGTCCCCATCATTAAAGTGATGGGCAAAGGTCCCTATACATGTGGTGTATAGGCTTTTGGTCCCTGTGCTGAGGGCACAGCATGGGTATGCATGACGGTTGCATACTTCAGACACGGTAAAATGCAAAAGTTAAAGAGAAAGAGAAAGTGCACTGAGCATCTTGCATCGCATGAGCATAAGACATGTTTTTATTTGAGATGGTATATGGATGTTGATGATTACAGAGTCTATGTTATTATTGCCATTTAATGTACTTGCTGGGTCTTTGGACTCACTCTTCTGTTGTTGTGTTTTTAGGTACCCCTTTACAAGAACGGCATGCATGGGAGGGAATAGAAGTGGTTGCACAATGGCACGAACTACTCACATTTGGACTAATAGATTGATAGATTAGTAGTTGATTAATTGCTTAAAGGATTTCTTATGATTACTCACTATGCATGCCATAATTTGTAATAGAGTTGATTAGAGGATTATGATTGTCATTCTGTTTATGTTTTAGTTGTTTAGCATGCTATGGAAGTTGTAGTGACGATTAGCATAGTTTTGTTATCTCTTGTCTATGCTGGAGGTTGGATTAATTAATTATGTTATATTTAAATGTTGGGACCTTTCGTTTAGTAACTAAGCAAAGAAGGTTCTCACGATTTTGGAGATTTGTTTCAATGTTAAAAATGTTATTGTGTTGGTTTAGTAGCATTCCGTGCTCATGTGGGGTCAGGGTGTTCTGATTAGTATCGAGCGCAAGAGGTCCGTGGTGATTGTATTTACAACTTAGGCAACTTAAATTGCTAAAATTTTGTAATGGTTAATGAACTTATAAACTGACATAACACGGTGCATGATGGGATGGGATGGTCAAGCATTGCATTTACGCTCGTTGAGTTGTATTAATGATTCTGTTATGAGATGATCCGATTTATCTATAGTATAATACTATGGTTATTATGTGTGGGGTAACCCATGTTGAGATGTGGAGGTAGTGGTTGTGGTCCCGGCTATACCAGTTACACCACCGATCGTGGTATAGTGCTAGCGAAGTGCCCACACCGGAGATCGTAGTACATGCGTTGATAGTGAGTTTATATAGAAGAGTTGTTCTCTCTTTGAAATTTGTTTTGGTCAACTCCTATCTTGTGGTGATTGATGAGTTTTTTCCTTGGGCTTTAGTTCATTCCGGTTGATGGGTTGCTTTGAATTATGTTTCTATTGGCTTAATTTGTCCCGTAAAGCAATCATTGTTTTCCCAACCGATGAGTTATTCTTGCGGTTGGTGAACTGGGTTGTTTGTCAAGTTTGACCTTTATTCTGGAGTTTTGTCTTTCTCATTGGAGAGCTTGACCCATTTATCCGGTTGATGTTTTTGCCTAATGAAAGTTTTCTTTGCAAGTCCTTTGGAACGTGGGGCTTCACTCAATGTATCTCTCTTGGGTATTTTGAGTGATGAAGATTGATGGTTCTCTTTATAAAAGAAGATGTTAAACCCGTTAGCGATGTTTTGTCTTGGTTAAGTGAGAGGTTATAACCAAAGTAATTAATGGATATGATACGGGTTATCATGTTAAATCTGCGGTGTGTGTATGATCGATCCTAACGAATATCCTTGAAAGGAAGGTGATTAATTTGAACGTGTCTTGTAGTAGTTCTCGAGGAGCTGTGATTAATAGTATGGTTATACCTAGTTCTAATCAATAGAGTTAATAAGGTGTAGAACGTCCATGAAGTTGAGTCGACGACTAAGAGTGATACGTTTGGTAAACTTGTTTGGTAAATTGGATTAACGTGTCTCAACTGCTTAATCTAACCTTTGGGATGGTTAAGTTCAAAAGGAGTTAGATTTTTGTCTTAGTGGGTAGTAATCTTGGAGTAACCTTTTGTGGATACTTAGTGATTATAAGTAATTGCTAGGTGCAAATAATGTCTAATAATGTTTGGTGATGAGCATCACCAAGAGATAAATTGATGGGATTTAACGGATGAACAAGGTTTACATGATGGTAGAATTATCAGATAAAAGTATGTCTTTGATGAAAGGATGTTGGAATAACCTTTTAATTCGTGCATTAGTTTTTCTCTAATATAACGCGGTTGTTGTAGTAGAATATAAGATTTTGGTATACAGTCAATTGAGGATGGGATGATAAAATAGTATGGAACAATTTGGTGAGTTTCTGGAGAGCTTTATAGTGGAAGAGTAGAATATGGTGATTCTTGTTAAGAGTGTGTTATTCTTGAAATTAGTAAGACTGCCTGCAAAGGATTGGGACTTGTGAGGGTGTTGTTGACTCTTATAGAAAGAGAGTAACTGATCGTCTTTGGGTATCACCCCAAATGAAATATTTTGAGCTTTGCATTCGTGATCTTTTGGAGTTCACGATTTATGTGGTATCTGAAAATTTGTGGAGCAAAGCGGAGTGTTAGAAAGTTCTATTGGATCTTAAGTGATTTGTGAGGACCCGGAATATTTAACTAGTAACACTTAACCTCCAAATGGTTCTGGCATTACTAATTAAACATTCTAAGCCTCGATGGACATATGCTTCCCAGAATTGCAGCATATGCACATCATCACAAAAGTACACATCAATTCCATACACATACATCACTAAGTTCAACAACGACATACATAAAGTAAAGTTATTACAAAAGAGCCGACCGGCCAAATAGAGCAATATACAAGAAAGATAGCGGAAGCAAAAGCGCCATAAGATGGCTAGAACAAAAGTCGACCGGTTAGCCACACACCCACAAGGCAACCGACCGGGCCGCCAAGCTAGTCGCCCCGCAAGCTACCACAACACAGCTCACAAAAGTGAGGCCCTCGAGCTCACCTTCTTCCTCTGCAACCAAAACAATTAAGCGTAGCAGCTGAGTACAAAGATTGTCTTTGTACCCGCAAGACTGACGTGTGGAATAGCAGACCTATTCATAAACTACATGCAAGCTTATTTAGGTGGAGGTTGTATGTCTCATTTTGCATGAAGCCAACTTTATTTGCAATAATGTAATACATTTTAAAAGCAAGTTTGCAAATCTGCTTTGTTATCAAAGTAACAGTAAGTAAAGATACATACAAGTAACCACCTGGAAGTGACTATCCCAATAGCCACCACAACATAGCACGAATCCCTGATTCGTACCACCCATCAAGTTTTAATTTAAAAGGTTGTAGTCTAACTCTTGAAAGACCTTGCCAAGCGTGTCCATAACCTAGACGAGGCTATTCGAATAGTTTTAACCCCGCAGGGTGTACCAATGTACCCACACTTGGACATCGCTTCAAGCCACAAGCACACTACCGAAGGTATGCCGGCACGACTAAGTCCTACGAGACATTTCCAATCTTGTGTATTAACTACGAGCCGCTCATATGGATAGAAACCCATATGCTTACATTGCAAGCCGAAAGACAACAAATCCCATCACGGGTGAAGTCTTTCGGACACTACAATGCTCCCAACACCATCCCTCCTGCGACTCCCTGCGACTCGGAGCCAATACACGCCAAATCTGAGTCAAGAGAGGTCCCATACCCTCTAATGTGGTTAGCACGCTAAAATGCTTGGTTTAGTGTAACAAGATGTTCGGTCCTTGTTGACCGGGCACCATTCGATCACACCCAAAAATCACACCATCATACCATTGTGCCCAAGTCTAAATCTTTTGTTTCAGTTTTAGTTTTCATAAGTAGACATGGCACAAGGTGGAAATCATAATCCATAATAAGTTTTAGTGATCAAGGTTATCGAAAGTCGATAACCGCCCATTTCTACGAAACTAAGCATGGCTAAGCAATTAATTCGCAACTACTAAGTGACAAGAGCCCATCCATGAACTCTAAATCACAGCAAGTAACCTAGGCTCATGGTAGTAGAGGATAATCATTTGCTAAGGAAATGCATCTACTAGGCCAACTATTAACACAAAGTAGCAATGCATACATAGAATTTGTAATCAACATAAATACTTAAAATACTGGGATTAACATGATCAAACCGCTTGCCTTCTTGCTCGTTGCTCAAACGTGGTGGAGGATCGCTCTCTGGTTACCGCAAATGTCGAACCCTAGCGAAAGGCAAAAGAACCAAGAACAACCAATAAGACAAGCCACACTTAAACAAACGAGCAAGCAAAAATTATCCAAATGCGACGAAATTTATACATAAGGTAGAATACGAATATACCTAGACATAGAAACTGGAAAAACCTAATTTGGATTTGTGGTGCAAAAGATATTCCCTAAAAACCCATTTTCGGCCATAATTAGGTACTGTAGCAAAAATATTTTCTAGAGGTTTTCTGGACTTGAAAATTTTATGATAGGTTGCTACTGACATTTTAAGGCTAATACAAGTGGTTTCATCTTAATTGGAGTTAAAATGATTTAGTTATGATTTTTCTTAGATGCAAAACTAGCATAATGCACTTTTCAGAAATATAAACATGTGCAAAACCCATTTCACATTATAGTATGATAACAGAGGAATTTCCTAACATCAAATTTCTATTTTTAGGATTTACAGGGAATTACTGGTGTCTATTACATCATTAAATGAATTTTTAATTGCTACTAATAAGGTTAAATCTATTAACATATTTTTAGTGTTTGATTTAGGCCTACCACCATTTTTAGATTAAAGTTTAGTTAATAACAAATTTATCAAAGTTAAAATCATTCAATTAGCGATATATACGTAAAAGATATGCATTTTCCAAGTTTTAATACAATTCGGAATATATAAAATAGCAGAAAACAAGCTATTAAAGATTACAGAATTTTCTACTCTGACATAGCTAAAAGCATTTTTATATTAAACTTTAGTGAAATACAAATTTATTGCGATTGGTTTCATGTAAAAGGATTTATCTTGAATTAGTGATGAATTTCTAAAGTTTTGATACAATTTTCAGTTGATAAATAAATACTTACAGAAATAAAAACCAACCCAACCGAAAATAAACGACGTGGACGCTCGTGGGCCGTTGATGCAATATCCAACGAGCCACACGCACGGAAAACAGCGTACGCGCGCGATCTCAAAAAGGGGCCCACCGTTGGATCAAGATCCAACGGCTCACGAGGAAGGATGCAACCGGACGGTGCGGTTGCCTCGACGATCCACGACCGCGGATCTAAGGATGAACGGCTCCGATCACGCCTCCAGTCGGATGGTCCGATTGCACGCGCGATCAGGGCCGCAGATCAAGTAATAGACGGCCGAGAATGATGAGGGGAACCGGAGGGTCCGAACGCATACAAAATCTAGGCCGTAGATCTCCAAATGGACGGTGGTCCAAGATCGGTGCATCTAGGAGTCCGACACGTGGGGCGCATGTCGTGGATCGAGAGTCACACATGCGAGATTTAACACACGTGCGCAGTGCACGCGGACCCACCTGGCAGTGACTTAAAGGAGGTCTTTAGGACAGCTAATTAATCACTAATGACCAATGATTAGTGATGATTAGCAATTAATGTGTCCTAAAGATTTTGAACAGAGGTGATTTAGGGACAAAGGGCCCACACGTCAGTGGCCCAAAAAGGTAATTTCGGACACATTTATTGCTAACAATGATTAGCAATAAATAACCCAAAATCAGCCCTAATGACTTCTGATTTTCGGCGCTAAGCTAATGGCCCACCTGGCGGTGGCACAGGGGACATCCCCGACAGCTAATAATTGCCGACACTTAATTAACCTAAGATTAACATTAATGATGCCTAAACGCACAGATAACGCCAGCGGGGGATTTAAGGGGGCTGGACCCACATGTGAGTCAGACATTAGACCAGATTAAGACACCATTAATGCTCTACTGATTGGCAATCATTAAGCATTAAACGTGTCCTAAATATTTGACGAAACGGGCTCCCGACTAACAAACCCGAGTGGCTCTCACGCTTGTCGCCGGCGACTCGTCGCGGCGGCGCCACAAACTATCAAAATGGGTTCGCAATAGTGTTGCGGACCATGATGATGACCTCGCGGCGGTGGAAGTGCAGGCACGCCACGAGCCGGAAAACAAAGAAAGAGGCCGACACGGCAAAACACGAAAATAGCAAGATGCTCCGCTGCGGTCCAAGGAAGCGAGTGCCATGACTTCTAGGGACTATATAGAAACTACCTTAACCGAGAGGAGCTCCAAATATGGCCGGGGAAGACTTGAACACGATGAAGTCCACCGGAGCCGAAGAAGATGAAGTGGAAGATGAGGTTCTGAGCAAAATGAGTGGAACCAAATCATCATCACAGCTTCATTATAGCTCAAAGAGGCTCCAAAAGCAAATAATTGCAAAAGAACCACTTAGAATTTGGAGAAGAAAGGGGGTGAAACCAACCGAAAATCTCCAAACTTAAAATTGAGTGATTCCTGCGAATGCAACCCAAAATCAAGTTAGGGGAAATATAAAGGAGGTTGAGGAGTTCAAGAGGGTGCACGAAAGGTTGAAGATGAACCACTGGACACCAAGGCCGCCATTGGAGCCCTCGGTTTAACAATGGTGGATTGAAGGTTTGAGATGGTTTTGAGCTCAAACACAGAGAGTAGCTAGGTGTGGTGCAAAAGAACACCAGGAGGACCTAGAGGGCCAATTTATAGGAAAGGAATTAGGGTTTCGAGCAAGAACCCGAGTCCATGGTGGGCTTGGTTCATGCCACGGTCATGGACCAAGAAATGATGGGAGCAAGTGAGCATGGTGACAATGGAGGAGAAAGCCTGGTGCGCATTAAATGCCCCGCAGAGAGACGTTGACGAAAGCAAACTTGAAGTGACACATCAACGCCGCCCCGCGCTCTCTCACTCTCGGCCATTGTCGCTCGCGCGCACGGAGAAGCCGAGGAGGAAGAAGAACAGAAAAGCGAACAGTGACCGTTGGATCGAAAATGGACGGTCACGATTAAACGAGTTCGCCGGACAGTCCGATTGCCCTCAGGAGTCTGGACGGTTGGATTGAGATCCAACGGTCCCAATTGGTTAATGCAACCGGAGGGTCCGAATGCTCACATGAACGTGGGCCGAGCGATTTGAATCCAACGGCTGAGATTGCACGCGCGTTTTAAAACGCGGCTCGGTGCAGCTAGGTGGTTCAACCGAGTCAAGTGGCTCGGACTCGAGCTCGACTCGAACCCAAGGAACAGTGAAACAACTTTAGGTTTTAAATTAAAGCTGAGACCTTTGGGGATTTATTAGAGGTAGCAAAATAGCTCCAAAAATTCTGAAATTTTTACAGGAGCTTGCTGATTTAGACGTTGACCTTGTGTAAAATTTTCAGAGGTTTTTATGCATTGTATTTTTCCCCAAAAATTCTACAAGGTGCTGGTTTTAGGTTTGACTGAGAGTCAAACAGGTTTGACTGCCCTCTAAAATATTCAAACAATTTCGAAAAATTGTGAAATTTTTCAGAGGGGTCACATACCATCCCAAGAACTTAGGAAAAATATTTCCAGAGGATGATCAAAAGGTTTGACAAGATTGTTTTTGAAGGAACAAGATTTGGATCAAAAGACTTGTGGCTTTGCATTTCTATAAGTCTTGCACAATACTTGTCCAATACAAACAGGAAACACATGATGTAAGAAAAAGTTTTAATTTCTACTCATTTTCTTACATTTGAAACACAAGCCCAAAATTGGGATGTTACAACTCTCCCCCCTTACAAGAATCTTGACCCGAGATTCCGTTTACTCGGAGAAGAAAGAAGGAAAATCTGCACGAAGGCGATCTTCTCGCTCCCAAGTTGCTTCATCTTCAGAATGGTTTGACCACTGAACCTTAAGGAACTTGATGACACGGTTCCTTGTTCTCCGTTCAGATTCCTCAAGAATGCGAACAGGATGCTCGCGATAGGTCAAATTTTCATGCACATCGAGAGTTTCCAACGGAGTTTCCTCAGTCGGGACACGGAGGCACTTCTTCAGGTGTGACACATGGAACACATCATGCACACCCTCAAGTGCACTGGTAGCTCCAATCAGATGCAATCTGCTCCAACTCTCTCGATGATACGGTAAGGCCCAACATATCGAGGGCCAACTTGCCCTTGATGCCAAAAGCGATGGCCCTTCAAGGGTGAGACTTTGAGATACACAAAGTCATTGGGCTCAAAGCTCAACTCGCGGCGGCGACGATCGCATAGCTCTTTTGTGCGGATCGGGCCGTGCGCAGATGCTCGCGGATCAATCGAACTTGACTTTCGGCCTCATTGATCGAACTCGGGCCGAAAATCGCCGCCACCGTCTCGACTAGTTCAATGGGGTTCTCATCTCCTCCCATACAAAGCCTCAAATGGTGCCATGCCAAGATCGCTCGAAAGTCGTTGTTGTAGGAGAACTCCGCAAATGGTAGGCACTTCTCCCACTTCTTCCCATAGGAAAGAACACAAGCACGAGCATATCTTCCAACACTTGGTTGACTCGCTCCGTCGGCCATCGATCCGAGGATGAAAGGTCCGTCTTGAAGTGAAGGCGGGTCCCCATAGCCTCTGCGGACTATGCCAAAACCGCGAGGTGAAAAGTGCACCACGATCGAAATAATCGTCTTCGGTACACCGTGAAGACTCACAATCCTCGAGACATAAAGTTCGCCAAAGGCCCACACGAAGCTGAGTCTTGATAGGAAGGAAATGTGCCACTTTAGTCAACCTGTCGATCACGACCCAAATAGCATCATTCCCTTTGGACGAGCGGGGCAAACCGGTGATGAAGTCCATGCCAACGGAATTCCACTTCCATTCTGGCACTGGCAAAGGCTGAAGAAGACTGCCGGACGATGCTCGGCCTTCACACGACAAAGACACGCCGCACTCCAAACACGAACACGGCAATCTCGCGCTTCATTCGGGTCCACCAAAATCTGTGACGAAGATCCTGATACATCTTGGTAGCCCCGGGGTGAATAGACAAAGGAGAATCATGGGCTTCGCAGAGAATCAAATTCCGCAATTCCATGACCTTAGGAACCACAAGACGCTGCCCAAACCACACAACGCCATGCTCGTCCTCCGAAAAGCACTTGGCTATCCCATCATTGATGTTACGCGCTGATTTGGCTCACACCAAAGATCATCTGCTGTGCGCCTTGATTTGTCCACCAAGGTTGGTTGCACAACCAATGTAGTAAGAGAACCGTGCTCGATCAAACCCAAATTGAGGTGCTGGAATTGAGAATGAGAGCGTGCTGCTCTTGGAGCATCAACATGTTGCAATACACCTTCCGACTGAGTGCATCTGCCACAACGTTGGCCTTGCCCGGATGATACTGAATGCCCATGTCATAGTCCTTGATCAATTCCAACCATCTTCTTTGCCTGAGGTTCAGATCTGGCTGGGTGAACAAGTACTTCAAGCTCTTGTGGTCAGAATACACCTCACAACGGTTACCAATCAGATAATGCCGCCAAATCTTGAGTGCATGGACCACGAGCCAACTCCAAGTCATGAGTAGGATAGTTGAGTTCATGAGGCCTCAATCGCCGCGATGCATAGGCCACAACCTTGCCCTCCGCATAAGAACACAACCAAGACCACGACGAAGCATCACAATAGATATCAAAACCCTTGTGAATATCGGGAGAACAAGCACTGGGGTGAGGTCAACCGCTTCTTGAGTCCCCGAAAACTCACATCACAAGCCGCGGACCACTCAAATTTCTTGTCTTTCTTAAGCAATTCGGTCATAGGCTTCGCAATCTTGGAGAAATTCTCGATAAACGGCGATAGTAGCCACCAAACCAAGAAAACTCCGCACATCGGTGACCGACTTGGCTGACCCCAAGATAGCACATCAGCGACCTTGCTAGGATCCACGACCACACCTCCCTTTGAAAGAACATGGCCCAAGAATGCCACTTCCTTCAACCGTAACTCGCACTTGTTGAATTTGGCGACGTTTGGTGCTCACGACTTGCCCAACACCGACTTAAGATGCTCAAGATGCTCTTCTTCACTCTTGGAGTAGATAAGGATATCATCGATGAATACCACCACAAACCTATCCAAATACTCCATGAATACCGAGTTCATAAGATTCATGAATAAAGCGGGAGCATTAGTCAAACCAAAAGACATGACGGTGTACTCGTAAAGGCCATAACGAGTAGCAAAGGCCGTCTTAGGAATATCCTCGTACGATCGACTTGATGATAGCCCACCTCAAGTCAATCTTGAGAAGACTCGTGCTCGGTCAAGCGATCGAAAAGATCATCAATACGGGCAAAGGATACTTGTTCTTTACCGTCACCTCATTAAGCGGACGGTAATCAACACACATGCGCAAGGTCTTGTCCTTCTTCTTCACAAAGATAAGCTGGACAACCCCAAGGAGATGAGCTAGACGGATAAAACCCTTCTCTTGCAGCTCACCCGATTGCTTCTTGACTCCTCCAACTCATTAGGAGGCATGCGTCGACCTCTTAGAAATAGGGGCGATGCACGGCAGCAACTCTATCACAAACTCGGATCTCGAACAGAGGCATCCGGGCAAGTCTTCGGGAAAGACATCCGCGAAGTCACACACGTGGGGACGTCGTGAATCTCCAATCTGGCTTTGCTTCAAGGACATAAAGATGGGGCTCTGCGAATCGTGGCGAAACCCAACTGTTCACCAAGGATGGTGAGGTAGACAATCTTCTGCACAATCGATTTGCCCCAAGTGTTGGGACAACCAATCCATGCCAAGAATCACATCCAGCGCGCCGAGTCGAGTAGGATAAGATTCGCCAAGAATCCCACTCCTTCGATGTGGATAGGAACATCCCGACATACTTGGCCGCTCTCATTTCCGAACCCGAGAGCGAATGAGCGATGGAATTCCCAAAGGAACACAGTGAAGTCCACAATCAACAAACAAAAGACCTCGAAATAAAAGAATGTGAAGCTCAGTCAAATAAAACGTAGCAGATGCAAATTTACAAGGAGCGTACCAACACCACGTCGGGCGCCTCTGTGCCTCCTCACCGAGATATGGTTGACTCGGCGCTCCCCAAGCCCGGGTCTTCGGTCGGTGGGTGACCACTCCCGCCGCGTCCTCCATTAGGGCGAGGGCCGCTCCGATCTTCTTAGGACAACTACTCACGAGTGGCCCTTGTTGTGGCGATGAAGCGGTGGCGTCGGCGCGGGGTTGCGGGAACACCTGCTGCTGGGTCGCAGCGACGTGATCGAGTCACGGCTGCGGAGGACGTGGAGGCGGGGTGAAGGCCTCGGCGGTGGTGAAGCCAAAGAACGAGCCACGGTGCGGCAGGTCCAACACGGGACGAGCGAGGCCGGCTGTGCGGACATCGGGCCTCCCACTTGCGCTTGCGGGACTTGCCGCGCTCTCGCCTTGTGCTTGGCGGCGATGGCCTTGTCCACCAAGGTCCGGAAGTCGGGAAGTCCACAATAGAGAGCTTGTCACGAAGCTCCTCAAACAAGCCCTCCACGAACTTCTCTGCTTGGCCTCATCGGTGGCCACCTCGCAGAGGCGTACCTCGCGAGATGGTTCAACTCGTGGAGGTACTCGATCCACGAACTTGCGCCCTGTTTGGCGCAAGGAACTCCTTCTTTTCAGCTTCATCGAACTCGCGAGGACATGGGCCCGACGAAAAGTCGGCGGAACTCCTCCCACGAGACCACGTGTCCGCGGTGCATGGCGGAAGTTCTCCCACCATGAGAGTGCCGCACCCTCCAACCGATGGGATGCGAAAAGTGCCCGCCTCGCTCCGGCATCGAGCAACGTTGAGCTTCCGCTCAACGGGCGCGCGCCGATCGTCTGCGTCAAGGGGTCCTCGGGCCGGAGAAGGTAGGAGGCTGCGTGCGAAGGAACTCCGCAAGTCCCCACGAGACCGGTGACCACCTCCGGATCCGAGGCACGGAGGGAGTGGAGGTGTTCTGGCGATAACCTCCAACACCTGCGGTCCTCCGAACGATTGCGTTCGATTTGCATGAGGACTTCCGCCATGGTGGAGGAGGGGAAGCTCCTCATCGGGACTACGGTGATTCCGCCGCTACGTGTCCCACCAGCCATCCTGATTCACTAAGATGAGTTAGCTACAAGCCCGAGATAACAAGAAAGCAAAGAAATCCAAACTCAAGAAAAAGGGCTCAGGAATAACCACCAAGAGCACAGGACCAAAAATCACCAATTCGACTCCCTGAAACGACTAACCCGTATGGAAGAACGAGCAATCGTTTGCGAAGACCCAAAATTTCAGCACTAATTTCTAGCTCAAAACAGTCCAAAAATCAAGGTATAACCACCTAATAGGGTATAGGCGTTTAGCTAATTTCTTATCACTTCTTACCCTTTTATTCCCACAAGTTTTAGTTGTATTTACCTCTCATTTCCTACCTTAATTACTCACCACTAGCTAGCTGTCCAAATTTCTTGCTCCAAGCTCTCATGGTTCTCCCAAAACCAAGTTAATCGATAGAGGCTAATTTTTGAAAGGAAGAGAGGAACAACTTTTTCAAACTTAAGTGAGAGTAATGTGAGATGAGCAAGCTAAGACAGGTAAGGAGTAAAATTAGAGAACTTACTTAAGTTTTACAAACCTTTTGAAAGTAAGTTTTCACAATATTCTAGAGGCGACCAAGCTAGGGGTTTCTACTGGTCAAGATGGCTCGATACCAACTTTGTGAGGACCGGAATATTTAACTAGTAACACTTAACCTCCAAATGGTTACGGCATTACTAATTAAACATTCTAAGCCTCGATGGACATATGCTTCCTGCACTGCAGCATATGCACATCATCACAAAATTACACATCAATTCCATACACATACATCACTAAGTTCAACAAAGACATACATAAAGTAAAGTTATTACAAAAGAGCCCAGGCCAAATAGAGCAATATACAAGAAAGATAGCGGAAGCAAAGCGCCATAAGATGGCTAGAACAAAAGTCATTCAGTTAGCCACACACCCACAAGGCAACCGAGGGCCGCCAAGTTAGTCGCCCATAGCTACCACAACACAGCTCACAAAAGTGAGGCCCTCGAGCTCACCTTCTTCCTCTGCAACCAAAACAATTAAGCGTATAACTGAGTACAAAGATTGTCTTTGTACCCGCAAGGCTGACGTGTGGAATAGCAGACCTATTCATAAACTACATGCAAGCTTATTTAGGTGGAGGTTGTATGTCTCATTTTGCATGAAGCCAACTTTATTTGCAATAATGTAATACATTTTAAAAGCAAGTTTGCAAATCTGTTTTGTTATCAAAGTAAAGTAAGTAAAGATACATACAAGTAACCACTCGAAGTGACTATCCCAATAGCCACCACAACATAGCACGAATCCCGATTCGTACCACCCATCAAGTTTTAATTTAAAAGGTTGTAGTCTAACTCTTGAAAGACCTTGCCAAGCGTGTCCATAACCTAGGACGAGGCTATTCGAATAGTTTTAACCCTGCAGGGGTGTACCAATGTACCCACACTTCAGACCGCCTTCAAGCCACAAGCACACTACCGAAGGTATGCTGGCACGACTAAGTCCTACGAGACATTTCCAATCTTGTGTATTAACTACGAGCCGCTCATATGGATAGAAACCCATATGCTTACATTGCAAGCCGAAAGACAACAAATCCCATCACGGGTGAAGTCTTTCGGACACTACAATGCTCCCAACACCATCCCTCCTGCGACTCCCTGCGACTCAGAGCCAATACACGCCAAAGTACCGAGTCAAGAGAGGTCCCATACCCTCTAATGTGGTTAGCACGCTAAAATGCTTGGTTTAGTGTAACAAGATGTTCGGTCCTTGTTGACCCGGGCACCATTCCAGTCACACCCAAAAATCACACCATCATACCATTGTGCCCAAGTCTAAATCTTTTTGTTTTCAGTTTTAGTTTTCATAAGTAGACATGGCACAAGGTGGAAATCATAATCCATAATAAGTTTTAAGTGATCAAGGTTATCGACAAGTCGATAACCGCCCATTTCTACCGAAACTAAGCATGGCTAAGCAATTAATTCGCAACTACTAAGTGACAAGAGCCCATCCATGAACTCTAAATCACAGCAAGTAACCTAGGCTCATGGTAGTAGAGGATAATCATTTGCTAAGGAAATGCATCTACTAGGCCAACTATTAACACAAAGTAGCAATGCATACATAGAATTTGTAATCAACATAAATACTTAAAATACTGGGATTAACATGATCAAACTGCTTGCCTTCTTGCTGTTGCTCAAACTGTGGTGGAGGATCGCTCTCGGGGTTACCGCAAATGTCGAACCCTAAGCGAAAGGCAAAAAGAACCAAGAACAACCAATAAGACGAGCCACACTTAAACAAACGAGCAAGCAAAAATTATCCAAATGCGACGAAATTTATACATAAGGTAGAATACGAATATACCTAGACATAGAAACTGGAAAAACCTAATTTGGATTTGTGGTGCAAAAGAGATTCCCTAAAAACCCATTTTCGGCCATAATTAGGTACTGTAGCAAAAATATTTTCTAGAGGTTTTCTGGACTTGAAAATTTTATGATAGGTTGCTACTGACATTTTAAGGCTAATACAAGTGGTTTCATCTTAATTGGAGTTAAAATGATTTAGTTATGATTTTTCTAGGATGCAAAACTAGCATAATGCACTTTTCAGAAATATAAACATGTGCAAAACCCATTTCACATTATAGTATGATAACAGAGGAATTTCCTAACATCAAATTTCTATTTTTAGGATTTTGTGGAATTCTGGTGTCTATTACATCATTAAATGAATTTTTAATTGCTACTAATAAGGTTAAATCTATTAACATATTTTTCTAGTGCTGATTTAGGCCTACCACCATTTTTAGATTAAAGTTTAGTTAATAACAAATTTATCAAAGTTAAAATCATTCAATTAGCAGATATACGAGAAAAGATATGCATTTTCCAAGTTTTAATACAATTACTGAATATATAAAATAGCGAGAAAACAAGCTATTAAAGATTACAAAATTTTCTACTACGAAGCATAGCTAAAAGCATTTTTATATTAAACTTTAGTGAAATACAAATTTATTGCGAGTTGGTTTCATGTAAAAGGATTTATCTTGAATTAGTGATGAATTTCTAAAGTTTTGATACAATTTTGGTTGATAAATAAATACTTACGTAAATAAAAACCAACCCAACCGAAAATAAACAGCGTGGACGCTCGTGGGTCGTTGATGCAATATCCAACGAGCCACACGCACGGAAAGCAACAGACGCGAGCGATCTCAAAAGGCCCACCGTTGGATCAAGATCCAACGGCTCACGAGAAGGATGCAGCGGACGGTGCGGTTGCCTCGACAATCCACGGACCGCAGATCTAAGGATGAACGGCTCCGATCACGCCTTGATCGGATGGTCCGATTGCACGCGCGATCGTGGCCGCAGATCAAGTAATGGGCGGCCGAGAATGATGCGGAACCGGAGGTCGAATGCATACAAAATGTAGGCGTAGATCTCCAAATGGACGGTGGTCCAAGATCGAAGTGCATCTAGGAGTCTTGACACGTGGGGCGCATGTCGGTGGATCGAGAGTCACACATGCGAGATTTAACACACGCGCGATGGTGCACGCGGACCCACCCGCGATGACTTAAAGGAGGTCTTTAGGACGACTAATTAATCACTAATGACCAATGATTAGTGATGATTAGCAATTAATGTGTCCTAAAGATTTTGACAGAGGTGATTTAGGGACAAAGGGCCCACACGTCGCTGGCCCAAAAGGTATTTCGACACATTTATTGCTAACAATGATTAGTAATAAATAACCCAAAATCAGCCCTAATGACTTCGATTTTTAGCTAAGCTAATGGGCCCACCGCGTTGTACGAGGACATCCCGACGACTAATAATTGCCGACACTTAATTAACCTAAGATTAACATTAATGATGCCTAAGCGCACGAGATAACGCCCGGGAGTTTAAGAAATTGGACCCACATGTCGATCGGACATTAGACAGATTAAGACACCATTAATGCTCTAACGATTGGCAATCATTAAGCATTAAGCGTGTCCTAAATATTTGGCAAAAGGGCTCCCGGTGACAAAACCCGAGTGGCTCTCACGGCTTGTCGCGGCGACTCCGATCGTGGCGGCGCCACAAACTATCAAAATGGGTTCGCAATAGTGTTGCGGACCCACCGATGATGACCTCGCCGCGGTGGAGGTGCAGGAAGCCGCGAGCCGAAACAAAGAAAGAGGCCGACACGGCAAAACACGAAAATAGCAAGATGCTCCACTCTGCGGTCCAAGGAAGCGAGTGCCATGACTTCTAGGGACTATATAGAAACTACCTTAACAGAGAGGAGCTCCAAATATGGTCGGGAAGACTTGAACACGATGAAGTCCACCGGAGCCGAAGAAGATGAAGTGGAAGATGAGGTTTTGAGCAAAATGAGTGGAACCAAATCATCATCACAGCTTCATTATAGCTCAAAGAGGCTCCAAAAGCAAATAATTGCAAAAGAACCACTTACTGATTTGGAGAAGAAAGGGGTGAAACCAAGCGAAAATCTCCAAACTTAAAATTGAGTGATTCTGCGAATGCAACCCAAAATCAAGTTAGGGAAATATAAAGGAGGTTGAGGAGTTCAAGAGGGTGCACGAAAGGTTGAAGATGAACCACTGGACACCAAGGCCGCCATTGGAGCTGTAACATCCCAATTTTGGGCTTGTGTTTCAAATGTAAGAAAATGAGTAGAAATTAAAACTTTTTCTTACATCATGTGTTTCTGTTTATCTTGGACAAGTATTGTACAAGACTTATGGAAATGCAAAGTCACAAGCCTTTGATCCAAATCTTGTTCCTTCAAAAACAATCTTGTCAAACCTTTTGATCATCCTCTGGAAATATTTTTCCTAAGTTCTTGGGATGATATGTGACCCTCTGAAAAATTTCACAATTTTTAGAAATTGTTTGAATATTTTAGAGGGATCAAACCTGTTTGACTCTCGATCAAACCTAAAACCAAGACCTTGTAGAATTTTGGAGAAAAATACAATGCATAAAAACCTCTCAAAATTTTACACAAGGTCAATGTCTCGATCAAGCAAGCTCCTGTAAAAAATTTCAGAATTTTTGGGGTTATTTTGCTACCCTAATAAATCCCAAAGGTCTCACTTTAATTTAAAACATAAAACCAATTTCACTATTCATTGGGTTGAGTCGGGCTTGAGTCCGAGCCACTTGACTTGGTTGAACCACCTAAGCGCACCGAGCCGCGTTTTATAACGCGTGCAATCTCGGCCGTTGGAATTAGATCGCCGCCCACGTTAAATGCGAGCATTCGGACCATCCCACGCATTAATCAATTGGGACCGTTGGATCTCTATCCAACCGTCTAGATTTGTAAGCAATCGGATCGTCCGTGAGCTCTTTTAAATCGCATGTCCATTTCAATCCAACGGTCACCGTTCGCTTTATGTTCTTCTTCCTTCTCTCGCTTCTCCGATGCGCGTGCGCTCATGGCGAGAGAAAGAGAGAGCATGGGGGGCTTGTTGTGTCACTTCGAGCGTGCCTCGTCAACGTCTCTCTGCAAGGCATTTAATGCGCAACAGGCTTTCTCCTCTATTGTCACCGTGCTCACTTGGTCCCATCATTTCTTGGTCCATGACCGCGCCATGAACCGAGCTCACCATGGGCTCATGTTCACGCTTGTAACCCTAACCCTTTCCCTTTATATTGCCCCTTAGCTCCTTCTGGTGTTCCTTTGCACCACACTTTGCTCTTCTTAGTGTATGAGCGGCTAAACCACCTCACACCCTCAAAGCACCATTGTTGACCGTAGAGCTCCAATGGCGGCCTTGGTGTCCAGTGGTTCATCTTCAACCTTTCTTGCACCCTCTTGAACTCCTCAACCTCCTTTATATTTCCCCTAACTTGATTTTGGGTTGCATTCACAGGAATCACTCAATTTTAAGTTTGGAGATTTTCATTAGTTTCACCCCTTTCTTCTCCACTCGTAAGTGGTTCTTTTTGCAATTAATTGCTTTTGGAGCCTCTTTGAGCTATAATGAAGCTGTGGTAATGATTCGGTTCCACTCATTTTGCTCAGAACCTCATCTTCCACTTCATCTTCTTCGGCTCCGGTGGACTTCATCGTGTTCAAGTCTTCCCCGCCATATTTGGAGCTCCTCTCGGTTAAGGTAGCTTCTATATAATCCCTAGAAGTCATGGCACCCGCCTTGGACCGCAATGAGCATCTTGCTATTTTCGTGTTTTGCCGTGTCGGCCTCTTTCTTTGTTTTCCGGCTCCGGCGTTCCGAACCTCCACCGGCGCGAGTCATCACTGTTGGGTCCACAACACTATTGCGAACCCATTTTGATAGTTTGTGGGCGCCGCATGATCGAGTCGCCGCGACAAGTCGTGGTAGCCATTCGGGACTTTGCCTGCCGTAGCTCCGTTAAGTCAAATGATTAAGACACGATTAATACCCAATCATTAGTAGTAATAATGGTGTCTTAATCGCCTTATGTGTCAGCGACTTGTGGGCCCGTAAGCCTAAATCGAAAAACGAGAAGTCGTTATGGCTGATTTTGGTTTATTTATTGCTAATCATTGTTAGCAATAAATGTGTCCGAAATTACCTTTTGGTCAGCGGCGTGTGGGCCTCTCGTCCCTAAATCACCTCTGTTCAAAATCTTTAGGACACATTAATTGCTAATCATCACTAATCATGGGTCATTAGTAATTAATTAGCCGCCCTAAGAGCCTCCTTTAAGTCATCGCGGTGGGTCCACGCACGCGTGCGTGTGTCAAATCTCGCATGTGTGACTCTCGATCATCGACATGCGCCCCACGGTCGATATTCTGTTGCACTTCAATCTTGGACCGCCGTCCATTTTGCGATCGCGCGCCCGGATCTTGTATGCATTCGGACCATCCGGTTCCCCTCATCATTCTTGGCCGTCCATCGCTTGATGCGCTCGATCATGCGTGCAATCGGACCTTCCGACGGAAGTGCTCTCGCGCCGTTTATCTTGAGATCTGCGGCTGTGAGCGGCCAAGGCAACCGCACCGTCCGGTTGCATTCATCCTTGTGAGCCGTTGGATCTTGATCCAACGGTGAGCTCCTGTTTCGAATCGCGCGCGCGCGCTGTTTCCGTCGCGTGTGGCTCGTTGGATTTTGCATCAACGGCCTCGGCGCCCACGTCATTTATCTCGGTTGGGTTGGTTTTATTTTTGTAAGTATTTATTTATCAACTGAAAATTGTATCAAAACTTTAGAAATTCATAACTAATTCAAGATAAATTCTTTTTACATGAAACCAATTGTAATAAATTTGGAATTCACTTAAGTTCAATATAAAAATGCTTTTAGCTATGCTTCTGTAGTAGAAAATTCTGTAATCTTTTATAGCTTGTTTTCTCGCTATTTTTATATATTCCAGAATTGTATTAAAACTTGGAAAATGCATATCTTTTCTCGTATATCTGCTAATTGTATGATTTTAACTTTGATAAATTTGTTATTAACTAAACTTTAATCTAAAAATGGTGGTAGGCCTAAATCGGCTGAGAAAAATATGTTAGTAGATTTAACCTTATTAGTAGCACTTAAAAATTCATTTAATGATGTAATAGACACCAAGAATTCCAGTAAATCCTAAAAATAGAAATTTGATGTAGGAAATCCCTCTGTTATCATGCTATAATGTGAAATAGGTTTTGCACATGTTTATATTTCTGGAAAGTGCATTATGCTAGTTTTGCATCTTAGGAAAATCATAACTAAATCATGTTAACTCCAAATGACCTGAAATTTTATATGGGTTACCACTATCCCAGTGGGTAGCTACCACAAAAATTTCAGCTTCAAAACCCTCCTAGAAAATGTTTTTGCTACAGTGATAATTATGGCCGAAAATGTGTTTTTAGGTAATATCTTTTGCACCATAAATCCAAACTAGGTTTTTCCAGTTTCTATGTCTTGGTATATTGGTATTTCACCTTGTGTATAAGTTTCGTCACATTTGGATAATTTTTGCTTGCTCTTTTGTTGAGTGTTGCTAGTCTTATTGGTTGTTCTTGGTTCTTTTTGCCTTTGCGCTTAGGGTTCGACATTTGCGGTAATCCCGAGATCGACCTCCGCAACAAATTGAGCAACGACAAGAAGGCAAGCGCTTTGATCATGTTAATCCATATTTTCAGTATTTATGTTGATTACAAATTCTATGTATGCATTGCTACTTTGTTTTAATAGTTGGCCTAGTAGATGCATTTCCTTAGCAAATGATTATCCTCTACTACCATGAGCCTAGGTTACTTGCGGTGATTTAGAGTTCGTGGATGGGCTCTTGTCACTTAGTAGCTGCGAATTAATTGCTTAGCCATGCTTAGCTTGGTAGAAATGGCGGTTATCGACTTGTCGATAACCTTGATCACATCAAACTTATTATGATTATGATTTCCACCTTGTGCTATGTCTACTTATGAAAACTAAAACTGAAAACAAAAGATTTAGACTTGGGCACAATGGTATGATGGTGTGATTCTTGGGTGTGGATGGAATGGTGCCCGGTCAACAAGGACCGAACATCTTGTTACACTAAACCAAGCATTTTAGCGTGCTAACCACATTAGAGGGTATGGGACCTCTCTTGACTTAGTACTTTGGCGTGTATTGCCCTCGGTCGCAGGAGGTCGCAGAGGGATGGTGTTGGGAGACAGTGTCCGAAAGACTTCACCGTGATGGGATTTGTTGTCTTCGCTTGCAATGCGTATGGTGTTTCTACCCATACGAGCGGCTCGTGGTTGATACACAATATTGGAAAAGTCTCGTAGGACTTAGCGTGCAAGATACCTTCTAAGTGTGCTTTGTGGCTTAAAGGCGATCCAAGTGTGGGTACATTGGTACACCCCGCAGGTTAAAACTATTCAAATAGCCTCGTCTAGGTTATGGACACGCTGGCAGGTCTTTCAAGAGTTAGACTACAACCTTTTAAACTAAAACTTGATGGGTGGTACGAATCGGGATTCGTGCTATGTTGTGGTGGCTATTGGGATAGTCACTTCGGTGGTTACTTGTATGTATCTTTACTTATGTTACTTTGATAACAAAACAGATTTGCAAACTTGCTTTTAAAATGTATTACATTATTGCAAATAAAGTTGGCTTTGTGCAAAATGAGACATACAACCTCCACCTAAATAAGCTTGCATGTAGTTTATGAATAGGTCCTGCTATTCCACACGTCGATCTTGCGGGTACAAAGACAATCTTTGTACTCGGATGCTATGCTTAATTGTTTTGTTGCAGAGGAAGAAGGTGAGCTGAGGGCCTCACTTTTGTGAGCTGTGTTGTGGTAGCTTGCGGGGCGACTAGCTTGGCGGCCCGGTCGGTTGCCTTGTGGGTGTGTATGGCTAACCGGTCGACTTTTGTTCTAGCCATCTTATGGCACTTTTGCTTCCGCTGTCATTCTTGTTTATTGTTCTATTTGGCCGGTCGGCTCTCTTTTGTAATAACTTTACTTTATGTATGTCGTTGTTGAACCTAGTGATGTATGTGTATGGAAATGATGTGTAATTTTGTGATGATGTGCATATGTTGCAGTGCAGGAAGCATATGACCATCGAGGCTTAGAATGTTTAATTAGTAACGCTAGAGCCATTTGGAGGTTAAGTGTTACTAGTTAAATATTCGGGTCCTCACAGAGCCCTCGGTTCAACAATGGTGGATTGAAGGTTTGAGATGGTTTTGAGCTCAAACACGAGAGTAGCTAGGTGTGGTGCAAAGAACACCGTGAGGACCTAGAGGGCCAATTTATAGGAAAGGAATTAGGGTTTCGAGCAAGAACCCGAGTCCATGGTGGGCTTGGTTCATGCCACGGTCATGGACCAAGAAATGATGGGAGCAAGTGAGCATGGTGACAATGGAGGAGAAAGCCTAGTGCGCATTAAATGCCCCGCAGAGAGAGCGTTGACGAAAGCAAACTTGAAGTGACACATCAACGCCGCCGCGCTCTCTCACTCGGCCATTGTCGCTCGCGCGCACGAGAAGCGAGGAGGAAGAAGAATGAAAAGCTAACGATGACCGTTGGATCGAAATGGACGGTCACGATTAAACGAAGTTCACGGACGATCCGATTGCCCTCGAGTGCGGACGGTTGGATTGAGATCCAACGGTCCCAATTGGTTAATGCAACCGGAGGGTCCGAATGCTCACATGAACGTGGGCCGGGCGATTTGAATCCAACGGCTGAGATTGCACGCGCGTTTTAAAACGCGGCTCGGTGCAGCTAGGTGGTTCAACCGAGTCAAGTGGCTCGGACTCGAGCTCGACTCGAACCCAAGGAACAGTGAACCACCTTTAGGTTTTAAATTAAAGCTGAGACCTTTGGGATTTATTAGAGGTAGCAAAATAGCTCCAAAAATTCTGAAATTTTTACAGGAGCTTGCTGATTTAGACGTTGACCTTGTGTAAAATTTTCAGAGGTTTTTATGCATTGTATTTTTCCCCAAAAATTCTACAAGGTGCTGGTTTTAGGTTTGACTGAGAGTCAAACAGGTTTGATCGCCTCTAAAATATTCAAACAATTTGAAAAATTGTGAAATTTTTCAGAGGGTCACATACCATCCCAAGAACTTAGGAAAAATATTTCAGAGGATGATCAAAAGGTTTGACAAGATTGTTTTTGAAGGAACAAGATTTGGATCAAAAGACTTGTGGCTTTGCATTTCTATAAGTCTTGCACAATACTTGTCCAATACAAACAGGAAACACATGATGTAAGAAAAAGTTTTAATTTCTACTCATTTTCTTACATTTGAAACACAAGCCCAAAATTGGGATGTTACATGATTAATGTGATTTGGTTTTAAAGGGTATTACTGGTTTGTGTTGGCATGTAATGTTGTAATCAAAGAAAATTGCTTCCTTTGTTAACATGTAAAGTGTGTACCATAAGTATTGGAGGTTGAAAGTTCCTTCTTGTGGGACATGTGCCCTCATCAACAGACTTGTATTTTGTTTTCCGATTTCGTTATTATTTGACTGCTCTCTTGTTCTTTTGCTCACTCAGAGCAACGTTGTTCTTGTGCGTTGAGATTAGTTTTGTTTGTTTCTTCCTTTTAAGGAAGGAATTAACTATCTTGTGTTGCCAGAGTCTTATAGAATGCAATATGGTGGACAAGTTTTTGGTAGTGGTGAGATTTTAAGAACCAAGCTATTTGAAGAACAGTAGAAAGTGAGTTGGTTTTGATCAATAACCTTTGTCCATGTTGGAATTTTCGAAAGTATGGGCTCTTGATAAATTTATTAGAGTATCGCAATTGGATACCTAGTAAGATTGTGTAAAAGAGTTTTGATGGTGAAGTCTAATGAGAATAGCGGTGTGGAGAAACCTAAGCGTTGTGCTAATCAATGGGATAGCGAGGAATAGGTGAGTAGTGTCAAGTATGTCTCGGTCACGAGAGTAACTCTATGGGAGTTAGATTATCACTAAGGATAGCTTGGTCAAGAAATTATATATTCTTTTATTGATGTTAGTGATTGAGTATGTTTGAATCCTGATCAATCAGTTAGGATATTGTGAGTGGGTATATTGTGGACAAGTAGTCGCATTTGATTGGTGTAGGTTAGAGAAGGTCTAAGATTGGTAACATGAATCGCCTTAGGTGGTTATTTGATTAGTAAGGAATGTTGACATTAATGAACTGCGATTATTGTTGAGCTGTGTGAAATTTTGGTCATCAGATTTGAGGGTTACATATCAAGTATACCGACCATTCATTGTAAGAGTCGTAGAGGTTGAATTGGGCTTGTATTATTTTGCTAGCATCTTGGTTCCCAGGATTAGGTTCCAAAAGTTATGGCGAACTCTGAAATAATCCTTTGGAAGCAGTAAATGAGTGAATGTGGTGAATTTCAAGTTGATTATCCTTAAAAGAATGAGGAATGTGAAGGTGGGTGAAATCTACAATGAGTTGCGTTGGGATTGGTTTTGTCAAAGTAATTCATTTGGTAGAAAAGTTAGCTAGAGTGTGTGATCTTGGATAGTGATGTATTCTCTTAGTTCTTGTTTGAACTATGTGTTGATGACTGATGTCAATTTCAATTTGAGTTGGTTCTTGTCAGTAAGTGTGAATCTTTCCGGTTAAGAAAAAGAAAGGGGATGGTTAATTTGGTTATTCGAGTGTTTCGCTTTTGCCTTTTGTGGCATTTATTTCTATCTGCCTACTTGAAAAGTGGAAAAGTTTTCTTGTTAAATCCATTGATTTTGGATTAGTCCCTTCTAAGGGAAGATAGTTTTGAGTTCGTTGCATTATGACTCTTATGGTTTCAGTCGGGAATTTTTTGTGCGTCCCTTGTTAAAAAAAAAGTGTGCTCATTGTCAAAGTGAAGAGATCGACTGATACAAAGATCAGGAATTTGTGTGTTTGTGCAGGTTCGTAGCAATGTTAGTAAGATTTTTAGCGATGATTATAGTTCTTGGCGTGGCGTGGTTAGAATCGGGTCGATTCTTTAAAGGGTAGAATGTAATATCCGAAAGTGAGATAAGCGAATCGCGGAGAGATTTAAGTGTCGGAGAGAATAAATTGAATCGGAGAGTGTTTCTTTCAGCGAATCACCAAATCAGAAAATAAGAGGGGGTTTTCCGCGTTTATATGGCAACTCGGGCCCTGGGCCTTGGCCCATGTGGGCTGGCCGGCCACAAGGGGGAGGCGCCACCCCTCCCAAACCCTAGCCGCCCCTACTCCCTCTCCCCCTCCACCCTTTGGCCGCCACCTCCCTCACCCCTCCCCTCCACCCCTTTGCTGCTGGCCAAAGAAAAAGGGGAAGCTTCAATGTAGCCGGCCAAGGAGGAAGAAGAAGGGAAAGAAGAGAAGGAGAAGAAAAGGAGAAGAGAAGAAGGAGATCCACGAAGAAGGAGATCCACTTCGTGGGGTTGTGCTCAGCGTCTTCCTGGGGTTATACGAGGTAACACCGCTGTTTCTTGATGTTTGGTTAAGAGTAGATGCGAAATTGATTACGTTTATTGGATCGAAACCCTGCTGCGATTAGATCGCGTTCTGTCCAGTAGGTTGCGCGGCTGTTTCGCGACCTTAGAAGCCGAATCAGAGGATCTCGTCTCCTAGAGAAACGTAGATTATGTTCTTAGCTTTCAGGGCCACCAAGATCACCCAAATCCGATTAACGGTCTGTGAGATATGAATTTTCTAGTGTAGCTGTCCTGTGGTTCTGTCAGTTTCTGGCAGTCTGTGGTAATTTGGTTAAAACTGCCATTTAAAAGGAGAATCAGGGGATCTCAGAATAACGAAAAATGTGGGTAATTTCTGTACCTTTTCATAGAGATAAAGAACACGAGATTTGGACTTTTGTAGAAAAAGTTATGGTGGTTTAAGCGTACTGTCCAGAGAACCCGACGAGAATTCTGTCGTCTGATGTTTGGTTTGATAGGGGAAGTTAAGGGCAGAATCAAGAGGGCTCTCCAACTAGGTTTATTTAGGTAATTCAATTACCTTTTCAGAAAGTCTAAGAGCATCTCAATTGGACTCCTGAGCAGGAAGTTATGTATTTTAGAATTTGGCTGTTTCCAGTAAGCACCAAAACGATCGCTAGAAATTGGGGGTTTTGTTAACACTTGAGAGTTAGCGAGTTTTGTTGTGTTATTATTTATGCTCTTGGTCCAGCGTGTTGGTCTTAGATTGGGATACCTTTATGTTCAGGTGGGAGCGCGGTTCCAGGGGCAGCACCCTCTTCGCGTCCACCATTCTCGCACGGTTGAGGCAAGTGCATTGTTTGTATTTTGGTTGTGATTTGCTTGGATATGAATGCGTGTTGATGCATGTTAGTATCGTATGGCTGTGAACAAGCGTGCATAACAAGAATGGTGAATGTTCAAAGTATGGCTTTGCATTATCCATAAATGTAGATTCTCGGTTTTGGTACTTTGATGATGAATAGTATTGGTACATGTGCATATTGATATCATGTGGAGACCTGGTCTTGTGAGGACCAAGTATGCACAACTTTGAAGAATTTATTTGATGAAATGATTATGAGGAATGATCTGGGTTGCAGGTGTTCGGGCTATTATATATGTAAGCTTGCAAGATGGGATTGTGATGTATCCGATAGTATAGCCTTGCTTGTTAATGAGATGAATTCTTGTTTTATCTTGATGGTATTAGTTATGGTTAAATGGTTCTACCGCATGTTGTTATTGCTTACATGATAATGAGAATATGATGTATTCCTGCTTATGCATATGTTTTCATGGTGCATATGCATGTTGAGAGCATAAAGGTGCCCAGTCACGTGGTGACCAAGCACATCTGATTGAGTCCCCGTCATGTAGATGGCGGCTTGAGGTCCCCACATTCGTGGAATGTGGGCTATGAATATAAGAGGTCCCCATCATTAAAGTGATGGGCAAAGGTCCCTATACATGTGGTGTATAGGCTTTTGGTCCCTGTGCGGAGGGCACGAGCATGGGTATGCTGATGATTTGGTTGCATACTTCGATTCTGTAAAATGCAAAAGTTAAAGAGAAAGAGAAAGTGCACTGAGCATCTTGCATCGCATGAGCATAAGACATGTTTTTATTTGAGATGGTATATGGATGTTGATGATTACAGTAGTCTATGTTATTATTGCCATTTAATGTACTTGCTGGTCTTTGGACTCACTCTTGTTTGTTGTTGTGTTTTTAGGTACCCCTTTACAAGAACGGCATGCATGGGAGGGAATAGAAGTGGTTGCACAATGCACGAACTACTCACATTTGGACTAGTAGATTGATAGATTAGTAGTTGATTAATTGCATAAAGGATTTCTTATGATTACTCACTATGCATGCTATAATTTGTAATAGAGTTGATTAGAGGATTATGATTGTCATTCTGTTTATGTTTTAGTTGTTTAGCATGCTATGGAAGTTGTAGTGACGATTAGCATAGTTTTGGTTATCTCTTGTCTATGCTGGAGGTTGGATTAATTAATTATGTTATATTTAAATGTTGGGACCTTTCGTTTAGTAACTAAGCAAAGAAGGTTCTGTCAGATTTTGGAGATTTGTTTCAATGTTAAAAATGTTATTGTGTTGGTTTAGTAGCATTCCAGGCTCATGTGGGGCTGGGGTGTTACACAACCCACGTTGGTGCTACAATATTACCAACTAATAACCAATCTAGGGTGACAAGGAATTATGGCAATACAAAGTCAAGGTGATGATAACAATTTGGATAATAACTATGCCCAAAAGCATTTAAATACATAATTAAAGTAGAATGCAATACTTTGAAACAAAGTAATTTGAAAATTGGGTTCAAGATGATCAAAGGTATGACTTGCCTTGGAACTGGTCTTGATATTGAGGTGCTCCTTCTTCTCCAAAATTCCCCGATGTATCGACGTCTACTCGCAAACGAGACAAATAAATAAAATAAATAAATAACAGAGGCAAAGCAAACTCCAAATATTAAATAAAAATCTTAGATAAATAGAGCTCGAATTTAGATGAATTTTGGAACTTGAATGGGCTCAAACGGAGTTCGGATGCAAAAGTTATGGGCTCTGGAAGTTTAAATCTAAAAAAAACCCTAATTTTGGATTTACTGGAATTTCTGAATTATTTCTTAATAGAAAAATCGGATTATTGCGCAAGCACGACTTGACGTAATTTCGGAGATAAAAGAAATAAAAAGAAATTACTGACATGTGGGACCCACATATCAGTGAGATGGCTCACGGTGGACTGGGTCTACCGAGCCTTGGGACCTAGGGACCGGTGGACTACGCGCGGTGCACATGCGTGGCGCTGAAAGAGAAGACACGCACGGGACACGTCGGCGCACAAAGTGAGGTGGCGGGTGACTTGGCGTCCACGTCGGACCCGACGGCAAGGGCGGCACTGGATCCGATGGTCACCGGCGAACGGCGGCTCCTCGTCGATGGTGGATGGTACAGGCGTGTAGCCCAAGTTATTGCGCACCTGCTGATGCGTTCTCGGGGGGTCGAGGGCGTCGGAGGCGGCCGGCAGCGAGGCTCAAACGGCAGAGACTGCTCGGCTATTGTCGGACGGAGGCTACGGTGAGGCTCCGGCAACACGGATGATTGCTGGAGGTGGCTCCGGTGACGGCGGACTCGGTAGTGCGGACCACGAGGGCAAGGCGACGTCGACGACGGCGCAATTTGAAGAAAACGAACGACGATGAGAAACCCTAAAAGCTCGATTGCGGCGGCGCTAGGGCTCTCGGGGCAAAAGGGGCGGCGGCTCTTAGATGCGGAGGCAAGGGCGAACCTCGGGGTCCTATTTATAGGGCTGGGGCTGCACGAGATAAGGAAACCCCAAATTCGAAAATCCTCGAGTTCGTTCCATCTACGAGATAGAGTTCATTTCGGGGACGTTTGCGAGCAGATACGGACGCGGAATCGCTAGGGATAAGATCTATGCTAAAATCGCGCTTTATATGGAAAAAGGCGTTGTTGGACAAAGCTTCTAGAAGGCGGCAATGACGGATGGAGGCGGCGCCGCGAGACGGCCGACTCGAGATGAAGACGACATGGGGCCCACCGTCACGCGCGAGGCGTGAGTGCACACGGGCTCCAACAAGATCTGGCTGTTAGATTCAGATCGGAGGGTCCAAAAGAAAGGGACGTTCGGACCTCAACGCCTTAGCCACTTCTGGCCGTTAAACCTTGATCGAACGGCTCACAATCAATGTGCCGTTCGGGTTGCCCGGAGGGCACAACGCCATCGGACCGTTCAAAGAAGATCGGACGGCTGAGGCGTAACGCGCTCGCGCGACGAGAGAGGAAGGGAGGCTGACACGCGGGGACCACCTGTCAGCAGAGGCGGGTGCGCGGGAGCAAAGGCCACGCGGGCTGGGCCGGAGGAGGAGGAAATGGGCCAAGGGAGGAGAGATTAGGCCCGGAAGCAAGGCTGGCCAGCCAAGACAAGCTAAAAGAGATAAACAACAGCGGAAGCAAAATGCCATAAGATGGCTATGAACAAAAGCCAACTGGTTTACCATACACCCACAAAGCAATCCGACCGGGCCACCAAGCTAGTCATCCACACCGCAGCAAAACTCACCAAAGTTGATCCCTTGGGGATCAACCTCCTCTGCAACAAATAAGCAATGCAAATGAGTACAAAAATGTACTCGTAAGACTTACGAGTAACAAACATAGATACTACTACATGCAGGCTTTAATCAAAGGAGAAGGCTTAAGGTTCATTCTCAGCATAAAGCAGATTTTATTTGTAATAGATAATATGTTGAAGGCAGTTTTAACAATCTAAATTTTATTTGCATAAATAACAGCGAGACAATAAGTAATAACATAAAGACATCCTGGAGATGACTAACACAAAAGTCATCACAACAATAGCACGAATTACCCATTCGTACCACCCATCAAGTTTTAATTTAAAAGGTTGTAGTCTAGTTCTTGCGGGAAATAACCAAGCGTGTCCATAGCCTAGGATGAGGCTATTCGAATAGATTTAACCCTGCAGGGGTGTACCATTGTACCCACACATCACACCGCCTTTTTGCCACTTAATTAAGCACACTTCCTTTGGTATGCCGGCACGGCTAAGTCCTACTAGACGCTTTCCAATGGAGTGAGCTAATCAAGAGCCGCACGTATGGGGGTTATCACCTAGTGGACCACCATCACAGCTCCCACTAAGGACCCATAAGTAGAGTAGGATGCACGGTGCGGGTTCTCCCCTCAATCACGTGACCCATGTTGCATATAGGAATATACAACCCACCACGCGACTCCCACCACGCGACTCATTAATTAACACCCCCAAAGTACTGAGTCAAGAGAGGTCCCATATCCCTCTACTGTGGTTAGCACGCAAAGTTGCTTGGATCAATGGCGCAAGTAACTTGGTCCTTGATGACCCGGGCACCATTCCAGTCACACCCAAAAGCACACCATCTTACCATTGTGCCCAAGTTTAAAACATTTTATTTTCAGTTTTAGTTTTCACAAATAAATAGGGCTCAAGGTACCAATCATAAGTAATAACAAGTTTTTGCGTGATCAAGGTCATCGACTAAGTCGATAAGCGCCCAATTCTACCAGTAACTAAGCATTGCTAAGCATCACATCGTAAGGACAATAAAAAGACCATAAATCATTCACCGGGCCCTAATTCACCAGTGAGGATAATAACCTATGGCAGTGGCAGGGGTGAATAATTTCAAGGCAACAGTGCAATAGGCTTAGCTACCTCTAATCGACAAAAATTAACTTTGACACAAGAAGCATGCATACTTAGTTTTTGCAAACAAGATATTAGACTTTAAAAGTAATAGGAGCAATATGATCAAATGATGCTACATCTGCTTGCCTTGTTGGAGATCACTTTCTTGCTGCAGAGGATCACTCACGCAATCAATAATTTCTTCGGAACCTATCACAAGAACGAGAAAATCCAATAAGAACGAAGAACACCGAAAGAAATCCAAAAACCAAAGTCATCCAAATCCCATAAAATTTATACAGTTGCAAGGTTATGATTTTAGATGAATTTAGCAACAAGAATCATGCCATTTGGACTAAACATGAAAAAGTTATAGCCTAAACTATTTTTTTTCAGCCTGGAAATTCAAAATTAAATTAATTTCGGTTACTGTTCAAGGCACAAATTTTTGGAAAGATCTAGAACTTGAAATTTTTATAGTAGGTAGAACATGGCATTCTAAGAACAGCAAAACTGAGTCAATTTACATTTTCAGATTAATCTTCCAGGCCATTTCAAAAAATTTCTAGTACAGAACAATGTCTATTTACATTTTTAGATTAATCTTTGGCTAAATAGAGATTTAACACAGTTGGAATCATCTAAAAAGTAATTAAAACGAATTAGTTATGAACTTTTAAAGTTTAATACAATTTTCAGTTAATAAAGAAAGCTTACCAGAAAACAAACAAACTTAAATCAATAGGAAAGACGTGGACAAACGTGGGCTGTTAAGATCAGATCTAACGGCCCGCGCATATTAGAAACAGCGCGTGCGCGTGCCCCAAAATAGCTCACCGTTGGATCAATATCCAACGGTTCACAACCATCGGGACGTTCGGAGGTGCGAACGCCCAATCAACCTGGACCGTGGATCTAAATATGGAGGGCTCAGAGCGCACTAACCTTCGGAGGGCCGAACGCAACAGAGATCTGGGCCGCAGATCTCAAAATGAACGGCAACAGAGGACTTGACTTGCTAGAACACCTAAAGTACTGAGGAGGTCTAGGCCGTTAGATTAAGATCTGAAGGCCCAGAGCTGACGGGGAGGTCCTAAGGTTAGATCTACAAGAGGAGGTCGTAGACGGTCAAGATCTCAAGGGGGAGGTCCTGAACGGCTAAGATTCACCAGAGGAGGTCCTGGACGGCTTAGATTAGGACTAGAGAGGTCTTGACGGCTAAGATCTCACAGTGGGAGGTCTTAACGGTCAAGATCTACGCGAGGGAGGTCTTCAATGATAACGTCTTAACAGCGGGGAGGTCTCAACGGTCAAGATCTCCACTAGGAGGTCCTGAACGGTCAAGATCTACCCGGGGTGGTCCGTAAGGTTTAGATCTCCGCGAGGAGGGAGGTCCTGAGGTTTTCTTTACAAAAAACCAAAGGGTGGTCTTTTGCAAGGAGGACCCTAAGGGTGGTCCCGAGGGTGGTTTTTGCAAAATGACTACGGGAGGTCTTATGCGAAAACCCAGAGGGCGATCCTAATGGTCCAGATTGAACCTACAGAGGTCTTAAGGGTTAGGATCAAGCCGGGGGAGATCTTGGCAACTATGGTTTTACAAAGAAAGATCCTACGGTTAAGATTCAACCCACAGATGACTTTAACAGTTGAGATCTAATCAAGGAGGTCCTGGGGGTTGTCAAGGAGGTGGGTTAACGCACAACAATAGGAAACGCGGCCCACATGCAAGCGATATGAGAGCCATTTCCGACAGCCATTAAGTGCTAGCCAATGATTAGCATTTAATACTCAGAGCATTGTCTCAACTTGACAACGCACAAAGCCGTTGTCATCCGACAAAAACCCTAGGGTGGTTAATGGCTTGCCGCCGGCGATGAGGACCTCGTCGGCGCCGATCAAGGGCACCACTAAGTGCACAATAGTATTGCGCACCTACTGGGACCACTCACGACGGCGGCGGCGACCTAGAACGCCGGCGAGTCGGAGAGAAGCGGTGACAAAAAATGCGGCTAAAACATGAAAAGCAAAAATAAGAACCGCATTGTTCTTAGAAGCAGGTACCCAAGCCTCTAACAACTAATAAGAGTGTACCTGGAGAAAGAGGAGGTCCAGGGGTGGTCGGGGAAGCTTTGGCGACGTCGACCATTGCCGGAGTTGGAGAAGACTATGGGGATAGGGAGGTCTGAGCAAAATGGAGGGTAAACTAGAGCAAGGATCGATTCAATATAGCTCATAGGAAGGTCTAGGAGCAAGTAATGGAAAGTTTGATAGGTTTATCGGTACTGGGGAAGAAAGGGGGTTGAATGCGGCTGAATTTGAACAAACCCCAATTTGACAATCTCTACAATGGTCAAATAAAATAAGTTAGGGGAGATGCTCAAAGAGGTCAGAGAAACAAAAAGGCACGCCAAGAGTTGTAATTGAACCACTGGAGCGCTGTGCCAACCAAGCTTTCTTGTCGATCGACAATGGTGGTTTTGGGGAGTTGGTGAAATGAGCTCAACTTAGCAACGAGAAGCTAGGGTTTGCAATGGGTGCTGGAAAAAGGGTTCAAGGGGGCTCTATGGCCTTTTATAGCTAGAGGAGCACGGTTTTGAGCTAGGGTTAAGTTCCATGGTGAGCTTAGCCCATGGCTTGGTTCACAGCTCGGCCAAGGACATGTTGAGGGAAAGGGAGCCAGAGAAGGGCTACTTCGGGGGCTAAAGCTGACCAGCAATAAATGCAAAGTGGCAAAGAGCAGTTGACGAGGACATAAAATGACAAGGCACCGCTCCACAATGCCATGGCTCTGGCACACCCGCGCGTGCACAAAAACGATGATGACCAGGCTCAGAGAGGTCACACCAGTCAGTGGAAGAGCTCAAGTGGACTCATCAAAGAGCAAAACGGTTAGGTTAAGTCCCGTGGTTGAGTAGGGGAGGTTTTGATGGTTGGATAAAGAATGAAAGGTCACGATTTGAAGAGGTGCTTGGAGTTCCCTAATGCTCAAGGTGGTCTGAGCCATAGATCTAGATATGGACGGAGCACGACCTCCTAGGCGCTAACAAGGTGGTCAACAAGGGTGGTCTGGGGGTTTGTCTTTGCAACAGACCCATGGGGTGGTCTTTGCAAAAACGCAGGAGGAGGTCTGAGGGTGGTCTCAGAAGAGGTTTTTGAGGAGGTCTTAGAGGATGACCTAGGGTGGTCTTTGCAAAGGTACAAAGGGAGGTGCTACGGGGGATGCCCGATCTTCACGACGTAGGATCGATGATAACTTTGGATCCGTGCAACCTGACGAACCGATGACGCCAACCTTTGTCAAAACAAGAACTCACGACAAAAGAATTCACCCAACCACACGCCGTGATCCCGCTTCTACGATCACACAAAGTAAACGTGTCGCTTGCTCGCAAAACACAAGGAATCACAAGAACGACGGACGGCACAACAGATTGGAACTCCCTATTCTAATGGGGCAATATTGCTCAAACCTTAGAATCAAGAGTATATTGATCTGTTAAAAAAAAAGTGACGTCCTCCTTTCTTGCGGCGCAGCCGCGGCTTTTATAGCCGAGAGTCAACAAAACAAAAACGGACTCGGGTTCGGTATGGGCTAGCTATTTACATGGCCGAAGCCAATTGTATCCGATCCAAGAGCTGGCCGCATGTGGTCCAAAGAGACAACGATATAGAGTATTTAATGCTACACTTTGGAGCTACCTAATTCCACCGTATGCATGCACACATATAACACATCCACGTCACCACATGTATGCACATATATGAGCACCTCCTCCACGTCCTTATTATTTATTCTTTTCTTCCTTGTGCATATTGGCTCACATTGGTAGGCATGCATCCATGTATAAATAGTACTTGATATTTTTACACGTCATCAAACACAAGTTCGCATCAGCAGCAGCATCTTCGCTCCTTCGGCCTGATACAATCTCCCATGCTTCTTTACGTATAAAACTGCACACACACAATATGAGACTATTAGGCAGTAACATATATTCATTAGAATCAAGATTAAAATTAATTAGGAGCGAGTTCACCTGTTGGTTAATTAATTTAGCTCGTGCTCGTGTAATAGTTCCAATCGGCGGGATGTCCTCATCATCCTTCCCCTCTTGGAAAGGAGTCGTCCTCGACTCTGATTCTTTCGGTCCAAAGAACGGTGACAAATCAGCAACATTGAATGTAGAACTCACCGCATAATCGTCACCCGGAAGTTCTATCTTATACGCATTGTCATTGATTTTCTCAAGTACTTTGAATGGACCATCCCCTCGAGGCATCAACTTGGACTTAAGCTTATCTAGAAAGCGTTCTTTGCGTAGATGTACCCAAACCAAGTCACCCGGTTCAAATAGCATCTTCTTTCCTGACTTGTTCGCCTTCTCAGCATAATAGCGCATCTTCTTTTCAATTTCTTCTTTTGTTGCGACATGAATTTTCTTCACATATTCAGCACGCTTTGACGCCTCCATATTAGCACGTTCTTGTAGCGGAAGTGGCAGCAAATCAAGTGGTGTGATTGGTTTAAAACCATACACCACCTCGAACGGGCATAATTGAGTAGTAGAATGTACCGCCCTATTGTACGCAAACTCCACATATGGCAAACAATCTTCCCACTCTTTTATATTCTTCTTGATCATCGTTCGTAGTAGCATTGAAAGTGTTCTATTCACCACCTCCGTTTGTCCATCCGTTTGTGGGTGACAAGTTGTTGAGAATAACAACTTTGTCCCGAGCTTGGCCCACAAAGTCTTCCAAAAGTAGCTCATGAACTTGACGTCACGGTCTGAAACAATTGTCTTTGGCATGCCATGCAATCTTATAATTTCCCTGAAAAACAAGTCAGCTACATGCGACGCATCGTCGCTTTTGTAACAGGGAATAAAATGTGCCATTTTAGAGAACCTATCCACAACTACAAAAACTGAATCCCTTCCCCTCTTAGTCCTAGGCAGTCCTAAAACAAAGTCCATACTAATATCCTCCCAAGGTACACTAGGAACAGGAAGTGGGGTATATAAACCATGTGGATTAAGTTTAGATTTTGCTTTGTGGCATGTGACACATCGCTGTACAAATCTTTCGACATCACGCCTCATTTTAGGCCAATAAAAGTGATCGCTCAGCATCATGAAGGTCTTTTCTCTCCCAAAGTGTCCCATCAATCCACCTGCATGAAATTCCTGCAGTAAAAGCAAACGCAACCAGACGAACTGGAACACATAATTTGTTAGCACGAAATAAGAACCCATCATGAACATGAAACTTGTCCCATCCTTTTCCATCTTTGCATTTAGAATATGGTTTTGAAAATTCATGGTTAGAAGCATATAAATCTTTCAAACTCTCTAATCCGGGTACCTTTACTTCCAAGTGAGTTAAAAGCACATGTTTTCTAGATAAAGCGTCAGCTACCACATTCTCTTTTCCTTTCTTGTACTTAACAACATATGGGAAAGTTTCAATGAATTCTACCCACTTAGCATGTCTACGGTTCAGTTTAGCTTGACTTTTCAAATATTTTAAAGCTTCATGATCAGAGTGGATAACAAATTCTCTAGGCCAAAGATAATGTTGCCAAGTTTCAAGCACACGTACCAAAGCATACAATTCTTTATCATACACGGGATAATTCAATTGAGCACCTCCTAGTTTCTCACTAAAGTATGCTACGGGTTTCCCTTCTTGCATCAAAACACCACCAATACCTATTCCACTAGCATCACACTCAATTTCAAAAGTATTAGTGAAATTAGGCAAAACAAGCAATGGTGCTTCAATTAAACGTTTCTTTAGCTCTTGAAAGGCTTTTTCTTGTAGTGCACTCCATTCAAACACAACACCCTTTTTAGTTAACTCATTTAATGGGGCAGCAATGGTACTGAAATCTTTAACAAAACGTTGATAAAAACTAGTAAGACCATGAAAGCTTCGGATTTGACTAACATTCACAGGGGTAGGCCAATTCTTAATTGCTTCAGTTTTAGATTCATCTACCTCAATACCTTGTCCAGAAATAACATAGCCTAAGAACACCACTTTATCAGTACAAAAAGTGCATTTATCAAGATTAGCATACAGTTTCTCATTCCTAAGCGCTTCTAGCACTTGTCTAGTATGATCAATGTGTTCATCCATCGTTTTGCTATAGATCAAAATATCATCAAAGTATACCACAACAAATTTACCAATGAATGTTCTTAAAACATGATTCATCAATTGCATGAAGGTACTAGGTGCATTAGATAATCCAAAAGGCATAACTAACCACTCGTACAATCCAAATTTAGTCTTAAAAGCAGTGTTCCATTCATCACCAAGTTTCATCCTAATCTGATGGTATCCACTCCTCAAATCAATTTTGGAGAATATAACAGCACCACTAAGTTCATCTAGCATATCATCTAACCTAGGAATAGGATGACGATATATAACAGTGATATTGTTAATGGAACGACAATCAACACACATTCTCCATGTACCATCTTTCTTAGGAACAAGAATTACAGGAACAGCGCAAGTACTAAGACTTTCGCGTACATACCCTTTCTCAAGTAGCCCTTGCACTTGACGCTGAATTTCGTTGGTCTCCTCCGGATTGGTACGGTATGGTGGACGATTTGGAAGTGATGCGCCGGGAACTAGATCAATTTGATGCTCTATTCCGCGCAATGGCGGAAGTCCCGCCGGTATCTCCTCCGGAAACACATCCTCAAATGCTTGCAAAAGAGAGGAAACACCACTAGGAAGAGAGGTTAAGTCGTTAGTTGAAAGCAAAATAGTTGTATCTTTGTACACAAGCACAAAGTGCATCTTTGATGGGTCATTGCTCACATCTCTCAAATCTGATTTTGTGGCTAACATAATCAACCCTCCCTCACTCTTACTTTTTCCTCTCATATTTGGCTTGTGGCTCTCACTCACCGATGTGTGGAAATCACTCTTTTCTTTCTTTTTACTCTCATTTTCAGCAAGCTTCTTTTGCTGAAATTTAGCATGTATTTGATTAGGAGTCATTGGATTAAGCTCTTTTGTCTTCCCCTTCCACTTAAAAGCATATCTATTGGAACGGCCATCATGTTGCACACTTCTATCATATTGCCATGGCCTTCCCAACAGCAGATGACACACAATCATAGGCACCACATCACACTCAACGGTGTCCTCATAATCACCAATCTTGAAAGTAACATGCACCACATCGAACCTTCACATCCCCACATTCGCTAAACCATTGCACATGATATGGACGTGGATGTTTCAGCTTCTTTAAACCAAGCTTCTCACACAATTCAACACTAGCCAAGTTATGACAACTACCTCCATCAATAATGAGTTTGATTACCTTGTTGTTTACCTTGGCTTGTGTTTGAAACAAGTTGAATCGCTGCGGATGTGCATATCCTTCTTGTGCAAGCATGCTAAAATTTTTAGTGACTACTAGTGCCTCTCCTGTTTCATAACTCAACACATCAATCTCATCATCGTCATGGGATGCATTTTCATGACTGGGCTCAACCTCATCTTCACTTGCGGATTCAAACTCTCCATCTTCTGTCACAAGCATGATTCGGTTGTTGGGACACTCCCTAGCCATGTGCCCACGCCCCAAACACTTGAAGCATTGGATTTCTCTCCTCTTTGCTGTAGCATTAATTGAAGATGTAGGGGATGGAGCCACCTTCTTCTCACTTGATGCAGGTGCTGATTTTGCAATCGAGGAAGAATGAGCATTAGTATTTGAACTAGTACTAGCTGAAGATGTACCTCGTCCCAAACTGAAGTGTGCTTTGGTGGCATTAGGTGAGGATGATGGAGCTTTCAAGTTGAAAGAGGCTGTCCTTGGTGCCGGTTTCATATCTTCTAGCAACTGCTTCTCCGCCTTTGTAGCTTGATGCACCAAATCAACAACAGTATTATAGGGCTGATATTGCACTATGCGTTTAATATTTTTATTTAGGCCAAATAGAAGCGCGCAAGTGTTTGCTCTTCATCTTCATGCACGTGTGCTCTAATCATAGCTTGCTCCATCTCCTTATAGTATTCCTCCACCGAACGACCTCCCTGCCTCAAATTCTGCAATTTATCAAAAAGATCACGTTTATAAGTGGTAGGAACAAAACGTGCTCTTAGCTCTTGTTTCATTTCAGCCCATGATGCAATTGGAGGTTCTCCATTATCTTCTCTTTGGTTCAATACTTGCTCCCACCAAATCAGCGCATACCCATCAAACTCAAGTGACGCCATGTGTAGCTTCTTCTCTTCGAATAATTGTGCATCCGAATATCTTCTCTACCTTGAGCTCCCATGTGAGATATGCATCCGATCGAAGTGCCTTCAAATTTGGGAATATTGAACTTGAGCTTCCCAAATTTTTCTTCCACGTGCTGCTCATCATGACGACGGCCATGTCGTTGATAGTTATCATTGCGGTGTAACCAAACATCATCGCCGAAGTCCTCAATGTGGACACCGCCGCGCCATGGCCACGCCACGCCACGCCTCCCTTGGCCATGGTCAGCGCCCAAAACACCACCCCCGCGCCCGGGAAGGGGTGGTCGAACCGCGTTAGCAGCGGCTCGACCCACTAAAGCTTCTCTAGCGAATCGTGCAGCCCTCTCCTCATCGGTCTCATCAAGCTCAATGCCTTCGCCATGGACAATAGCTGGGCCCGCTCTTTGCGGAGCTCCTCCAGTATCTCTCTTCTCAAGACGCTCATGTTGTCATTCAACTGAGTGTTGAAATCATTTGTGAGCTTCTCAAGGTCAGCTTGTGTAACATATGCTTGTTCTCCTTCTTTCCCTGACATGGTTAGTGCAAACAAAGAAAAACTATATATGTGGATGTGGAAGTTTTTATTTGTGGAAATCACTCAACCTCACCTTCTCTTACCGATCAAGTTCTTATGCGCCCTTGATGGAATTGAAGAGTCGCACGCACTTTGGTGACGGTAGACAACACAAGGTGATAGATTAAGCTTAATTTAATTGCATAAGCAATCGTTAGACAATGGCTTATTTGTAGAGCTTGGAGGGAAAAGTGTTTACCTATGTAATCTGAAATTTCTAGATATTGTAAAGCTAGGTAACAATCCAAACTAGAATTCAATGCCTAGTTGCTGATCCACAAGATATAAGCGAAGAACGAAGCAACTCACACGCAAAGATGATGGAACTTAGTGCAATCAAAGGAATGAGCTAATATATAAATAATATAAGTGATGAACAACTAGCTCGTATTGCACAAGTTATGGAGAGACGCTAGCTAATTGCTCAAAGATATATAAAAAAAAGGCACAAGATTGCTCAAAACAATGAAATAACACAATCTGAAATTTGACAATGATAGGGTGTGCTCACAAAAGATGATCGACCAAGTATTTTATTTTTTTTCTCCTTTTTTTGGTTCTTTTTTTTTTCCTCTCTTTTTTTCTATATATTTTTTTTACCTGACCAATCAAACTGTCACAAGTGCAACACTTAAAACCCCACTTTTGATTATAACAATTCAGACGTGCACAAAGTATAAATAAGCAGCCCTAGAGCAATATCAATAGCTAGTCTCAATAGGAGCAAAGTATTCGCAAAGGATTGAATTGGCTCACAAAAAAAAATATACGCGACTGATTTTTAAAGGATTGTATAACATACATCGTAGCAAGCTATCGACCACGCCATCTTGTAGCAATCGAGGCATCGAGATATCGCGACATCAGAGCAAAGACGCCGCACGCGCTCGTCCTTTTTTTGTTCCCAGTACGCCGCGCATGAAGACTTGGGTAGCGCCGCGTACTACAGCGGGCGTTTTTTTTCACACGGCTCAGAGATCTTTGAAAGCGGTGTGGTGCGGCCGATTATGCGCACGCAGCGATGTAGTAAATTCGAACGAGATCGCAGCGTCTTGAGCAAGGCGAAACAAAGAACGACGCCGATCAGAGCGATTTCGCAGATTGTATCAATTTCACATTGCGTGGCGCGTTGTCGCAATGCAATACTAGATGTTTTTAACCGACTAATGATTGGAAGCAAGAAATTAAAGCTACACAAAGGAAACAAATATCAGCGACTAAACACGCTTTCTAATGGATCAAAACCTAACAAAACTCACAAGAATTAACATATTAGACTACGGGCTAAAGGATTTTTGCGGCTTTTTGTGTATAGGATAGAAAATAAATCTAACTACGGGTAAATTGATCCTACCGTGGCAACCGATGCTCGATACAAAGATGATACGGGGATGCCCGATCATCACGACGTAGGATCGATGATAACTTTGGATCCGTGCAACCCGACGAACCGATGACGCCAACCATCACAAAACAAGAATCGCGACAAAAGAATTCGCCCAACCACACGCTCGTGATCCCGTTCACTGATCACACCAAGTAAACGTGTCATTGCTCCGCAAAACATAAGGAATCACAAGAACAACGGACGGCACAATGATTGGAACTCCCTATTCTAATGGGGCAATATTGCTCAAACCCTAGAATCAAGAGTATATTGATCTGTTAAAAAAAGTGACGTCCTCCTTTCTTGCGGTGCGACGCGCGCTTTTATAGCCGAGAGTCAACAAAACAAAACGGACTCGGGTTCGGTATGGGCTAGCTATTTACATGGCCAAGCCAATTGTATCCGATCCAAGAGCGGCGCATGTGGTCCAAAGAGACAATGATATAGAGTATTTAATGCTACACTTTGGAGCTACCTAATTCCACCGTATGCATGCACACATATAACACATCCACGTCACCACATGTATGCACATATATGAGCACCTCCTCCACGTCCTTATTATTTATTCTTTTCTTCCTTGTGCATATTGGCTCACATTGGTAGGCATGCATCCATGTATAAATAGTACTTGATATTTTTACACGTCATCAAACACAAGTTCGCATCAGCAGCAGCATCTTCGCTCCTTCGGCCTGATGCAATCTCCCATGCTTCTTTACGTATAAAACTGCACACACATAATATGAGACTATTAGGCAGTAACATATATTCATTAGAATCAAGATTAAAATTAATTAGGAGCGAGTTCACCTGTTGGTTAATTAATTTAGCTCGTGCTCGTGTAATAGTTCCAATCGGCGGGATGTCCTCATCAGGAGGTCCAAGGGGAGGTCCAAGCAAAAGGGGACGACCCGATGGAGATCCAATGGCTCACAAGCGGTGGCGGGGTCGGAGGTCCGAAGGTGCCACCGAATGAGGGACGCTTGATAAAAATACAACGGTTGGGATCCAACACGTGCTGGAAAGAGCCTGGGGCTGAGCTGCAATGGTTGAGTCCAACCGAGACCAAGGTTTGGGCTCAGGTTAGACTCGAACCCAATCAGGACTTTGACTTAGTGCTACAATTGAGCTGAAATCTTTGAGGAAATTTTAGAGGTAGCAAACTAACTCCAAATTTTCTGGAATTTTTACAGTACCTTGCTAAATTTGAGATGGACCTTATGTAAAATTTCTAGAGATTTTTATGCTGAGAATTTTTCTCTAGAAACTGGTTTGACTGACCTCCAAAAATATACAAACAATTTCTAAAAATTGTGAAACTTTTTAGAGGGGTCACACAACATCCTTAGAACCCAGGAAAATTATTTCCAGAGGATGATCACTAGATTTGACAAAGGTTGGAAAAGAAGGATCATGACTTTGGTCAATTTCGAGGTTCAGGTTTTTGATTTCCCATAATTCCTTTACAATAATTATAGAAAAGCTCAAAAACTTCCCATTGCAAGAAAAAGTTTTAATTTCTACACATTTCCTTACATTTGAAACACAAACCCAGATTTGGGCTGTTACAAAACCTCCCCGCGCCCCTTACAGAAATCTCGTCCCGAGATTTGGCTCACTCAAAAAGGAAAGATGGGTAGTCCGAACACAAGCACGGAGCATGTCTTCCAAGACTTGGTTGACCCGTTCCATCTGGCCATCAGTTTGGGGATGATAAGCTGAGCTGAAGAAGAGACGAGTTCCCATAGCCTTTTGCAGACTATGCCAAAATTGAGAAGTGAACAGAGAACCACGATAAAAAACGATCGTCTTCGGTACCTTGCAAGCTTACGATCCTCGAGACATAAAGCTCAGCTAAGTGACCGGTACGAATCTTGGTTTTGACCAGTAGAAAATGTGCTACTTTAGTTGACACAGGGAAACTTACCAGGTCCAGATATAACGAAGATTGACAGGCTGAGAGATCTTTCTGGATTCTAAGGGTGGTGGTGCAACACCATTGTTAGTTGATGGAGCGATTTGTCTGGTCAATTCGCCAACAATGGGATCTCAGCCTGCTAACCAGCTATGCAGAGTCATCCCTCCGCAGCTAGCTTCTTAGAGGGACCAAGGCCGTTCTCAGTTGGTGGAGCAATTTGTCTGGTTACTCCACTAACAAACGAGACCCCACCCTGATAACTAGCTATACGGAGTCATCCCTTCACAGCTAGTTTGTTAGAGGGATTATGGCCGTTTTGGCCACAGAAGTTTGAGGCAATAACTATCTGGGATGCCCATGGATGTATAGGGAAGGAAAGGTGCCACTCAAGTAAAACGATTGCTGAGCGGACTTGATCCGATCCACCAAGGTTGGTCGCACAACCAAGGTAGCGACAAAGCCATGCTCAACCACTTCCAAGTTGAGCGGCTGGAATTCTTTCAAAAAGGGTGAGCTAATGCTCTGATTCAAACAAAGTAGTAGCAAGATGAGAGTTGACAAGAAGCATACCCAACACACGTCAGTGCCTCCAAAGCTGAAAGGATGGGTTAGCAACGACACCCGAAGACTAGAAGCTGAAGGACTAGAAAGAAAAGCCAAGGGCTAGGGAAACGGGACATCACCCTAAACGAAAACCACAAAACATCAAGGAAATGAACTTTAAAAGCTTACAAAAAGGCTCAAGAAACAACAAGAGACCTCAAGACTTAAAGCCAACTTCCCGACACGACTAACTCGTATTGAAAGAACGAGCAATCGGTTAGGAAGACAAATTTCAGCACGCAGCTCAAGTTCTAACATGACTAAACAGCAAGGTAAAATCACTAATAAGGGGTGGTTAGATACTTAGCCAACTAATATCACTTCTTACCCTTTTATTCCCACAAGTTTTAGTTAAGTTATCCTTTCATTTTCTACCTTCTTTAGAAACCACGAGCTTCCTGTCCGGAAATTTCATGCTTGTTGTCCAGATTTTGCATCCAAGCTCCTAGCCGAAATTTTCAACTCCAGAAGCTTCAAAACCTTGTAAAAGGGCAGCCAACAATTCAATTTGCCAAACTTATTGGTTCCAAAACCAAATTTAAACGATAACAACTACCTTTAGAAAGGAGAGAGGAAAACAACTTTTTAAAACTCAATCCAGAGTAAGATGAGATGAGCAATCTAAGATAGGTAAGGAGTAAAATCTGAGAACTTACTTAAGTTTTTCAAAACCATTTAATACTTTTGAAACTAAGTTTTTCAAAACATCCTAAGGACGACAAAGCTAGGAGTTTCTACGGTCGGTCTGGCTCTAATACCAAGCTTTGTGAGACCCCGGTTTATTTAGCTTGTAATGCTTAGCCTTCCATTGACCCTAGCATCACAAACAAAATATATTGTGCCTCGGGAAAATGTATACTTCCCAGAATTGCAGTATACACACCCTTTTACAAAACATTGCATCAATTCCATACAACACACAGAACCGAAGCTAAAGCTTTACTAGCAAAAGACATACATAATAGTTATTACAAAAGAGAGGCCGACCGGCCAAGACAAGCTAAAAGAGATAAACAACAGTGGAAGAAAAATGCCATAAGAAGTCTATGAACAAAAGCCAATCGGTTTGCCATACACCCACAAGGCAATCCGACAAGGCCGCCAATTTAGTCATCCACACCGCAGCAAAACTCAGCAAAGTCGATCCCTTGGGAATCAACCTCCTCTGCAATCAATAAGCAATGCAAATGAGTACAAATATGTACTCGCAAGACTTACGCGTAACAAACCTAGATACTACTAAATGCAGGCTTTAATCAAAGGAGAAGGCTCAAGGTTCATTTTCATCATAAAGAAGATTTTATTTGCAATAGATAATATGTTGAAGGTAGTTTTAACAATCTAAATTTTATTTGCATAAATAACAACGAGACAATAAGTAATAACATAAAGACATCCTGGAGATGACTAACCCAAAAGGCATCACAACAATAGCACGAATTACCCATTCGTACCACCCATCAAGTTTTAATTTAAAAGGTTGTAGTCTAGTTCTTGTGGGAAATAACCAAGCGTGTCCATAACCTAGGACGAGGCTATTCGAATAGATTTAACCCTGCAGGGGTGTACCAATGTACCCACACTTCAGACCGCCTTTTTGCCACTAGATTAAGCACACTTCCTTTGGTATGCCGGCACGGCTAACTCCTACGAGACGCTTTCCAGTGGAGTGAGCTAATCAAGAGCTGCACGTATGGGGGTTATCACCTAGTGGACCACCATCACAGCTCGCACTAAGGACCCATACGTAGAGTAGGATGCACCATGCAGGTGCTCCCCTCAATCATGTGACCCATGTTGCATATAGGAATATACAACCCACCACGCGACTCAATAATTAACACCCCCCAAAGTACTAAGTCAAGAGAGGTCCCATATCCCTCTACTGTGGTTAGCACGCAAAGTTGCTTGTATCAATGGCGCAAGTAACTCGGTCCTTGATGACCCGGGCACCATTCGAGTCACACCCAAAAGCACACCATCTTACCATTGTGCCCAAGTTTAAAACATTTTATTTTTAGTTTTAGTTTTCACAAATAAATAGGGCACAAGGTACCAATCATAAGTAATAACAAGTTTTTGCGTGATCAAGGTCATCGACTAAGTCGATAACCGCCCAATTCTACCAGTAACTAAGCATTGCTAAGCATCACATCGTAAGGACAATAAAAAGACCATAAATCATTCACCGGGCCCTAATTCACCAGTGAGGATAATAACCTATGACAGTGGCAGGGGTGAATAATTTCAAGGCAACAGTGCAATAGGCTTAGCTACCTCTAATCGACAAAAATTAACTTTGACACAAGAAGTATGCATACTTAGTTTTTGCAAACAAGATATTAGACTTTAAAAGTAATAGGAGAAATATTATCAAATGATGCTACATCTACTTGCCTTGTTGGAGATCACTTTCTTGCTGCAGAGGATCACTCACGCAATCAATAATTTCTTCGGAACCTATCGCAAGAACGAGAAAATCCAATAAGAATGAAGAACACCAAAAGAAATCCAAAAACCAAAATCATTCAAATCCCATGAAATTTATACAGCAGCAAGGTTATGATTTTAGATGAATTTAACAACAAGAATCATGCCATTTGGACTAAACATGAAAAAGTTATAGCCTAAACCATTTTTTTCAGCCTGGAAATTCTAAATTAAATTAATTTCGGTTACTGTTCATAGCACAAATTTCCAGAAAGATCTAGAACTGGAAATTTTTATGGTAGGTAGAACATGGCATTCTAAGAACTACAAAACTGAGTTTACTCAGTTTGGAGTTAAAATGAATTATTTATGATTTTCCTAAGTTGTGAAACTAGAACATATCATTTTTCAGAGGCAAAGACATGAATAAAACCTATTCCATATTAAAGTACATTATCAGAGGAATTTAACAAACTTGAGTTTCCCAAATTGGGGTTATACAGAAAAAGTTATGCATTTTACAAGCTTTATTTGAATTTTTGGAATACCAAATAATGACTAAAACAAGTTAATACCATTTGAAAAATTTTCTAGTACAGAACAATGTCTATTTACATTTTTAGATTAATCTTTGGCTAAATAGAGATTTAATACAGTTGGAATCATCTAAAAAGGAATTAAAACGATTTAGTTATGAAATTTTAAAGTTTAATACAATTTTCAGTTAATAAATAAAGCTTACCAGAAAACAAACAAACTTAAATCAACAGGAAAGACGTGGACAAACGTGGGCTGTTAAGATCATATCTAACGGCCCGCGTGTATTGGAAACAATGCGCGCGACCCAAAAGAGCTAACCGTTGGATCAAGATCCAACGGTTCACAACCATCGGGACGTTCGGAGGTACGAATGCCCCAATCAACCTGGACCGTGGATCTAAAGATGGAGGGCTCAGAGCGCACTAACCTTCGGAGGGCCGAACGCAACAGAGGTCTGGGCCGCAGATCTGAAAATGAATGGCAACAGAGGAATTGACTCGCTAGAACACCTAAAGTGCTGAGGAGGTCTAGGCCGCTAGATTAAGATCTGAAGGCCCAGAGCTGACGGGGAGGAGGTCCTAAGGATAGATCTACAAGAGGAGGTCCTAGACGGTCAAGATCTCAAGGTGGAGGTCCTGAATGGCTAAGATTCACCAGAGGAGGTCTTGGACGGCTTAGATCAGGACTGGGGAGGTCCTGACGGCTAAGATCTCATAGTGGGAGGTCTTAACGGTCAAGATCTACGCGAGGGAGGTCTTCAATGATAACGTCTTAACAGCGGGGAGGTCTCAACGGTCAAGATCTGCAATAGGAGGTCCTGAACGGTTAAGATCTACCCAGGGTGGTTCGTAAGGTTTAGATCTCCGCGAGGAGGGAGGTCCTAAGGTTTTCTTTACAAAAGACCAAGGGGTGGTCTTTTGCAAGGAGGACCCCAAGGGTGGTCCTGAGGGTGGTTTTTGCAAAATGACTACGGGAGGTCTTATGTGGAAACCCAGAGGGTGATCCTAACAGTCTAGATTGAACCTACAGAGGTCTTAAGGGTTAGGATCAAGCTGGGGGAGATCGTGGCAACTATGGTTTTACAGAGAAAGATCCTACGGTTAAGATTCAACCCATAGAGGTCTTTAACGGTTGAGATCTAATTAAGGAGTTCTTGGGGGTTGTTAAGGAGGTGGGTTAACGCACGACAATAGGAAACGCGGCCCACATCATGGTAAAATCAGAGAGTAAGAAAAATTCCAAGTCATGGTAAAATCAGAGAGTAAGGAAAATTCCAAGTCATGGTAAAATCAGAGAGTCATGGTAAAATCAAAATCATAGATGGTTGTTAATCCCAACCGTTTGTCATGAGGTACTTATCACAGAAGATTCATATTAAGAACCGTCTGTGATGAGGTACTTATCACAGACGGTTCGTGATACGAACCGTCTGTCATTTTTCATCACAGACGGGTTTTGTATGAAACCATCTGTAATTCGCAGCGTGGGAATTTGAAAATTTTGAACGCGTGCGCGGGAGGCAAAATATGTCCTTATATATTATGGCCGACCTCCTCTAGGCGCTCAGTCTTGCACTCCCGCAGTCCCGGTCCTCCTCTGGGCTCGGTCCTCCCTTGCTCCGACAGTCCTCCTCTAAGCTCCGGCTGGTAGCTGCTCCTCCGGTCCTCCTGCAGCTCCCTGGCCCCCGCTACATCTCCAGGCTCCGATCCTCCCTTGCTCCCGCAGTCCCCAACCTTCGACGTGGTCTTCCTCCCCAACAGCTAATAGTCGACGCCGGCACCAACGCTGACCTCCTCTAGTCCTCCTCTGACGCCGACGCCGACGCCGAGCTCCTCCAGTCCTCCTCCGACGTCGATGTCTCTGGTATATGAGGTTCTGTTGGTACTTTTGTATATGTGGTTTTATTAGATTCAGATCCAGATTTGTATGTATGAGCTTGTGGTACTTGTGTTAGATTTATATCCAGATTTCTGTTAGATTCTCCTCCAGATTCTACTTCTGTTGGTACTTGTATATGATCGAGTGTATGCGCGTATCCATGAATCCATGGCTTGAGAAATTTATTGGGAGGCTTAGGAGTTGGGAATCCATGTATGTGTATCAATGAATCCATGTTTGGGAGGCTTTGGAAATGGCAGTGTATGTGTATGAGTGTATCCATGAAATGACAATATTTTTTTTGCAATAAAAAAAGCTATCATAGACGGTTGTAACAAGAGCCGTGCAGTGAAACAGAATATCACGACGGTTGAACAAGAACCATCCGTGATAATTGATTATCACGACGGTTCTTGTTCAACCGTCCGTGATAGCCGTTTTACGAATAGCTCTTGTTCCGAACCGTCTGTGATAGCTTTTATCACAGACGGCTCAAAAACCGTCTGTGATAACCGCCAATTATCACAGACGTACTTTTACACAGATGGTTGGAAACCGTTTGTGTAAAATTATATCTGTGATAATAGGCGGTTATCACAGATGGTTTTTGAGCCGTCTGTGATAACCGTCTGTGATGACGGTTCCGAACCGTCTGTGATGAGGCTTTCTGTAGTAGTGAATGAGGGGGATACTAATTTTTAGAGCCTCACTTTTGAATTAAATTATAAAAAGGAAAATAAAAACAAAAAGGAAACGACGACAGCCCACGGTGCTTAAATTGGCCCAGCCCACGGCCTTGGGCCGAAATTGGGTGTGTGGCCCACAGGCGGGGCTTGGCCTGCCCTAAGAAAGAGAAAAGGGGGGAAGGCAGCTCGGGCCGAGCAGAAGAGGGGAGGGGAAAGGGGCAGCGATGGCACGCGGGGAAGGGAGGAGAGGGGCGGCGGCGCGCGCGGGGAGGGGAAGGAAGGGGCGGCGACGATGCGTGAGGGAGGGGAAGGAAGGCCAAAGGCTCACGGCGGCGGCGCGAGGTGGTGGGGCACGGCTAAGGGCAATGGCCACGGGGAGATCCGGCGGGGAGGGCACCGAGCGGCGGCGGTGGTGGCTCCGGGAGGTAAGGCTTCGGCCTCTTCTTCTTTCTTTTGCTTCTTGTTCTTCCTCCTCGGTTCTTGCTTGGGGAAGAAAGGGGGTGGGGAGAGGAAGGGAGGGCAACAGGGAGGGGGCTTTTATAGCCGGGGAGGCTCGGGGGAAAGGGGAGGGGGACAAGGGGACCGTGGTGCATGGGGCACCGGCGGAGGCGGAGCCGGGGAAGCTAGGACGAGACGCACGACGGGCGATGGGCATTGACGCGGGGAGGGCGGGACGAGACACGCACTCGCGAGGTGGGTCCCAGCGAGGACGAGTCGGTGGGGAAGGTGACGGCCCAACACAGCACGGTCGGGACGGCGTCAATGCTGGTTGAGGGGGAAGGAGGAAGAGAGGAGGGGGAGGAAGAGAGGGAGAAGGGAGGGTGTTACACTACTCAGGCGACACATCCTCATCCCAATGTGCTTCCTGCACCCCTTTTACTGCATAATTATTTGCCTAAGTACGAAATCATTTTTGGTTCAACCTGACCAAATGGCAACCCTTGCCACGGCACAACGAATTTTACCAGCAGTGGCCACACCACAGTTCCATATATCATTAAGTCAAATTTTTAACATCATTGAATCATGTGATCGAGAGACCATCTCATAACTAAAGCAGGACTAAGCATAATACGCACCCATGTTGGTATTACAATAATGTCCAACTAAGATTACCCTACCTACGGTGTCCAAGGGTACATGGGAACATGTCAATCAGAATTATTCAAGGGGTCATACTGTCGAGTAGGTATTTAGCTATTTCCCAAACTATCTTTATACAACTAGCCATGCATGTTGATATAAAACAATATAATTTTGTAAACTGGGTATGACATGATCAAAGGTCTACGACTTGCCTTTGTTGAAGAGTTTAGATGCTTCGGTGAAGGTCGTCGGGTCTAAGAACTCTTCGGAAATGTTGTAATCTACATGTGCGAAAAGAGCCAAATAAATACAACAAATCCAAATAAAATCCAAAAGAACCAAACTAGAACCAAAAGAAAGGTATTGGATTTAGAAGAAGATAGAAATTTGAATCACTCCGATCGGAGCACGAACGAAAGAGAGCGAGCTCTCAGGAGTTTTGAAATCACAGGGCTGGAAGGAGGTTCAGCTGGTCGGAGGGAGGTTCAATGACCTGGTCGAAAGAGGTTCGACTGGTTGGAGGAAGCTTCAATGACCTAGTTGAAAGAGGTTTGACTGGTCGGAGGGAGGTTCAACTACAGGTGGTCGGAAGGAGGTTTGACCAACTGGTCGGAAGGCTTGGACTACCTAGTCAAAAAGAAGTTTTGACTGGTTAGAGGGTGATCGAATGAAGGGTTCGACTACCAGGTCCCAAGAAGGATACGGCTACTCAATGTGGTCATAGGAGGGATACGAGAAGGGTACGACTACTCAACATGTCGTAGGAGGGATACAACTACTCAACGTGGTCATATGAGGAATAAGAAAAGGGTACAACTACTCAATGTGGTCATAGGAGGAATACGAGAAGGGTACGACTACTCAATGTGGTCGTAGGAGGGATATGACTACTCAACGTGGTCGTAGGAAAAAAGATGGATATGACTGCTTGACGCGGTCGAAAGAAGGAAAAAAGGATTTGACTGGTCGACACGGTCAAAAGAAGAAAGAAAGATTCGACTGCTTGACATGGTCGAAAGAAGAAAGAAGGAGGACAGGGCATGGGAAACTCACGAGGACTGAGAGGGAGGCCGGAGGAGGAAGAGACAGCGAACGGCGGTCGATGACGGCGCGGGCGCTCTAGCGAACTCCCAGCGGAGACAAGGGGAGCCTTGGGTAGATAGTAGTCTTGTGAAGCCGGAGGTGAGGGAGAGATGGCCAGGGAGTGGAGCTGCTATGAATGACAGGTGGGCCCCTACAAGGAAGTTGCTCAAAGAAGAAAATAAGAAGGAAGGTAGTGCACCGGAAGAGTAGGGAGTGCGCACGGGGGGTCACTTACAGGCAAAGGTGGCAAACGGTTCGATGAGGGATGCGAGCGGGATTCGCGGTGGCGTACACAGCCAGCTGCACACGAGGCTCCGGTGAACTAGCGGTTCTTTGGAGAAGAGGGAGGGAGCATAGCGTAGAACGTCACGAAGCGAACTCGCCGGGGAATCAGCAACGGCGGCGGAATGTGAGGAGGAAGGTGGTTCGGCCGTTAGCAGGAGAAGCTTGATGGCGGCACTAGAGGCAGTGGCGCGAGCTCCAGCCGGCACAGGCAAAACTCGAGGCACGACGAAACGAGGGAGAGAAAGTGTAATACTCCGAAACGTGTTAGAGAGAAAACAAAAATAGTTAATGGTGTTTTTTCTAAAATTTCATCAAAAACCTGGGCCATGGGCTCTTGGCCCACAGCACCAAGGCCCAAAAGGGGGGAAACCCTAAATATGCTACAGTGTCAACCCGTGATACAGAAAGAGAGAGATCAGGGGAAAACAAGAGGGCAAAGGCTCCCTAGTGCTCTATTTATAGAGGAAGGAGGAGGACCGAGCGACAAGAGGGAGTAGTGTGAAAAAGTGAAGAAAAACATGGCGGGCGGAGACAACAGCATTTAATGCACACGTCACTGCGGAGATGATAGCATTTAATGCGCACGTCATTGTCGCTGCAGAGACGACAGCATTTAATGCCCACGTCGCTGAGGAAAAAGAGGAAGGAAAAAGAAGGTGAGCAGGGGGCTGACAGGTGGGGCTGGTCAAAACCGACGGGGTGGTCGGGACCAAAAGGGTGGTCGTGACCAAAAGCTGGTCGTGACCGAAAGGGTGGTCGTGACTGAGAGGGTGGAGAGGCCGGCGACGAGAGGAGGAGGAACGGGCTGACAGAATAACGGAACAAACAGGGAAAGTGAATTCTAAATACTAGAGAACTCCAACAAACTCAAAACAAACCAAATCCAAATTAATTGAAGTTTATTTAATTCACATTAAATCGCTTTCAATTTCCAAAATTTCTAGGTTAAGCTTTAGCAATTCAACAAAGCCAAAGGGTTATTTTTATTTTAAAATTTTTCTAAAACTCCTGAAAACTGGGATGTTACAAACCTACCCCACTTAAAGGGAATCTCGACCCCATGATTCGGGCTGACTAAAAGATTAGGTTCAGGACTCGGACTTTGCTCATTCTTCCAATCGATGTTCTTTTTTGAGCAAAACAAAGCTACAGCAGAGGCTACACTGACTAAGAACTTACTAGGAATGACGTTCTGAGCTGATTGGACTGGCTCTACAACGACTTGCTTGACCTAGCCTCTTGTAGAAGGAAGTGGGGTCTTGGCGGCTTGGCTTGGAATCTGAGTTGTTCCTTGGCCTGCTCCTGGTGTAGAGGTTCTGACTGGTGTAGCCGATACAATGTAAATAAGGAAAAATAGTGCTCCCATGCACATTATAGAAAATTGCATCGGATCCTATGAACATATGATCACACACATGTTGTCCTCACACCATCTGTGTTTGAACTCAATAAAACCCTTACCTTACTTGACCAAGCGGCACCCATACACCGAATATACAAGTACGTGCGGTACTTGGAATGACAGCCCAAAGTTCCGTTCTTAAAGATCCAGACAAATCTTACCACAGTACACGAATCTTGTGCACAAAGGCACCTACACTACTAACCACTTGTCTAGACCAAAATCAGTTTTAAATAGACAAGTTTTAGACTCAAATACCATATTCAAAGATCTAGACCAAAAGCATAAGAATAAAATGTAGAGCAACTGTAACACCCCAGCCCAACATTATCATCATAATCCCTTACTAACAATCATACTAACAATAAAATAATACACTCTTAGCGAGAATCATCATAGCCTCCTATCCCATCATAAACCTCTCCAAAAGAAACACAAGCCATAAGGTTGAAACAAACCTCTTTTAACAAGATCATGCTATCAAATAACAATTTCGTAAGGCACGCTATCAGAGACCACTTATTCATTCATCCACTCAACCATTAGTGTTGCTTAACACCCACTTCAACTATCATTAACAGTTGACAATTGTATTTATCACGTATGCAAATAGGGTCCTACTTCTATTTGTAGTCACATAACTATCTATAAACACAAAGTCAACATCCCACTATGCTGCAAAATATAATTAAAAATTTATAACATCATCTCTAGTAAAATAGGGTTTCACATGGTACTACCTCAACATTCATCTAATCCGAGATACATGTTTCAATCTAGCAATTATGTATGAACATCAAGTAGCCAGTTTATGAAAATTTCCAGATTAACGTCCTCTAAGGCAACGTTCAAACACATCCTTAACATAACCATCACTAATGGGCAGATTAATCCATTGAGACCCATTACTCCAAATTATCAAATAAATTTACCAAATCCCACGATCTTAATGATCAGACCAAATCATCAATATCTCACACTTATTAATAACTCCTTTAAGTCCAGTTAGGTATATCCATACCCTTAATCACAGTTCATGATGAGGACATCAACCCTAAGGATGCATCCACCGCTTCGATTGCATCCACTACTTCGACTACATCCAATGCTTCGACTCGCTGCACTACATCCACATCTTCCCCGATCGGACTTTCGGCGACTACATTGCCATATTTTCCAGTTAGACCGAGCTGCCTCTACACATATATACTGGGCTACATCTACTACTTCTACTCATACGTGTCGGGCTACGTCTACATGCCATGGTGTTGTGTCACCAATTGTTGGCCCATAGGTTATGTAACGAATGGGCTGATTTGACCACATTAGCCCATGTGGCCCATATAGCTGCCCCATAGGGTTTTGGGGTACTATTCAAGTGGCACTATTCATGCATGAATAGTACCAATGCCCCTTCCTCTTCCTCCTATAGATAGTGGCCGTCGGCCCTTTAGTTCCTTGGGTTTTGATGATTGAAGTTTAGCTTTGCTACTTTATTCTTTGTACTCTTGGTCGACGAGATCAACAGCGACATTGTTCTTCGGAAGCCCACCTATCAATACATTCAATTTCATATTCGCAACATCAGATTGCTTATTTATCTTGTTCTTTCATGCTTCTTCGGTGTATGCAGGAATCGATCTTCATGATCAGGTCAACCAGGTATTCGTGCACGGTTGATAACGACTTGTCGAGCAGTTCAGTGATTGCGTGGTTTCAAGCCTTACGAGTTCTTAGCAAGGATCGTGAGAGTTGAGAGACTACTACCGAACGTATCTTCTCATCGAAAGATTGGGTCAAAATCAGGACCTTCGTTGTTCATCAAGTGGTATCAGAGCTACAGTTCTTCGGTGAGAAATTTTTTTCCTATAGTCCACAAAGCCACGAAAATAAAAAAATAGGTTTAGTTCATCGTCCAAACCAATCTGTGCCTTTGCAATTATCTTTTCAGTATTTTTCTTATTGAATTTTTGATTGCATTGTCGTGTCAGTTGCTGATCTCTAGTTTAGTTGGAGTCTAGTTCGTCATTGTCTAATTGCATCTCGTGTGTTCCTTTGCGTAGCTTCATCATTGTCGTTTTCGCATCGTGTGTGTTCCTGCTCCCTACCGCGCCACCACCACCAATTGTTGCCGCGCCACCACTAATTCACCACCAATCACCGCCAAGCCACCACATCTCCCTGCAGCCGCGCCACCACACCACCACCCAACGCTGCCGCACCACTACTCCAATCTGTGCCACGGAAACTACCTCTTCCAACCGCGGCCACCACCTCTTCCAACCACGACCACCAAGGTTTTCTGCCGCCCCTCCCTCTTCCTCCTTTAAGTAGTGGCTGCCTCCCCTCTAGTTCAGCGGATTTTGTTTAGTTAAAAGTTAGCTTCCATGCAACTTTGTGTATTGGCTTGTGTCGACTAGACAAACCATAATACTGTTTCAGAATCCCAATTTATCAAGTATTTCATTCATATTCGTAATTTCAGATTGCTTATTTATCTTGTCCTTGCGTGCTTCTTCGGTGTATGCAGGAATCGATATTCGTGATTAGGTCAACTGGGTATTCGTGCACGGTTAATAACGACTTATCAACCAGTTCAGCGATTGCGTGGTTTCGAGCCTTACGAGTTCGTAGCCAGGATCATGAGAGTTGAGCGACTACCACCGATCATATCCTTCTCATCGAAAGATCGGGCGAAAATCAGGTGTAATATCCTGGAAATCGTTAAGAAAGATAGTTGTGCGGGAGAGGGAAATTAATATAATTTCAGGAATTTCAAAGGAATTTGGACAACTGGGCCTTTGGCCATGGTGTCTTGGCCCAATTGAGTCGTAGGCCATAAAAGGAAGGGTGAGAGACCACCGAACCTAGCTCAGTGCATGTAGCACGCGCGATTCTTTGTAGCACATCCTTTGTAGAACCTCCCCTGCCAAAGCGCTCTACCTCCTTGCTCGACTAGTAGAAGAAAGAAGGTGAAAGAGAAGGAAAGGAGGGAAGGAGATGGTGGGGACAAGGAGGATCATCTTTTTCGAGGCTTGTTCATCGTCGTCCTACACGTCATCAAGGGTAACTACGGGTTTCATGTGATGTTGGAAAGTCATTAGATACGATTGCGATTAGATTGGATCGGATTAATTGTGTTCAACGTTCAGTTCTATCCAGAATATTGCGTGGCCCGTTTCGAGTTCTTAGAGGCAGAATTTGAGGTTTCCATCTCCTAGAGATATTTAGATAATGTTCTTAGCTTTCGGTTACCGCCAAGAACACCTAATTCCGACGTACGGATGAAAAGTTATGATCGTTTTATTTTCTGCTGTCCAGAATTCTGACGAGATCTACCTATCAAGTTGTCTTCTAAAATATGATTATGATAATGGGCGATTCAGGGTTTTCACTCAACTAGGTTATTGTATAGAATTTTATAAGCTTTCCATATTGATAAAGAACATCCAATTTGGAGTTGTATAACAAAAGTTATGGGTATTTTAATTCAGCCGATATTTGTGCATTAATTCATCATGATTTGAGCCGTGGGCCAAATTTTGTTAGAGGCGAAATCTGAACTTTTGTCCAACTAGACTCTGGTAGGCTTTGTTCTTAGCTTTTAAGATTGTTAAAGAACACCAATTTTGGTTCAGCCAATCAAAAGTTACGTCCGTTACCGTGCTGCTGTCCAGGCTTGTTAGACAGATCTGGACAGATGTTGTTCATTGATCTATTAGAGTAATTTATAAACAGAATTTGAGATGTCCACCAACTAGGTTATTTTAGATATTTACAAGAGGGTTTTATTTTTGAAGGGTAAGGTTTAGGCCAAAATGACTTGTGACTTTGTATTTCCCTATTTCCTTTACAAGAATTTCTCAGAACACCAAGGAAATACAAGATGTGAGAAAAAGTTTTAATTTCTACTCATTTTCTTATATTTGAAACACAAGTCTAATATTGGGATGTTACAAATCTCCCCCCTTACAAGAATCTCGTCCCGAGATTCCGTTTGCTCGGAGGAGGAAGACGAAATCTCATAGCCCTTGCGGACTATGCCAAAGTCGTGAAGTGAACAGAGAATCATGATCCGAAATGATCACCTTCGATACACCATGCAAGCTCGCAGTCTTTGAGACCTGAAGCTCGGCCAAGTGACCGGTGCGAATCTTGGTTCTGACCTGGTAGAACAATATGCCACTTTAGTTGACACGGAGAAATTTAACAGGTCCAGATAGGACAAGGGTTGACAGACTGAGAGATCTTTCTTGATTTTGAGGGTGGTGAGGCAAGATCGTGGTTGGTTGGTGGATTGACTTGTCTGGTTAATTCTGTCAACAACGGGATCTCAGCCTGCTAACTAGCTGTGGGCTCCCCAGGTTATTGGAAATGTACTTAATTAAATTCATACTGTAGCACAATTGTTAATGAAGGAACATCGATCGCCCTTTATTAAAGATCGTGCTAGGAGTATAAATTTAACAAGCAACCGATCCAATAATCGAGGATCCCGGATATATATATCTCACAATGGTTCCCGGGATCAACGACCATTGCATATATATCCTTCAACAACATTGCATCATACACATACAAGTCATACATTTGCATAATTAAACATAAGTTTACATCATTCGGTTTAGTACTACAATATTAAGTGACTTGGTCACTTCAAAAGTCTAATGGAAGCAAAACAAAAGATTAAAATCCACCAATGGCCTCATCCACCATGAGCAATTGCGTGGAGGAAAGAAGTAACTTTACTCGTTAGCGTCACCACGATCGGCGCTAACGGTACTTCATAAAGAAAACCGTCCTCACGCAACAATAGGTGATAGCACCTTGAGTACGGAAGGTACTCAAAGCAAGTCTTACACAAACTAATAAAAGAAAGTGTTGATTAGAGCCTACACAAAGGAGTAGAATTCATATATGCATAAGGTTGCAACGAGGAAGGTATAATGGTTCAAATTTGCATAAGCGATACATCTTAACGTACAAAGGCTGAATTTTGGTAAAGCCATTTGATAAATCAAAGGTAAATTAGAGCAGAAGTAAAGACATTAAGTGTAAGCGATGCGATTGCATGATTCCCTCATGCAAAACCATAAAATCGAAACCAGTTTTGTAAACCAAAACTTCTATCAGTGACATCAATTCAAGTTATCGTCCATGACCGTGGACACGGCTATTGAGCAGTTTATACCTGCGGTGTACATCTTTACCCACATGACTTAGCTAGCCCGTTGCCTTGGATGCCTCGAATGATGACATACTTCCTTTGGTATGCCGACCGGAAACTAAGATTTGGTATTTTCAACAAGCTAATACTATTGAGTTGGACCCCATGTGTGAGCTGATCCCGCTTAAACAACGACTGATAGCATCTGCTTAACCGGGGCACACATGTTGCGTCAGTAATGCCGATCCAAACAATTTAATGCGAATTGGGTTCCCTACCCATAGTAGAATGCTATCGGCACCATTAAGGTATCGTATATGCGACGAGGCACATATACGCCCTCACCCTCCTAAGAACATCTGATACTGACATACAAGCTCACATGGCATAAAACGCAGTCCTCAGACCAAAGCATCTATGCCATACAAGGTCAATACACATATCCTTACTCTCTGTTTCCAACTCAATAGTCTTAACATTTTACTTAACCAAGCAGCGCCCATACACTCGCATGTGGAAATGCGTGGGGACTTGAAGGCGAATAGTCGAGTTCGGTCCTTAATTAACCCGGACAAGTCCACCACAAACCCAATCTCGTGCACAAAAGCACCATCACTAGCTTCCTCTTGTCAGATCAATTTGAACTTCAAATACAAATTTGATTTAAAGAAAGCTGGACAAAGATTTTAAAATAACAAGAGTTGATTGTGATTCCCATGTTTGACAAGATATGCTTGTCAAACTCTAAAATCTCTAGACTACATGTCTAAGCCAAAACTGAAAATATAGGTTATGATATACAGACTATGCTAAGGTTAAGTGTATGATTACAATTAAAGTATTCCACAATGTCACTCGAGTCATAACTAACTAATACAATCCATTTTGGTACTTTCGGAAAAATAGCATGCACAGATATCTCGAATTTGAAAAAAACTATTGTATAAAATTTTTGGATCAATATAGTGCAGAGAGGAAGCTTGCCTTGGTAGTAATACACTTACATTGCGAGTTCGCACTGTTGAGGCGATTCAAAACTTCAAATGAACGATTCTATAGAAAGCAAATAAATCCAATAAATGCCAAATCGACAATAAGCTCAAAATGAAGGAAAATGGCATGATCAAGTTGGAAATGCATGATTACAGTATGCTTAAGCCATAACTACCCATAATAATGATAATAACCCATTTTATAACCTCTGCTTTCAAAAGACGAAACTAGGTTTTAGTGCAAAGTTCGATTTTGATTTTAGAAGAGTGAAAGCAGGACAGAGTGCAATTTTGGAAAAAAGGAATATAGAACATGCAAAAGTTCATAAATGAAACTTAGCATGATCTTTTAGGGTAATTAATATCCCAAGCTAACCTTAAGCTAACCTATTCGATTAGATTACCAAAAGTGAAAGAAATTTGCATTGTCGGTTGGTGACAAAAGGAACACAGGTAGATCTTTGCTTATGAAGTAAAATAGGTGATGACAAGAATTGAAAGATCAACTTGTCATCTTTGCTAGGGTTTAGTCAAATCCTAAATAAGATGATAAGTTGTGGGAAGAACCTAATTCTTGAAAAATGACATGGAAAACCGAAAGTTATAATATCAACTTTTGGTTTAGAGCAAGTTGAAGCTACGATGCTCAAAAGAATGATTCACAGCAGCTTCTAAGATCCTTAAGATGCTCAAGATATCGAAAACTAGGGTTTTATCTTACTAGTAGAAGAAAGACACCCAAGTTTCTGAAATCCTAATGTTGATCAACAGAGAGATAGGCGCTGGTTCAACCTACAAAGTATGTCAAATCTTTATTGTAAGGTAAAACCAGTGCTTAAGGTGGAGAAGCAAAGAACAAGAGCAAGAAACTCCACTGGACAGCAAGGAAAAAGGATGAGCTTCTTCGGTCAACAATGGCAACAGCAAAAGCTAGGGTTTATATATAGATGTTGAGCTACAGGGCAAGAGAGAAAGATCTAGAATTGATGAGGTGTCCATTTAGCTAAACATCCAAAAATTAGTGCATAATCTTTGGATAAATCCTCTCCCCTGCTCACAAAAATGGCTGCGCGCAGAGATAAGGAAGAAGAGAGGCAAAATATGACATGTGGGCCCCTTTGTCATTCTCACCATGCAGCATCTCACAAAAGCTCAAAGAATATCACCGTCCAGATTGGAAATGGCGGTTGTGATAAATAGAGAGATTAAATGATTTGAATCGGTACCAATTAATATGGACCGTGCGATCTAGATCGACCGATCGGGATTAAAACGGAGCTCAAAGGAATCTCGAGATCCACTTTCAAATCTGGACATTGGATTGGAATCCAACGATCAGCTAAAAGAATACACGTCACCCCTTTTAGATGTGATGGCACAACAGTTGGATTTGATTTCTCGATCGGGATGGAAAATTGAACCGGATGGTCCGATTGCATACACTCATATGGACCTTACGATTAAAATCCAACGATCCACCGATTTTGGGCTTTAAGGCCCACGGTCAAAAAGGAGTGCCGTAAGTTGAAATCAAAGGCCCATATAAGCGCCGCCTTTGATTTCAAAATGAAATGAGCGACGGTTAGATCAAAAATGGACGGCCGAGATCGTGAGGATCGGAGTCGTCAGAATGCATACATTAATCTGGACCCACGATGAAGATCCAGCGGCCCGCAGGAGCGCGGGCTTAATAACACGCGGTAAAAGGAAAAGCGTGGATTTGAATCTAACGGCTCGAATAAGCGCGCCTTTAAGTTTAAAACAAAAAGGCGGCGCTGTTGGATTGGAAATGAGCAGCGGAGATTGAAAAGGGATCGGAGTTGTCCGATTGCACACACCGATCTCGATCGTTAGATCAAGATCCAACGGCGAGATTAAACGCACACGTGGACAGCTCGCGGGCGTTATAGCCTCACCGTTCGATTGAAGATCAACGGTTCATATCACGCGGGAGTTGGGCTCGCGCTCGGCGTGACAGAGCCGAACCAAGTCGATTGGGTTGGACCCGCACACGTGGTCGAGTCGCTCTGATGATTTAGGTTTGGATTCAAACCGGTTTAGTTGACCAAACCTATTCAAATGCTTAAAAGGTTTGGTGGGATTTTAAAAATAGCAAATAAATTTGTAAAATCGTGAAATTTTTATTGGAAGCTACTGGGATAACATATTTCCCAGATAAATTTTATATACCACATTATCACTTTGTAAAATACATAAATATTTATTTTAGCCCGAAAATATTCATTTAAAGACAATAAATTTTTCTTTAAGGCAAAATAATTTCTAAAAATGCAACAAAAATATTTTTAGCCAAGATAATTTACCTAGGCTTTAATAAAAATACTTCCCAGTCATAATACAAGTTTTATCTTGTATTCCTTTAAGACTTTAAATGGTTCTTTAGGATTTTGGCTAAAAAGGAAGGTTTTTATTTTGTAACATGCTGCCCAAATTGTAGAAATGAACAGTAATGGTATGAACAGCACCTCATTACTGTTCATAAAGCATTTTATTACTGTTTATAAACTTGGGGCTGTTACAAACCTACCCCCTTAAGAAAATCTCGTCCCCGAGATTTGGAACAAGTTAGAGATTAGGAAGAAGTGAAGTGGAAATGAATTATAAGGAAATTCAATATCTGTTGTCTTGATTTCCTTTAAAGATAACAAAGAAGAACTTTACATAACAACATAGTGTTATCATTACATCTTTGTTTACATTGCTTTGTTTAAACTTTCCTTTCTTGATTCAAAGAAAAGTACTAAACAACAAAGAGATGGGGTGCTCAATCTGCAGCAGATCTTCGCGCTCCCATGTGGCTTCATCCTCGGAATGATTAGCCCACTGAATTTTCAAGAACTTGACAATACGATTTCTTGTCCTGCGTTCCATTGTGTCGAGGATACGCACTGGTTGTTCTCGATAGGAAAGATCAGGTTGGAGATTAAGATGCTCATAAGCAGTTGCCTCAATAGGAATACGAAGGCATTTCTTCAATTGAGACACATGAAAAGTATCATGCACTGCTGAGAGTGATTCAGGTAGTTCCAATTGGTAAGCTACAGCTCCTCGCTTGGCAATTATTCGGAAAGGTCCGATATAACGAGGTGCGAGCTTTCCTTTTACCTGAAAACGATGAGTACCCTTCTTGGGTGACACTTTAAGATAGACATGGTCATCTACCTCAAAGCTTAATTCACGGCGGCGATGGTCGCATAGCTCTTCTGACGGTATGCGGTCTTCAAACAATCTCGAATCGCATTTAACTTGCTCTTCTCGCTTCCTTTACCAAGTCTGGACCATAGAATGATCTTTCACGGACTTCGGACCAATTCAATGGAGTCCTACAAGCTCTCCCATACAAGGCTTCAAAGGTGACATTTGAATACTTACTTGGTAGCTATTATTGTAGGAAAACTCCACATATGGCAAAGATTTCTCAGTCTTTGCTATAAGATAGCACATAGGCTCGAAGAAGATCTTCCATTACTTGGTTCACTCTTTCGGTTTGACCACTAGTTTGAGGATGATAGCGATCTTGAAGAGAGTTCAGTCCCATAGCTTTGATGAAGGCTATTCCAAAAATGGGAAATGGCGAGGACCACGGTCGAAACAATGACTTTGGGAACACCATGAAGACAAACAATTCTAGCCATATAAAGTTACGCTAGTCGCTTGCCACTTGAAATTGGTCTGGCCAGGAATAAAATGAGCCACCTTTGTCGAGCGGTCGATGATTACCCAAATGGCATCGGATCCATTGGAAGTTTTGGGAAGACCGATAACAAAATCCATACCGATCTCTTCCCACTTCCATTGTGGAATAGGCAAAGGTGAAGGGTACCGGTGGCTTGGATGTTCACTTTAACCCTTTGACAAATATCACACTCGACAACATCTTGAGCAATTTGCCTTTTCATTTGGCTCCACCAAAATGTTTTCTTCAAATCTGATACATCTTGGTACTTCGGGATGTAGAAAACTTGGAATTATGAGCCTCTCTAAGAATTAGACTCCTTAGATGAGGATCTGCGGGTACTACCAAGCGATTGCGATATCGAATCATCTGCGATCATCTTGAAAACTTCGTTGGCTTTACCTCCTTTCATATTCCCCTTGATTTCAGCTACCTCGGCATCGATTTTACGGGCCTCGAATCTGAGATTCTAATGTCGGCTCCACATGTAATGCAGCGAGAAACTGCTCCCACCAATTCAAGACTTAGCGCGAAAATCAGCACACAAGTCTTTTTGTAGTAGAGAAGATATGCGATTGCATTGTGACTTTACTTAAAGCGTACGCCACAACATTGGCTTTACGGGATGATAATGAATACCCATTGTCGTAGTCCTTGATCGGTTCAAGCCATCTTCTTTGTCTCATATTCAAATCAGTTGAGTGAATATGTACTTGACTTTATGATCGGTATAGATCTCACAACGATTACCTAGAAGGTAATGTCGCCAAATCTTCAATGCATGGACCACGGCAGCCAATTCCAAATCATGAGTAGGATAATTAACTTCATGAGGGCGCAAGCTGCAGGGATGCATATGCCACAACTCGGCCTTCTTGCATAAGCACACACCAAGCCCATGGCGAAGCATCGCAATAAATGTCGAAGCTCTTAAGAACATCCAGGAAGAGTAAGGCGGAGCTTTGGTTAAAGAGTTCTCAAAAGCCGAAAACTCTCCTCACACTTATCGACCATTCAAACTTTTCCCTTTACGCAAGAGCTGAGTCAAAGGTCTAGCAATTTTGGAGAAATTTTCAATGAACCTACGGTAATAACCCGCAAGTCCAAGAAAACTTGGATCTGGGACACTTTTGGGAGGCTTCAATTTAGCACATCTTGTACCTTGCTTGGATCAACAAGCAATGCCTCTTCGGATAACACATGCCCCAAAATGCAACCTCTACGAGCGAAAGCACACTTGCGAACTTAGCATATAATCGATGCCGACGAAGTGTTTCCAGCACAAGCCTCAAATGTTGTTCATGGTCTTCATCAGACTTGGAATAAATAAGAATGTCATCAATAAACACGACAACGAACTTATCCAAGAATTCCATGAACACTGAATTCATAAGATTCATGAAATAGGCTGGCGCATTGGTCAGACCAAAGGACATGACAGTATACTCGTACAAACCATAACGAGTAGAGAAAGCTGTTTTAGGAATGTCCTCAGCTCTAACCTTGATTTGATGATAGCCCGACCTCAAATCAATCTTTGAAAAGACGCGGGCACCAACCAACTGATCAAAAAGATCATCAATACGAGGTAAAGGATACTTGTTCTTGATAGTGACCTCATTTAACGGACGGTAGTCCACACACATCCGTAAAGTGTTGTCCTTCTTTTTGACAAAGATTGCCGGGCATCCCCAAGGTGAGGAACTCGGTCGAATAAATCCTTTGTCAAGCAATTCTCGAGTTGCTTCTTCAATTCAACCAACTCGTTGGCGGGCATTCGATAAGGACTCACGGATATTGGGCGGTTCGGGAACTAGTTCAATTACGAACTCCACTTCCGATGCGGTGGCAATCACGGAAGGTCTTCGGAAAAACATCAACATACTCGCGACAATTGGTACTAACTCCAAAGAAGGAGTGGTATCAACTTGGTGAGCACAAAGATGAGAGCCAATTGTTTTGGAATGGTAAACAACTCGAATACCAAATCGCATTGGTCATGGAAATAGACCGTTGGGAACAATTGATTTGACCCTGGTTCTTGGACAGCCAATCCATACCCAAAATGACGTCCAATCCTTTAGAGTCAATCACAATTAAATTTGCTAAAAACTTTACCCCAAGGATTGTTATGTTGACCCCACAGCAGATCTAATCGATTTTAAAGACCGACCCAGGTGATTGAATAATAAAAGATAGTTGGAGGGTATGCATGTCTAACTGATGTTGAGCAACAAAATGATTGCTAACAAAAGAATGAGATGCTCGAGTCAAATAAAACGATGGTGGACTGAAATTAACTAGGAGCATACCCATAACAACCGGGTGTATCACCGCCTCTTCAAGCAGTGATCCGGTTCACATGCCCGCTGGTGGGCGGATCGGCTTTAATAGGGGCCTCTGCGAAGGGGGCCGCATGAGCCTTTGGATATGGTCGAGCAGAGGCAATCCTTGCCGCTTTGCCACACTTGTTGGCATAATGCCGGACGACCACAATGAAAGCAGATAACCCCAGGTTAACATTGTTGACAGGGGCGGGGCTAATTTCCACTTGGTCTGGTGACCGGTGGGAGGAGATGGGCGAGGGCAAACACCGGCCTTGGTGAAAATGGAGCTGGTGCTCGCGGTGGTCTAGACAACCACATACGAGGCCTAGGCGAACCGCCACCAGGAACAAACTGTGAAGTCCGCTGTCGCTTGCGTGACTCCTCCAACGCCTTGCTCTTACTCTCGGCCACAATTGCTTTATTGACCAAATGAGCGAAATTTCTGAAGTCATGCAAAGCCACCGCCATCTGCAATTCCTCAGATAGACCATTCAAGAACCGGTTCGACGACGAAGGTCAGTAGAAACATCATCAGGGGCATATCGGGCCAAGAGGTTGAACTCATGCAGATATTCGGTAACAGACTTTCGCCCTTGCTTGAGAGCGAGAAATTCTGTTGCTTGATCATGATTACTCCCTCAGAATATGAGCTTAGCGGAAAGCCTCCACGAACTCATCCCAAGTAGGGACATGTCCGGCGAGTGAATGGCAAGAAGATTATCCCACCATATGCTAGGCGCCCGTCGAGTGATAAGCGGCAAAAGAACTTTTTCCCTCTCGGAACATTGAGCAATCAAAAGCTTCTTCTCAATAGTCCGAAGCCAATCTTCAGCATCCATGGGATCATGAGAACCGGAGAACACCGGCGGGTTAGTCCGCTGAAAGTCAGCAAGACTGCCCTGCACATGGTGACCTCCTGCTCTGACAACTGGTGTAGCAGGTGAAAAAGTGTTGCGCGCAATCTGCTCCAGGATGCGCGTCTGGTCCATTCGATTGCGCTCAATTTGCATGAGCACATCGGCCATCGAAGGTGGTGGAGGAAGCTCCTCTTCCTGAGAACCACCTTGCGGACCCTGAGAGCTGGAAGGTTCAGTCGGCCCTCCCTGAGAATGAGACACGGAGTCGACATGCCCTCCTTGTTGCGCTTGCGCGAGTAAGTAGGTCTGTCATCCTGTTACCACACTATGGTTAACAACATAACAAGGACATACTCGGCAAACACAAACAAGGTTGCAATTAGAAAAGAAACAAACACTGTACATATAATGCATCATGTTATGACATGTATTCAAGTTAACACCAAAACCAGAAACTTCATATATACACAACAAAATTTCGGCTCCAGTCTTACATTATAGTCGGCCATAATGTCAGATTACAAACCGAAAGTTAAACTTACATACTTTGTACAAAATACTAATGCCCTAGTACATACATTTTATTTAAAGGCAACTACTAGACTGAAAGACACTTAACCACGAGGATTCATCGTCGAGGTGCTAGCGTAGAGATCCCGGTTAAAGTTCACCGGAAACTCATTCAAAATATGAGCTCCGGGAACCCGGTATCAACGAGATCAACGGGCTAATGAGCGCCTCGGGAACCCAACGATGGTGATGACCTCCAGAGGTGCGATCCGCAGAGTGCGAGAAAACTGCGATCATCGGGCTTGGCGCACTTGTCCGTAAACAGGTACACACCCGGCCACTTCTCGAAGTCGGTAAAGAGGTGGTGCAGCAGCAGCGGGAGAGGTCTCGTTGTCACCATAAAGCACGTTGCGAGGAACGCGGTTCATGTTGACACCAAGAAGCAGGTACTCCTGGGCCTCATTAAGGCGATGCCGAGTTTCCCATAACTCCCTCACAAGACAGCGATGGATTTGGTCCATGATGCGGACCATCCTCGCCACCGTCGCGACTTGGGGTCTTCCCAAAGCGTATCTCATCGAACATGCTCACTTGAGGTAGGGCCTTGATTCGGGAAGTGGTCATAGGGTGGTTGAGACAATTCCGGTCAAATCATGACGAAGAAGGCTCATCATCCTACTTGCGCTTCCTGAACAGCCATAGCCTCAGAGGTGGCAAGTGCTTGGACACAGTAAGGAACACTGCCGGCTACATGCCTAGCGATGACATTGATGAAGGCACGGTACTCCTCCATCCCTGGTCCTCGGTCTCGTCGATAAATGGCATACTCGGTGATAGGTGAAATTGGGCGCCACATCATGTCCCAAGTAATGTCGGGAACCCATCAACATCTTCAGCTCGAGTCTCGTTGACCAAATACCAACCGCTCATCTATAGGCCAAACAGACAAGATAAGGAACAATTCACTTTTAAATAAACCAACAGAAAGTTGGGCAAGAAGTGACATTAAGGAGGATAAGGAATAAAAGATGTCATACTTAAGCTTTCAAAATTATACTACTACTTGAAATAGTTTTATTAGAAGACCCTCTAACAACTTCGGCCATGCTACTTCTAACCTACAGGCAACGTATGCTCTGATACCAACGCTGTGGGCTCCCCAGGTTATTGGAAATGTACTTAATTAAATTCATACTGTAGCACAATTGTTAATGAAGGAACAGTACTGCCCCTTTATTAAAGATCGTGCTAGGAGTATAAATTTAACAAGCAACCGATCCAATAATCAGGATCCCCGGATATATATATCTCACAATGGTTCCCAGGATCAACGACCATTGCATATATATCCTTCAACAACATTGCATCATACACATACAAGTCATACATTTGCATAATTAAACATAAGTTTACATCATTCGGTTTAGTACTACAATATTAAGTGACTTGGTCACTTCAAAAGTCTAACAGCGGAAGCAAAAACAAAAGATTAAAATCCACCAATGGCCTCATCCACCCATGAGCAATTGCGTGGAGAAAAGAAGTAGCTTTACTCGTTAGCGCCACCCTGATCGGCGCTAACGGGTACTTCATAAAGAAAACCGTCCTCACCTGCAACAATAGGTGATAGCACCTTGAGTACGGAAGGTACTCAGCAAGTCTTACACAAACTAACAAAAGAAAGTGTTGATTAGAGCCTACACAAAGGAGTAGAATTCATATATGCATAAGGTTGCAACAGGAAGGTATAATGGTTCAAATTTGCATAAAGCGATACATCTTAACCTACAAAGGCTGAATTTTGGTAAAGCCATTTGATAAATCAAAGGTAAATTAGAACAGTAAGTAAAGACATTAAGTGTAAACAGTACAGTGCATGATTCCCTCATGCAAAACCATAAAAACCGAAACCAGTTTTGTAAACCAAAACTTCTATACAGGTGACATCAATTCAAGTTATCGTCCATGACCGTGGACACGGCTATTCGAACAGTTTATACCCTGCAGGGGTGTACATCTTTACTCACATGACTTAGCTAGCCCGTTGCCTTCGGATGCCTCCGAATGATGACATACTTCCTTTGGTATGCCGACCGTGGAAACTAAGATTTGGTATTTTTCAACAAGCTAACACTATTGAGTTGGACCCCCATGTGTGAGCTAATCCCGCCTAAACAACGACTGATAGCATCTGCTTAACCGGGGCACACATGTTGCGTCAGTAATGTCGATCCAAACAATTTAATGCGAATTGGGTTCCCTACCCATAGTAGAATGCTATCGGCACCATTAAGGTATCGTATATGCGACGAGGCACATATACGCCCTCACCCTCCTAAGAACATCTGATACTGACATACAAGCTCACATGGCATAAAACGCAGTCCTCAGACCAAAGCATCTATGCCATACAAGGTCAATACACATATCCTTACTCTCTGTTTCCAACTCAATAGTCTTAACATTTTACTTAACCAAACAGCGCCCATACACCGCATGTGGAAGTACGTGGGGACTTGGGCGAATAGTCGAGTTCGGTCCTTAATTAACCGGACAAGTCCACCACAAACCCAATCTCGTGCACAAAGCACCATCACTAGCTTCCTCTTGTCGGATCAATTTGAACTTCAAATACAAATTTGATTTAAAGAAACTGGACAAAGATTTTAAAATAACAAGAGTTCAGTTGTGATTCCCATGTTTGACAAGATATGCTTGTCAAACTCTAAAATCTCTAGACTACATGTCTAAGCCAAAACTGAAAATATAGGTTATGATATACAGTACTATGCTAAGGTTAAGTGTATGATTACAATTAAAGTATTCCACAATGTCACTCAGGTCATAACTAACTAATACAATCCATTTTGGTACTTTCAGAAAAATAGCATGCACAGATATCTCTGAATTTGAAAAAAAAAACTATTGTATAAAATTTTTGGATCAATATGGTGCAGAGAGGAAGCTTGCCTTGGTAGTAATACATACATTGCGAGTTGATTGCTATTGAGGCGATTCAAAACTTCAAATGAACCAGATTCTATAGAAAGCAAATAAATCCAATAAATGCCAAATCTGACAATAAGCTCAAAATGAAGGAAAATGGCATGATCAAGTTGGAAATGCATGATTACAGTATGCTTAAGCCATAACTACCCATAATAATGATAATAACCCATTTTATAACCTACTGTTTTCAAAAGACAGAAACTAGGTTTTAGTGCAAAGTTCGATTTGAGTTTAGAAGAGTGAAAGCAGACAAAGTTGCAATTTTGGAAAAAAAGGAATATAGAACATGCAAAAGTTCATAAATGAAACTTAGCATGATCTTTTAGGGTAATTAATATCCCAAGCTAACCTTAAGCTAACCCTATTCGATTAGATTACCAAAAGCTGAAAGAAATTTGCATTGTCGGTTGAGGTGACAAAAAGGAGCAGGTAGATCTTTGCTTATGAAGTAAAATAGGTGATGACAAGAATTGAAAGATCAACTTGTCATCTTTGCTAGGGTTTAGTCAAATCCTAAATAAGATGATAAGTTGACAGGAAGAACCTAATTCTTGAAAAATGACATGGAAAACCGAAAAGTTATAATATCAACTTTTCGTTTAGAGCAAGTTGAAGCTACGATGCTCAAAAGAATGATTCACAATGACTTCTAAGATCCTTAAGATGCTCAAGATATCGAAAACTAGGGTTTTATCTTACCGAGAGAAGAAAGACACCCAAGTTTGAAATCGATGTTGATCAACAGAGAGATAGGCGCTGGTTCAACCTACAAAGTATGTCAAATCTTTATTGTAAGGTAAAACCGTGCTTAAGGTGGATAAGCAAAGAACAAGAGCAAGAAACTCCTTTGGGACAGCAAGGAAAAGGATGAGCTTCTTCGGTCAACAATGGCAACAGCAAAAGCTAGGGTTTATATATAGATGTTGAGCTACAGGGCAAGAGAGAAAGATCTAGAATTGATGAGGTGTCCATTTAGCTAAACATCCAAAAATTAGTGCATAATCTTTGGATAAATCCTCTCCCCTGCTCACAAAAATGGCTGCGCGCAGAGATAAGGAAGAAGAGAGGCAAAATATGACATGTGGGCCCTTTGTCATTCTCGGTGCGTGCATCCACAAAAGCTCAAAGAATATCACCGTCAGATTGGAAATGGGCGGCTGTGATAAATAGAGAGATTAAATGATTTGAATCGGTACCAATTAATATGGACCGTGCGATCTAGATCGACCGATCGGGATTAAAACGGAGCTCAAAGGAATCTCGAGATCCACTTTCAAATCTGGACGTTGGATTGGAATCCAACGATCAGCTAAAAGAATACACGTCACCCCTTTTAGATGTGATGGCACAACACCGTTGGATTTGATTTCTACGGTCAGGATGGAAAATTGAACCGGATGGTCCGATTGCATACACTCATATGGACCTTACGATTAAAATCCAACGATCCACCGATTTTGGGCTTTAAAGGCCCACGGTCAAAAAGGAGTGCCGTAGGATTGAAATCCAAAGACCCATATAAACGCGCGCCTTTGATTTCAAAATGAAATGAGCGACGCGGTTAGATCAAAAATGGACGGCCGAGATCGTGAGGGGATTCGGAGTCGTCCGAATGCATACACTAATCTGGACCACACGATGAAGATCCAACGGCCCAGAGGAGCGCGGGCTTAATAACACGCGGTAAAAAGGAAAAGCCGTAGGATTTGAATCTAACGGCTCAGATAAAAGCGCGCCTTTAAGTTTAAAACAAAAAGGGCGGCGCTGTTGGATTGGAAATGAACGGCGGAGATTGAAAAGGGATCCGGAGTTGTCCGATTGCACACACTGATCTCGGTCGTTAGATCAAGATCCAACGGCGGAGATTAAAACGCACACGTGGACAGCTCGCGGGGCGTTATAGCCTCACCCGTTCGATTGAAGATCAACGGTTCATATCATGCGGGGAGTTCGGGCTCGCGCCCGAGCGTGATAGAGCCGAACCAAGTCGATTGGGTTGGACCTAGACACGTGGTCCGAGTCGCTACAGTACTTAGGTTTGGATTCAAACCAGTTTAGTTGACCAAACCTATTCAAATGCTTAAAAGGTTTGACTGGGATTTTAAAAATAGCAAATAAATTTGTAAAATCGTGAAATTTTTACTGGAAGCTACTGGGATAACATATTTCCCAGATAAATTTTATATACCACATTATCACTTTGTAAAATACATAAATATTTATTTTAGCCTGAAAATATTCATTTAAAGACAATAAATTTTTCTTTAAGGCAAAATAATTTCTAAAAATACAACAAAAATATTTTTAGCCAAGATAATTTACCTAGGCTTTAATAAAAATACTTCCCAGTCATAATACAAGTTTTATCTTGTATTCCCTTAAGACTTTAAATGGTTCTTTAGGATTTTGGCTAAAAAGGAAGGTTTTTATTTTGTAACATGCTGCCCAAATTGTAGAAATGAACAGTAATGCTATGAACAGCACCTCATTACTGTTCATAAAGCATTTTATTACTGTTTATAAACTTGGGGCTGTTACACTAGCTATGCGGAGTCATCCCTCTGCGGCTAGCTGTAACACCCCAGCTCTCAAAGGACCTAGAATGCTACTGGAAGTAAACTAAACTAGTACAAACTACAAATTTTTCGACAGAGTCTCCTTTGTTTAATCAGCTATACCGAGAGTTCAACGTTAAAACATGCATATGCACCATGATAACATTCTTCATATGCAGGAATTCAACATATTCTCATTAACATGTAAGCAACAACAACAACATTATACATGAATAAACTTATTCATACTTCTAGCATTCCACAACATTGATATTCATAGCATTCTAGCACCCATGAATAGCACATTTAATCATAATACTAGCAAACTTGAACAATCACTCATGAATATCAATTAATCATTTCTCTAGTATTCACCATCTTTAATCATACTTATCACACTATCAACCTCGCATGGTTGTTACACATCAAAGTATTAGCATCCTCTATCAATGATCATAAATATTCACTCAAACAGTACTTGCATACACCAAGATAAATTGGAACTCATCACCATAACATCCATACATAGCTATTATGAGCCAAACACAAACGATCACAAGACATACAAGTATAAATATACAATAGCCGAATACTTGCCTTAACCGTGCGAGAACGGTGGACGCGAAGAGGGCGCTGCCCCTGGGATCACGCTCCCACCTGAACATAAAGATAACCCCAATCTAAGACCAACATACTGGACCAAAATCATACATCACATTACAATCGAAATCGCTAATCTTCTTATCACGTCTAGTTTTTTTCTAATTTCTAGTGATCGGTCACTGCGGACAGCAGACTTCAAAAATTCATAACTTTCTGCTCAGGAGTCCAAATAGGATGATCTTGGACAATCTGAGAAGGTAATTGAAATGTCTAAATAAACTTAGTTGGGGAGACCCTATGATTCGGCGATCTACCAGACCTACCAATCTATTTAATCAGAGCAAACATTTCACGTCGGGTTTCTGGACAGCGACAAAGAAACTATCATAACTTTCTCTACGTTCGTCCAAATTCAGTGATCTTTAGCTTTCCTGAAAGCTAAGAGGATTAACCTCATTTTTCGTTATGGTGAGACCCTCTGGAAACCCTCTAAATAAGCGCTTCAATCAGGTTAACTAACACTAGCAAATCTGCTTCTCTCCAGAAACACAGAAGTACTAATAAATTCATAACTTTGGCTACCGAAGTCCGAATGACTTGATTCTTGTCGGAAATGAAAGGTAACTACGATAGATACAACTTTCTAGGAGACACCCAGACCCAAATCTGCCTCTAACCTAATAAAAACCGACAAACTTCACTGCTGCAGAATATCGACGAACTGACATCCGAAAATTAGACAACTAGAAAATGACCTAAAGCAAAGAACCACGGGTTACCCTTGCCGAACGAAGAGAGTACACAGCGGGATGATGACCACCACGCTTCGCTGCGGATCCCTTCTTCTCCCTCTTCTTCTCTTCTCTTCTCCCTCTCCTTCTTCTTCCTTCTCTTCCTTTCTCCTTCTTCTTCCTCCTTGGCCGGCTGCAATGGGCTCCTTCTCCTCCTTGGCCAGCAGCAATGGAGGTGGTGGGGAGTGAGAGGCGCAAGGGAGGGTGGAGGAGGAGGAGAGGGGAGAGGGGTGGCGGCGGTTGGGGGTGGGAGAGGAAAGGGGAGGAGGGTGCGGCTAGGGTTTGGGGAGAAAAGGGTGCTCTCCCCCTTGGCCGGCCACACTTGGGCCTCTATGGGCCAAGCCGGAGCCCAGTTGAGGTGACAGTTGCATAAACCCCCTCTCAAGCTGATTATTTGAGTAACTTCTATAAGGTCCTTCCGATACTCCATTTGATTCTCCCGATCGATTAAACTTTCCCGACTAGACGTTGTAACACTTTCTGAGTATTACATTCTAACCCTTAAGCAGATTCGACCTCGAATCTAAACTCCAAACTTCAAGAGATAAAGCGAGGCTGAAACTTAGCAACGAGTGTACGCACTGAGATGAACAAACCGGATAAAGCTCACGCATGCGAGACTCAGTTCCCAAGTAGCCTCTCCTGGTGAAATTACCACAACACCACGACGATCGAACTAACACTCAACCCGGTACTTCCGGTACACTCATCGGACAAGACTCGAAGGTAAAATCTCACTCGATGGTCGATGGCGCAGACGAAACCTCAACCTCTCGGATCTTCCGGTACTCACTTCACACGGAACATACAAGATGATACGGACACGCGCACAAACTTCGAGGCATCCCCGCGATCGCCAACTAGCGAAAACAACCCAATGTATCTTGGGTTAACTTTCCTAATGATACCGAACCACACGACACATAAAGAACACGGAACTTGTGTTTCACTTCTCAATTATACTCTTCACTAAAGCAAGGATCACCTTCTTTAACGTAAACGTCGACAAAACTCTCTTTAAGCAAACTCCTTTACCAACAAAACCCATTTGAAAAAGAAAGATTCACATCGCACTAAAGCGTTACGGTTCGGTGCTAAAGAGTCAAATCTAGAAATCGAATTTCATCACGAAAACCTTCCGTCTTCCAAGTGGCGGTTGCGAAAAAGCATCACGAAAAACCAAAGGAGGAATCATTTTAAATGCCCAAATCAAAACTTCCTTATCCTTCCGAATCGATAAGAACCACACATACCAAAATTGAGTCAAACTCATCTTACGAAAGATATTAGTCAACAGCACAAAACTCAAACGTGAATCGAGGAAACGATTCACTTCTTTGAGGAAGTATCAATTTATGAGTTTCTCTTTTAAGACCAAAATTTCCCTCAAACTATGGAATCCCAATCATCACACAAAACACTGAATTCTTACTCTTAACTTGGCAATCTCCGCACCACATCCAAATCGAAACACCTTGGCTACACCTTTGAAGAGGGACTCTAATGATCTCATAAAATATTCTCTAACCGATTTCCTTTACTGACAGAATTCATTTGACGGGTGGCACTCAGAAAGTATCCCCAAATTAGATCTCTCACACAATCATATCACTTCAACCCTTTTGAGAACAAACAACTCGAATTCATATCACACAATCTCATGTACTACCTCGGAAGGGTGTTATCAATGGTCATCCCACTCGCTCGCAATCCACCCTCCTTCTAATTCTTCTACACCTAATCATTAGGCGACTCAAAAGTCCTAGCATAACAATGCAAATCCCAAATTTAACCTCCAAGACTCTTGCAACAAAATTCTCATATAAAAGATAAGAAAATCCTCAGATTAAATCCCTAAAATTCCACAATTCCATCATACTAAGCTTATTAACATCGTCATAAAAAAAAATTTCTTGACCCGTTTACCTTTACAAATATTACAACTCCCATAAGGTTACTCATTTAAAACCAAATCACTCTTGACATTACTCAACATTTTCTATTATCCCATTAATTGACATGACGATTCGTTTACTTTGTAATCCCACTCTCATTAAACCACATCATCAAGAATAACCATTCACCACCTCGCATTACTACCAAATTTGATACTCTATAAAATTGATCAAGATTTCCATACTCTCAATAATTCTAATGTTCCACCCTAAGTGAACAATAGATCTTGGATCACAATCACAATAGGTTCTACTATTTGTAACAATGCAATCAGTTTAACCCCATAAGACAATCTTCCATTGAGATAGACTTCTCTCAAAGAACTATATTACGAAATTATTTCATCCTTTAATGCTCATCGAATTACCTAAAACCCATGTTTCACAACTACAATTAATAAACACCTCGTAAGACTCGGGTGAAACGAATGGGTTGATTCTTCCTCAAAAGAAAGAGCGAATGGAATCAATTTTTTAACAACTTGGAAAACATGTGCCACCGCATGATGAACACAAGACCAAGGAAAAGCTGTCACTTAGGCCAAGAACTAGAAAAAACATAGGGAAAGTCAACGATCGAGGGCTCAAGCCCCTCTGAAGCGAATACCAAGCCACGAATGAGAAGAAGGTAATGCCCTTTGTAAATTGATAAACTCTTATGGAACAAGCGCATAAGGTTCAAGCACACTCAAATAAAGCTGCAAGATCGAAATGACTTAAATTTCAAACACTTATTCTTCACTCCTTCCTTTAACAAGGAAAATTATTCTCTGTGATTACTACATCACTTTGCCAACTTAAACATGATAATTCTTAAAAAAAAAACCAAATCACAGGAACCACTTAAGAGCCAATAAAATCTTTCATCATATCGCTTTGCTCAAAGCAGCCTCAATCACCACATAACACAAGAGGTCCACTTGATCACAAGCGTAAAACTGAAACACTTTCACTATAACAAAATTACGAAAGACGATCCAGTTACTTTATTTCTAAAAGATTCATCACCACACATACAAGTCACAATCTCTTGCAGATAATCTTACTAACATCAAGAATGATCTACCCTTTACAAGACTCATATCGTCAACTCTTCCTTTATTGAGCCCCCAAAGGCTTACCAAAACATTACATATCCCATCACCATCACATCCTCAATTGAGTGTATACCAAAATCTTATATTCTCACTACAACAACCACTTTATTATTATTATTATTTTTTAGAGGAAAACTACTGCACAATTAAAAAGTTATTCCCATACCCTTTCATCAAAGATATACTTTTATCTGATAGTCCTACCATCATGTAAACATTGTTCATCCATTAAACCCTATCAGTTTATCTCTTAGTGATGCTCATCACCAAACATTAATAGACATTATTTGCACCTAGCAATACTCATAATCATTAAGTATCCACAAAAAGATTACTCCAAGATTAGTACCCACTAAGATAATAATCTAACTCCTTTTGAACTTAACCATTCCAAAAGGTTAGATTAATCCATTGAGATCGTTAATCTAATTTACCAAGAAAGTTTATCAAAAGTATTACTCTTAATCATCGACTCAATTACATCAATGTTCTACATCTCTTATTAACTCTATTGTTTACAACTAGGTATAACCATACTCTTAATCACAGCTCCTCGAGAACTACTACAAGACACTTTCAAATTAATCACTATCCTTTCAAGGATCTTTGTTAGAATCGATCATGCACACATTGCAGACCTAACCTGATAACCTATATTATAACCATTAATTGCTTTGATTATAACCTCTCACTTAACCAAGCCAAAACACCACTAAAAGGTTTAACAACTTCCTTCATAAAAGAGAACCATCAAGCTTCAACACTCCAAATACCCAAGAGAGAAACATTGAGTCAAAGCCTCCACGTTCTAAAAAACTTGCAAAATGAAACCTTCATTAACCAAAACATCAACCGAATAAATGGGTCACGCTTTCCAATGAGAAACGCATAAAACTCCAAAATAAAGGTCAAACTTGACAATCAACCTAGTTCACAGTTTGCATGAATAACCCTTCGGTTGGGAGAACAATGATTGCTTTACGGGACAATTAAGCCAAAGAAAACACATTATTATTATTATTTTTCAAAGCAACCCATCAACCACAAGAATAAATACCCCAAGAGAAACTCATCAATTTCAACTGGATAGAGTTGACCAAAATCACATTCAAGGAAGAGAACACTCGTTCCAGATACTCGCTACCAGCGTCGTACTACGATCTCCGGTGGGGATACTTATTTGTTCCTATGCCACGAGCGGTGGTGTAGCACAGTATAGCCCAGGACCACAACCACTACTTCCACCTCTCAACATGGGTTATTCCACACATAATAATTATAACAATTAATTAATAAGCGACCAAACTCAACTCATATCAAAGAATAATCAAAGCGATATAACGAACGTAAATGCAATGATTGGCCCATCCCCATCCTCATGCACCATTGTGTCAAACTTTTAAGTTGATTAACATTAGCAATTTTTAAATAATCTAGTCACCACGGACCTACAGCCCGCTCTGATACCAACTGTAGGACCCCAGCTCTCAAAGGACCTAGAATGCTACTCGAAGTAAACTAAACTAGTACAAACTACAAATTTTTACAGTGAGTCTCCTTTGTTTAATCAGCTATACCGAGAGTTCAACGTTAAAACATAGCATTTAACCAAAATCTCATGATCAATCATGATAATCAATTGAACATACCAAGACCTGGCAATCTCATTATCACAATTATACAGTTACTCAAACCAAACGATCTATGAGTGATAATCATCAGTTCATTTTATTTCTAAAATTGAAGCTAAGTGGTGAACGCCTTAAGAGTGTGAGGTAGTGAGTGCATCCATCATTTATTCCCTCCCATGCATGTCATTCCTGCCATTGGTACCTAAAACACATTAAAGCAAGAGTGAGCCCAAAGACTCAGCAAGTATCAACAAGGCTATAAACAGGAACACAAACATAGCATCTGTAAACCACAATCTCATTACACTAATCATAGCCAAATATCTCATGATATGCAAACTATGCAATGCTCTTTTGAACGTTATCCCTTTCGCATTTTACCAGTAATGCGGGTATACAACCGTCGTTGATATACCTTGCTTGCTGTGCCCTCAGCACAGGGACCAAGAGCCTATACACCACATGTATAGGGACCTTTGCCCATCACTTAATGATGGGGACCTCTTTATTTCATAGCCCACTTTCCACGAATGTGGGGACCTCAAGCCGCCATCTTCATGACGGGGACTCAATCAGATGTGCTTGGTCACTACGTGACCAAGGCACCAGATCTCTCAACATGCATATGCACCATGATAACATTCTTCATATGCAGGAATTCAACATATTCTCATTAACATGTAAGCAACAACAACAACATTATACGTGAATAAACTTATTCATACTTCTAGCATTCCACAACATTGATATTCATAGCATTCTAGCACCCATGAATAGCACATTTAATCATAATACTAGCAAACTTGAACAATCACTCATGAATATCAATTAATCATTTCTCTAGTATTCACCATCTTTAATCATACTTATCACACTATCAACCTCGCATGGTTGTTACACATCAAAGTATTAGCATCCTCTATCAACGATCATAAATATTCACTCAAGCAGAGTACTTGCATACACCAAGATAAATTGGAACTCATCACCATAACATCCATACATAGCTATTATGAGCCAAACACAAATAGTCACAGCATACAAGTATAAATATACAATAGCCCGAATACTTGCCTTAACCGTGCGAGAACGGTGGACGCGAAGAGGGCGCTGCCCCTGGGATCACGCTCCCACCTGAACATAAAGATAACCCCAATCTAAGACCAACATACTGGACCAAAATCATACATCACATTACAATCGAAATCGCTAATCTTCTTATCACGTCAAGTTTTTTCTAATTTCAAGCGATCGGTCACTGCGGACAGCAGACTTCAAAAATTCATAACTTTCTGCTCAGGAGTCCAAATAGGATGATCTTGGACAATCTGAAAAGGTAATTGAAATGTCTAAATAAACTTAGTTGGGGAGACCCTATGATTCGGCCATCTACCAGACCTATCAATCTATTTAATCAGAGCAAACATTTCACGTCGGGTTTCTGGACAGCGACAAAGAAACTATCATAACTTTCTCTACGTTCGTCCAAATTCAGTGATCTTTAGCTTTCCTGAAAGCTAAGAGGATTAGCCCCATTTTTCGTTATGGTGAGACCCTCTGGAAACCCATCTAAATAAGCGCTTCAATTAGGTTAACTAACACTAGCAAATCTGCTTCTCTCCAGAAACACAGAAGTATTAATAAATTCATAACTTCGGCTACCGAAGTCCGAATGACTTGATTCTTGTCGGAAATGAAAGGTAACTACGATAGCTACAACTTTCTAGGAGACACCCAGACCCAAATCTGCCTCTAACCTAATCAAAATCGACAAACTTCACTGCTGCAGAATATCGACGAACTGACATCCGAAAATTAGACAACTAGAAAATGACCTAAAGCAAAGAACCACGGGTTACCCTTGCCGAAACGAAGAGAGTACACAGCGGGGATGATGACCACCACGCTTCTGCTGCGGATCCCTTCTTCTCCCTCTTCTTCTCTTCTCTTCTCCCTCTCCTTCTTCTTCCTTCTCTTCCTTTCTCCTTCTTCTTCCTCCTTGGCGGCTGCAATGGAGCTCCTTCTCCTCCTTGGCCAGCAGCAATGGAGGTGGTGGGGAGTGGAGAGGCAAGGGAGGTGGAGGGAGGTGGAGAGGGAGAGGTGGCGGCGGTTGGGGGTGGAGAGGAAAGGGGGAGGAGGTGCGGCTCGGGTTTGGGGAGAAAGTGCTCTCCCCTGGCCGGCCACACTTGGGCCTCTATGGGCCAAGCCAGGCCCAGTTGAGGTGACGATTGCATAAACCCCCTCTCAAGCTGATTATTTGAGTAACTTCTATAAGGTCCTTCCGATACTCCATTTGATTCTCCCCGATCGATTAAACTTTTCCGACTAGACGTTGTAACACTTTCGGAGTATTACACTAGCTTCTTAGAGGAACCAAGGTCATTCTCGATTGGTGGAGCAATTTGTCCAGTTACTCCACTAACGAATGGGGCCTCGGCTTGATAACTAGCTATACTGAGTCATCCCTCCGTGCTTGATTGATTAGAGGGCTATGGACATTTAGGCCACGAATTTGAGGCAAAAACTTGTATGTGAGGCCCTTGGATGTATAGGGACGGATGGGTGTCACCAAGTCAAACGACCGAGGACAATCGGATGGTAGCATTCTTCTTGGGAAAAATGGGGTAGGCTAGCAAGGCTTGATGAAACCGGGGTGGTGCTAAGCATCAATGATGGAGCAGGATGAGGATCACCATCAACAGCAAAATATAGGGATATAAAGGAACGAGACGTCTCTGAATCGAATAATACCGTATCAGGGTAAGAGTAAACAAGAAGCGTACCCAACATGACGCGGGCGCCCCGAACTTCTTGGCGGAGACGGAGTTGACTTGATCACGAACAGCCTTTCGCTCCTGATGCTTCACGGGGCAACTGTTGGCGTAATGCCCCTTCTTGTGGCAATAGAAGCACGTGACAACGGCCAGATCGCGGGGGCCACCTTGCTGCTGGACCGCAGGTGCATGAGACTGAAACACGGCTCGCGGAGGGTGAGGGGTTGTTGCACTCTTCTTAGGGCAACTATGCGCATAGTGACCCTTGTTATTACAGAAGAAACAAGTGACATCCGCCATCGGTTGACGCTTGTGACGATCCTTTAGCTTCTTCTTCCCGGCCCTAGCAACTACGGGATTCTCGACCGTAATCTGAAGGTCGGGGAAGGTATAGACTGGTAATTTGTCCTGCAGCTCCACAGACAAATCATCCAAGAACTTCTCCGTCCGGAAGCATTGGCGATTGCGATACTTGTAGATGACCAGAAGAAGCGATCATTGAAGTTTTAATGATCCGCGATCACCGAGTTCATGCTACACTCTTTGGGATAGTGAGTGCTTCCCTCGTAGAGAAAATAAGTGACTTTGGCAGTCGGATAGTTTCCGTGTAGGTGCTCTTCATCACAATTTGGGCAAGCTGTGGTACACCCGATGCCGAAGTGTCCTTCCTCATCACAGCGCTGGCAGACCTTGACCTTCCCAGGGTTGAAACCTTCGCGACATGGCTCTTTTACCATGGTCACAGCAAAAGGGGACCAAAATCCATCACAATCGCTGAGGGGAGGCGCTGCAATCCTTGTCTCGACAGTTGGAGCCAAGGAGATCTCCATCCCAGCTAGTTTGCTGACCTAGTCCGCTGCTGGTCTGTCCAAACATCCTGCTACGAAGAGATGGGTTAGTGCGAACCCGAAGATTAGAAACTGAAGGGCGCGGAAGAAACACCAAGGAATAGGGGGTCCTGCTGAACGTTAGGGTGGGGATAGATACTAAGATGGACAAGGATCAACCCGAAAGCTTAACGCAAAGAAACAATAAACCACTAAGAAATGAACTCAAAAAGCTCAAAAACAACCGCAAATCAACACAAGGTTTTGTTGGACCGAAAAGGCGACTAGAGGGGGGGTGAATAGGAGCACGATCTCTTTTTCTCCCAAAATCAATTCAATACGAATCTCACTCCAATAGCTATGAAAGCTATGAAGATCAATCAATCATGCACAATGGAAGACTTGTATTGAACCAACTCAAAACCCCAAAGTAAAATCAACACAAAACCAAAACAGAGGCTCGGCGGTCGACCTCTCACGGGGCGGTCGGACCGATCAAGCGGTCGAACCGCTACCTCGGGCGGTCGGACCGATTTCACGGAGGTCGACCTCTCGCTCGATGAACGATAAAATCAGCCCACCAACCGAAACGCAAATTGATCAAACTTTTGATTCGTGCGCCCAAACTTCGTGAAACTTGACACACAACTTCCTAAGGATGTCGGGAACCTATTCCAAGCAACAATTGTGATAATTCTTGCTCAGTTCAGACCTTTTACCGCTTGAGCGAAGTTAGGTCAAAACCGAGTCAAAACGAAAATATGATCTTAAGACTTGCACGTGCGTGATTGATGATCTTGATGATCCTAGATGTATTCTCACACGCCACAGCAAGCTAAATCACGTCAAGAAACTAAGTAATAACTCGCGGATCAAACAAAGACTCAATTCATCAAAGAGAGAAAGAAAGCACATGAACTCACTTTTGAAGAAACTTTCTTTGGATTGATTTGATATAATATTGGTTCACACCACTCCATCAATGGATGACAAAGACTCAATACATGAGCACGAAATCCAATCCAACTCTCTAGAACCCTAACCTCCGCTCCTCCTCTCCCTAAGCAAAATAGGGTTTCAATAACAATGAAAGGGTCGAAGGGGTGCTGCCACCTCCTCCTCTATTTATAGTGGAGGCTTAGGGTTTCTAATAGAGTCTCCCAATGGGCCCGTTAAGGCCCAAAACAAACGGTGACACACGCACGCCTTTAAAGCGCCGTGTTCATATTGTGCGGCACTCGCTGCTCGCCACGTGTAGGTTGATCCAACGGCTCTCATCATGTCGGCAAGTCTCTCCCATCCGCCACACCGAAACCACCATGGCACTTGCATCGACCGCGCCGCTTGATTCAACGGCCGCGACCGAATCGCCTGTTCGGTCACCTTTGTCCATCTTGCACCATGCTTGAGTCCAATGACTTCACCCGCATCGTCGATCGCTTTGAACCTCAGCTCTCCAAGCCTAGTCCCGATCATCCTCGCCGTTGACCGCCGTTGACCACCAAGCAACTCGCCCAACAATAGACAAGCAAATCGAATTCGGGAACAAGTTCTTCACAACTTGACCCACGTTAGTCAAAACATGCATCATGCAACACATATGCCATGAAAACCACGAACTTGACCTAACAAGCAACCATCACCGCCACACGGCGGCGACTTAAGTGAAAACCGGTCGATCTTGACCTTGGCGGCTCGGCCGCCACCGCCGGCCCGATCGCAACAAAAGGCGGTCCGACCGCTACAAAGGACTTAGCCGAAATTTCAACGCTGAAATCCGCAACCTCTCGAAATTTAAAACGAATAGAACTTTGACCGAAGCTCCAAAATTATGGGACCAAGTGCGGTAGAATCTCCTCACTTGCCTACACCTCTATTTTTGGCCCACCAAATTCCAATGCCACTCAACTTGCCGTCCGATCGCCAACCGACGCCGGCCGATCGCTACCAAATCGGTCGATCGCCGACCGCCGGTCGGACCGCCATCACGAACACCGAGGCATGGGCGGTCGACCGCTACGAGGCTTGGTCGACCGCCGAGACTGACAGAATCGAACTTTGCCGAAAACTCGTGTTTCGCAAACCTTCAACGCCATTGCCAATTGACACATCATCCTAAGATCATGAGCATATCCCCATGATATCCACAATCTCCCCTTGATGATCACATTGGCAATTCCCAACAAATGCAAGTTTTGAGGTTTGAAAAGTAAAAACTCAACGTTTTTACAAAGGCACAACTTGGTCCATATGCAAGAAAAAGCAAAGGAAATGACCAAGTCGCTTCGTAATAGCATCGACAAGTGAGATAAGGCAAAAGAAAACAAGAAAGCTTCAATTTCAAAGAAGGGTCAAAAATCTCACTTAAGGTCCATATGAAAGAACAATTGTTGAAATGACCTTTGATCATGGTGAGGATCAAGAATTGCAATTCAAGTTCGTAAAGAGCAATAAGACCATAAGAATGCAAATAAGGAACTCCCCTCACTATGATCCTCAAAATTTGAGAAAATTTCAAATTCTCCAATTTTCTCCCTCTTTTTAATGTTTTAAAACTTCTCCTTTACACATTTTGAAATATCTTCTCCCCTTTGACAATGGAGTCATCAAGGAATCACGCCTTCCTCTCGCCCAGAGAAAACAAATGAGAATGAGGAAAAGCATAAGAAGGAGCATGCATGAAATGCAATGAAGTGGCTTCATATTTTGAATTTTTCAATTTTGGATTACAAGAAGCTTTGGAGATTACCCAAAAGAACAAGCTAGCATCTCAAATTTTGCATAAACACCATATCAGCCTGAATGCGCTAGCAAGATCATGATAAGACATATATAACAAAGCTAAAGCAAGAAGGCTCAATATAAAGCAATGAATTTTAGCATTTTAAGCAAAGCTTCAAATCTAGCAAGTCCATCAACGAGGATCCTAAGATGATATCGCCATGTCAAAATGTCAATGTGAGACCAAGACGCTAACAATGACCACATTAAGAGACAAACAAGTCCCGAATTGAATCATTTTGCTCAAATTGTCTCAAACGCCCATTTTTCAACAGATTTTCATTTGCAAAGAAATATTGAAGTTGATGAAAGGTATATCTTAGTGAAGAAGATCCTGGACTAGGAGCCATCCACAAACTCTTCCTAAGCTTCTACCCATTTGATAATTCATTTTCTTATCCACGTGCTAGATCTCAAGCCTTGCCGACCATCTTAAGCACAAAAGCTTAAAAGAATGATCTAGATCATCCAAAACTCCCCCTGAGTTCATGCCTAGTGCAATGGCAAGCCGTCTCATAAGAAAGAATTGGTGAGATCAGTTTTTTCGCACAAAAGAGGCCTCCCTTTTTTTTGTTCACAAGAGTAGATTTAGATTCTTAAAAGAACAAGAAGCTCAAGTAATGATCAATACTAGATTCAAGAGCTAACACCGCAATTTTGACAGGGCCAATGTCACAAAAGGATCACTAATTGCGCAACTAGCTAAAACATCCACAAATTGCAGTTTCTTAGTTCAAGTTGTCTTAAAGTTCTGGCTCATTCAGCCAAGACTTAGCTACACATGTGAAAGCATGATAATTCTAGCAAGTCAAAGAACTAGACATGGCATTGAGCAGAAATGAAATACTAAAAGCTCAAAAGGGTAATAAGCAAAGCTTCATCAATTTTAAAAGACAAGCAGAAAAGCTTATATAAAAATGCATCTTTTTGGATTTTCATATGAATGCAGTATCTTTTTGGATTTTCATATAAATGCAGTATCTTTTTGGATTTTCATATACGTGCAGTATGATATGATGAGATGCACAAAAACTGAAAAAGCCTAAAAAGATCAAAAAGATCAAAAGAAAATCAAGAAAAGATCAAATGAACAAGGTAAGATCAGAAAAGATCAAACTCCCCCTCAAACCAAACCGTAGGGATAAATTACCCCTAACTCACTTCTCAAGGTGGCAAACCTAGTTGGATCTAAAGGCTTGGTGAGGATATCAGCCAACTGAGCCTCGGACTCCACGAAATGTAGCACAATATCACCCTTCTCGACATGATCTCTAAGAAAGTGATAGCGAATGTCTATGTGCTTGGTCCTAGAGTGTTGCACAGGGTTTTTAGCAATGTTAATCGCAGAAGTGTTATCGCAGAAAAGAGGAACACTATCAAATGCCAACCCAAAATCCTTAAGAGTGGACACCATCCACAAAATCGACTACTGAGAACTAGCGGCTAGCTACATATTCAACTTCAAAGTGGATTGTGCAATGTAAGACCGCTTCTAGAAGACCAAGAGACAAGAGAAGTGCCTAGGAAGTGACAAGTGCACGAGGTACTCTTCCTATCTAGCCGACGACCGCAAAATCGAATCGAAAACCCCGAATGGACAAGGACGAAGAGCAGAATACCAAATGCCATCTTGGAGGGTAGAGTGTAAATACCGAAGATGCGCTTAACGGCTTGGCGATGGGAAGTCCTGAGACGCTGAAACCTCGCATGAGGCAAGCGGCGAAGTGGATGTCCGGTCTTGAGGCCGTCAGTGCAGTGAACCGATCATCTGCGGTACTCGCGTTGATCCACGGCTTCTCCTTCCTCATCCGGATCCAAAGCGATCGAAGTCGCCATGGGAGTGGCGATGAAACTGCGATCACCCATCTCGGCGCTTGAGATCCTTGGTGTACTTCGTCGATGGATGAAGATCCCTTCCTTGCATTGCTTGATTTGAAGCCCTAAAATAATTGAGCTCTCCCATCATACTCATCTCAAATTCCACGGACATGGTCTCGTAAAAGCTGGAAACAAGAGCATGAGAAGAACCACCAAAGATAATATCATCTACATAAATCAGCAAGCGGGAAGTCATTGCCACGCCTAAGGATGAGCAGGTCTTGTCTACCTTACCCATCTCAAAATCATTCTTAAGCGAAAGGTCTTAAGTCTATCATACCGAGCTCTAGGGGCTTGCTTAAGACCATACAAGGCTTTGGATAGCTTGAAAACATGATTTGGATGCTTGGGATTCTCAAAGCCCTGGGGTTGTCTAACATACACTTCCTCCTCTATAAAACCATTCAAAAAGGCACTCTTAACATCCATCTGATATAATCTAAAGCCCTTAGAAGCAGCAAATGCAAGCAGAATGCGAATGGCTTCAATCTAGCAACAGAGCAAATGTCTCATCAAAGTCTAACCCCTCAACTTGGCTAAAACCCTGAGCTACCAATCTAGCCTTGTTTCTAACCACGTAACCATCCTCATTTTGTTTATTTTTGAACACCCAACGGGTTCCTATCACATTATGACCACTAGGAGGTTCTACTAGATTCGGACCTTATTCCTCTCAAAATTCTCTAACTCCTCATGCATGGCATTAACTTGACTAGAATCGGATAACGCATGTGATATATCGCGGGGTTCGAAAGAAGCAACAAATGCGTAATGAGAGTAGAGACTTGGATCGTGATACTGGAGCGAGTGACTCGCTCATTAAGATTACCAATCATCCGATCAGGAGGATGATGCCTCGAATATTAAGTGGAGCGCTGGGAGACACTATCTCCTCAACCTCCACTGTAATGCGCTAATGAAGAAGATGCAGCAGAGCCTCAATTGGAGGTGACGCAATCGAAAGTGTGTTCGGAGCTTGGGACAGAGCCTCAGCAAAGCAGCAGTGGAGGACAAGTATCAGCTTCGTCATCATCTTCCTCCACAAAAATGCTTTCTGTCACCTGTGTATTACCTGAAATGTCGGATCTAGCTACAGGGCTAGTCTCATCAAAAGTGACATTGCATGTCTCCTGGACAATGTTAGTTTCAACATTAAAAACCCGAAAACCCCTCGAATGTGCAGGATAACCCAGAAATAAACCATCAAAAGTCCTTGATTCAAATTTATCTAGATTTCCTGTCTTAAGAATGAAACACTTAGCTCCAAAAACTCGAAAATGAGAAACAGAGGGTTTTCTACCAAAACGAAGCTCATATGAAGTCTTGCCCAAAGACGGTCTCAAGAAGACACGATTTGCAATATGGCAAGCTGTCAGAAATAGCTTCGGCCCAAAACCTCCTCGGTGTGCTATACTCATCTAGCATTGTCCTAGCCATCTCGACTAAGGTTCTGTTTCTTCCTTTCCACAACGCCATTTGGTTGAGGGACGTGTGGAGAAGAGAACTGATCTCAATTCCGCGCTCAGCACAAAAAGAGGCAAACGAGGCATTCTTGAACTCCGTGCCATTGTCATCATGGATCGCTCTCAAGGCACGAGTAAAATTCGAAGCCAAACGAAGAACAAGATCACGATAAAAACCAAAAGCTTCATCCTTCGAAGCAAGAAAGAACACCCAAGTGTATCTCGAAAAATCATCAACTATGACAAGAATGTACCACTTGCCACCAATTGACCGAACCTAGCAGGACCAACAGTATCCATATGAAGCAACCGTCCCGGTCAGTCGGTCATGACCAAAGTCACCGAGGGGTGTGAGGCGGCAACTTGCTTGCCATGCCTACTGTGCGCACATACAAACATCCTTGACGGCTTTGAGTTTAGGCAAACCTCTCATGAGATCAAGGTTGCTAACTCGCGTCGGATGATCAAAACCAATGTGCCCCAAACGTCGGTGCAAAGCGAACTCGAAGAAGGTGTAAACAAACATTTAAGAGAACCAACGAGAGATTGAAAAATCAGCTCCAAAGATTCTAGCAACTCTATAAATCCCAAAACGAGCTCACCAAAGAGAATCAAGCACCGACAAGCATTTTTCTTAAATATAGTCTCATAACCATCATCAAGAAGTCGTGGAGACAGAGAGTAAGTTAAACCTAAGCTTGTCCACAAGGGCGACGTTCTTTAGGATGAAATTGTCATTCACCCTAATTGTTCTGTTCCTTCAATCCGCCCTTGAGTATTGTCTCCAAAGGTGATGAGGACATCACCTATCGACCGCGTGAAGGAGGTGAACCATTTTGAGTCTCGGTCATGTGGCGTGAGCAGTGAGTCGACGAACCACGTGTCCTTCCTTCCGCGGCGATCCACGAAAATCAAGGCACGAAGAGCGAAGTGTCTCAACATCGGGGTTAGTTAAACATGACTTGGGAACCCGAGATGAGACACACTTCTGCGAGTAGTATGCAAGCGAAGTGCTATCCTTGATTCTATTTGAAATTACATTTGTGAGCAATGGTTACTCTAACATGAGAGTTATCCTGTCTAGGAGCATGAGCATCATTAGCATGTGAAATAAATCCTAGACCAGGTTTCTTCCTTTCTAAATTACCATGTCTCATAAAAGCTCTAGGTTGATTAGATGACATTCTAGCAAGATTTTTCTTAGCATTTTTCAACCTACGCTAACAGAACTCAACCAAATGCCCATCCTTCTTGCAATAGGTGCAATGGTACTTGCTACCACCGGGAGAAGCACCTTTGGTGAGCAGATGGTTGGGCAAAACTGCAGATTTGAAAGTGATCTTTGCGAGTTGGGTATCAAATTCAACTAAGCCATTTCTCAAAATTTGAATGTCATTAGATTTATCAGGGCAAAATTGTATCCTAACCCTTGCTTCTTATAAGGAGTTTTGACTTGTCAAGAATCATGTTTAATGTTTCTTACCTTTAGAAAATCTTTCTAATGTGTCATTAAGGTAAGCAATTTCTTTTCTAAGGTTAACACATGAATCACACGTTTTAGCATCAAACCTCTTCTTATAAAGAGCAACTTCAAGCTTAAGAGCTTCACATGAAGCACATGAGCGTAATTATATCGTCCTTAAGCTTGGCATATTTAGCTCTAGTTTGCTTCTACAACATCATGTAATTCACGTTCTAAACAGACAGAGCAAGAACTAGATTCAACCACATCAGAAACAACCAACATGCTAGACTTTAAGCATTTTTCGCAAGGAGTAGATTTAACTTCAATTAGCTCAGTTCTAGCATTTTCAAGTTGTTGCAAAGCAATATCATGAGCAGATTGCAGTTTAGCAAATTCAGAATGTAAAGCATAGTAGGATGAACATTCATCAGATTCAAGACTCTTAGCATTCACAAGTTCTAATGTGAGTTTCTTTACTTGTGACTCTAACTCCTCATTCTTAGTCATGATGAACTTTAAAGCTTTATCCTGATCTAGCATTTGCTCATAGACAGTTTCACATCTAGCAAATAGAACATCATAAGAAGGAGATACCTCATTGTTGTCATTGATGTCGTCGGAGTCAGCCATGAAGCACATGCCGGTGAAGTCCTTGGCCTTCCCTTCTTGTCTTGAGGAGCTCCTCCTCCTTGTCCTCCTCGCTCCCGAGTCCACATCACTCAAGGATCGATCTCCAGAGCGGCAAGAACCCGGTGAGCGACCTTCCGAGCTTGACATCATCAAACACGGACTTGCGCCCTAAGGCTTCTTCCAAGTGGCTTTTCATCCTTGTGGTTGCTCTTACCTTTCACTTGGGGCAATTTGCCCGGATGTGATTAAGCTCTCCACACTCATAACAAGTCACGGGGCCGCCTCTCTTTTGTTTCTCATATTGTTGTAGGCCCGTGTGAACTTCTTAATCAAAAGCGCCATCTCGGGCTGGGAATACTCTCAAGATCCTCTTCTTGAATTGCGATAAAGAAGCAAGTGAAAAACGAGAAGAGGACTCAAGCGACCCATCGAGAGGCTCTCTTGAGCGGTGCGCTACCAAAGCCATGTTACCCTTCTTAGAATGGTGACTTCGGATCTCATGAGTCTTGAGCTTGCTATAGAGCAGCTCCAAAGTCGATCGGAGAAGTTGACATTTTCTGAATGGCGGTAGCCTTTATCTCCCACTCCACGGTGTTGATTGCGGCCGGAGATGGATGGCATTTTGATCGAGTAAATTCAATACCATGGACTTCATCGATTTATCACCGTGTTGAAGCGATCGAAAATGTCATCAATGCTCTCACCAGACGCATCTCGAATTTGTTATATTCTCTCTTATAGACCTCGACGCACTTGTTTGATTTGGGAAGAACCTCATGATAGGTTTCGAGGTCTTCCAAATTTCATATGCAGTCTCGAGATTGCAAATCCTGTCATATTCCTGTCTACCAAGCCCACTATACAGAAAATTCTTTGCCTTACGGTCATTAGCCAAAAGGGCTTCAGAAGCCGGCGTAGCAACCTTAGGCAAGATTAGCGGACCTCGAACAGCCTCCCAAATACCTCGTGGTTCGCTCTCAAGAAAGACACGCATGCAGTTCTTCCAAAAGGCATAGTCGTGCCCATCGAAGATATGCGGTTTGGAAGAGTACTTATCCATCGCCAAAGTTCAGTGACCAGTTAAGATCAAGATTGAACTAACCGGGCTCTGATACCACTTGTTGGACCGAAAAGGCGACTAGAGGGGGGGTGAATAGGAGCACGATCTCTTTTTCTCCCAAAATCAATTCAATACGAATCTCACTCCAATAGCTATGAAAGCTATGAAGATCAATCAATCATGCACAGCGGAAGACTTGTATTGAACCAACTCAAAACCCCAAAGTAAAATCAACACAAAACCAAAACACAGAGGCTCGGGCGGTCTGACCTCTCACGGGGGCGGTCAGACCGATCCAAGCGGTCAGACCGCTACCTCGGCGGTCGGACCGATTTCACGGGAGGTCAGACCTCTCGTTCGATGAACAGTAAAATCAGCCCGACCAACCAAAACGCAAATTGATCAAACTTTTGATTCGTGCGTCCAAACTTCGTGAAACTTGACACACAACTTCCTAAGGATGTCAGGAACCTATTCCAAGCAACAATTGTGATAATTCTTGCTCAGGTTCAGACCTTTTACCGCTTGAGCGAAGTTAGGTCAAAACCGAGTCAAAAGCGAAAAATATGATCTTAAGACTTGCACGTGGGTGATTGATGATCTTGATGATCCTAGATGTATTCTCACACGTCACAGCAAGCTAAATCACGTCAAGAAACTAAGCAATAACTCGCGGATCAAACAAAGACTCAATTCATCAAAAGAGAAAGAAAGCACATGAACTCACTTTTGAAGAAACTTTCTTTGGGTGATTTGATATAATATTGGTTCTGACCACTCCATCAATGGATGACAAAACTCAATACATGAGCACAAAATCCAATCCAACTCTCTAGAACCCTAACCTCCGCTCCTCCTCTCCCTAAGCAAAATAGGGTTTCAATAACAATGAAAGGGTCGAAAGGGTGCTGCCACCTCCCTCCTCTATTTATAGTGGAGGCTTAGGGTTTCTAATAGAGTCTCCTAATGGGCTCCGTTAAGGCCCAAAACAAGCGGGTGACACACGCACGCCTTTTAAAGCGCCGTGTTCATATTGTGCGAAGCACTCGCTGCTCGCCACGTGTAGGTTGATCCAACGGCTCTCATCATGTCGGCAAGTCTCTCCCATCCGCTCCACCGAAACCACCATGGCACTTGCATCGACCCCCGCGCCGCTTGATTCAACGATCCGCACCAACCGCCTGTTCGGTCACCTTTGTCCATCTTGCACCATGCTTGAGTCCAATGACTTCACCGCATCGTCGATCGTTTTGAACCTCGCTCTCCAAGCCTAGTCCCGATCATCCTCGCGTTGACCGTCGTTGACCACCAAGCAACCTGCACAACAATAGACAAGCAAATCGAATTGGAACAAGTTCTTCACAACTTGACCCACGTTAGTCAAAACATGCATCATGCAACACATATGCCATGAAAACCACGAACTTGACCTAACAAGCAACCATCGCCGCCACACGCGCGGCGACTTAAGTGAAAATCGGTCGATCCGCCTTGGCCTTGGCGATCGACAACAACAAAACGGTCCGACCGCCACAAAAGGACTTAGCCGAAATTTCAACGCTGAAATCCGCAACCTCTCGGAAATTTAAAACGAATAGAACTTTTGGTGGAAGCTCCAAAATTATGGGACCAAGTGCGAGAGAATCTCTCACTTGCCTACACCTCTATTTTTGGCGACTCCAAATTCCAATGCCACTCAACTTGCGGTCCGACCGCTCAACCGGCGCCGGTCGGACGCTACAAATCGGTCGGACCGCCGACCTGGCGGTCGGACCGCCATCCACGAGAACACGAGGCATGGCGGTCCGACGCCACCAGTCGATCGACCGCTGAGACTGACGATGGCGAACTTTGCCGAAAACTCGTGTTTCCGCAAACCTTCAACGTCATTGCCAATTGACACATCATTCTAAGATCATGAGCATATCCCCATGATATCCACAGGTTTCAATCACAAGGTCAACTTCCCGGTACGACCAACTCGTGTGGAGGGAACGAGCAATCGGTTTAGGAAGGTAAATTTCAGCATGCAACTCAAATTCTAATAGGACCAAATAGCAGGGTAGAACTACTAATAATAGTGTTAGATACTTAGCCAACTAATATCACTTCTTACCCCTTGTATTCCCACAAGTTTTAGTTGAATTATCCTCTCATTATCTACCTTCTTTAGAACCTTTGAGCTTGCTGTCCGGAAATTGACGCTTGATGTCAGATTTTGCATCCAAGCTCCTAGTCGAAGTCGCCATTTGTGAAGCTTCAAAACCTTGTAGAAGGGCAGCCAACACTTCAATTTGCCAAACTCATTGGTTCCCAAAACCCAATTTAAACGATAACAACGATCTTTTGAAAGAAGGAGAGGAAAACCACTTTTAAAACCTAAGTTAGAGCAAGATGAGAGAAGAAAGCTAAGATAGGTAAGGAGTAAAATCGAGAACTTACTTAAGCTTTTATAAATCATTTGATATTTTGAAATTAAGTTTTTGAACACCCAAAAGCGACCAAGCTTAGGGTTTCTCGGTCGGTATGGCTCGATACCAACTTTGTGAGGACCCCGGTTTATTCGGCTTGCAATGCTTAACCATCCTTTGGTCCTAGCATCACAAATCAAATAAGCTGAAGCCTCGAGATATGTATACTTCCCAGAAATGCAGTATACACACCTCCTTACAAAATCATGCATCAATTCCATACAACAGGTCTAACAAAAGACATACATAATAGAGATTTATTACAACAAGGGCCAACCGGCCAAATGACAACTAAATAACAATTGAACAGCGGAAGCAAAAGTGCCATAAGATGGCGATAAACAAAAGAGCTAATTAGTGTGCCTTTACCCACAAGGCAACCAACCGGGCCGCCAAGCTAGTCGTCAAACCCGAAGCACATCTCACAAAAGGGAAGCCCTTGGGGCTCACCTTCTTCCTCTACAACAAAAACATTAAGCAAAGCAACTGAGTACAAAAATTGTTTTTGTACTCGCAAGACTGACGTGTAAGGGTAACAGAACTATAATTAACTACATGCAAGCTTTATTTAAGTGGAGGGGGCTCTGGACTTACTTTTAGCATAAAGCAAGTTTTCATTTGCAATAATGTAATAGATTCAAAGCAATTTGACAAACTATTTGTAATTGTTGAAATAACAGCGATACAATAATAATAACAACAATGAGGACAACCTGGAAGTGACTAACCCATTAGTCACCACAACAATAGTATGAATATCCATTCATACCAACCCATCAAGTTTTAATTAAATGTTGTAGTCTAGTTCTCACGGGGCGTATCCGAGCGTGTCCATAACCTAGGACGAGGCTATTCGAATAGTTTTAACCCTGCAGGGGTGTACTAATGTACCCACACTTCATACCGCCTTTTTGCCAAGCTATTAAGCACACTTCCTTTGGTATGCCGGCACGGCTAAGTCCTACGAGACGTTTCCAATGGAATGCGTCAATTAAGAGTCGCACGTATGGGGTTAACCCTTAGTGACTAGTGGGCGAAATGGGCCAATAGGACCACACGTTGTGGTGGAGTCAAGCAAAGCCGGGAGTCATTAGCCATTTAGGGTAAAGCTAGCCGGACATTTGCAAGACCCCGGTCGGGGTGGAGGACCTAGAAAGGAACCACCCCGGTCACGCCTTTGTGATCCTTTTTCTCTAAAAACTACAGCCAACGACTCATTAATTAATGCCTCCCAAAGTACTAATTCAAGAGAGGTCCCATACCCTCTAGTGTGGTTAGCACGCAAAATGCTCAGTACGGTGGCGCAAGTAACTTCGGTCCTTAATGACCGGGCACCATTCCATCACACCGAAGCACACCAACATACCATTGTGCCCAAGTCTAAATCATTTTGTTTTTAGGTTTTAGTTTTCACAAGTAAACATGGCACAAGGCTGAAATCATAAGTGATGATATGTTTTATGTGATCAAGGCTATCGACTAGGTCGATAACCGCCCAATTCTACTGGTAACTAAGCATTGGTAAGCATCATATCGTAAAGACAAATAAGAGGCCCTAAATCATTCACCGGGCTCTAATTCACTGGTGAGGATAATATTCCTAAGGTAGTGGCAGGGGTGAACAATTTAAGGGAAACAATGCAATAGGATTAGCTACCTCTATTCGGCAAAATTAATCATTGACACAAAAGCATGCATACATACAAGTAAAACAAAGTATTCGATTTTAAAAGTAATGGGATGGAGTGGATATGATCAAACTGCTTGCCTTGCTGTAGATCACTTTCTTGCTGCAGAAGATTCACTCACGTAAACAATAATTCCTTCGGAACCTAACGCGAAAAGGCGATAATCAAATAAGAACAAGAACTCCAAACAAAACTCAACAGCAAAAGTTCTCCGAATACCATGAAATTAAATGCAGAAGACGATTATGATTTTAGACAATTTTAGAAACAAGAATTTCTTCATTTAGACTTAGTATGCAAAATTTATGGCTAAAACAATTCTGCTCATTTGATAAATCAACTAAAATCCTATCTCATTCTGTTCATGGAGAAAATTTCTAGAATGATCTAAGTCCGGAATTTTTATGGTGAGTAGGAAATAGTATCCTAACAACACAAAATTGAGTTTACACAATTTGGAGTTAAAATAAAATAGTTATGATTTTTCTAAGTTGTAAAACTAGCACATTTCATCTTTGGGAGCACTAATATGAACAAAACGTATGCTAAGTTAAAGTACATTACAGGAGGATTTCTGAGTTTTGAGTTTTCTCAATTTGGAGTTATACACAAAAGTTATACATTTTACAAATTTTGAAGTGATTTTCTAACCCTCATTTCATTTAAACTTCCACTACCACATATTCCCATCTCTAGTGTAGAACAGAGCCTCAAATCACCCTCAAATTAAAGCCTACTCTATTCTGAGCTAATGCGGTTTGAGTCATTCATAAAGGAGTTAAAATGACAAGGTTATGCATGTTTGAAAATTGAAGACTTAAATACTTTTGAAAGCACACTCTCAGGGAGGTCCAAACGAACCAGAGAAGACAGGGAGGTCGTGGACCGTTGATACGAGATCGCACGACTATGGAGCACAGGAGCACAGCGCGACCGTACGGAGGAGGTCCACGCGCACTAGGAGGTCCAAGCCGGCTTAACGAAAAAGGGGAGGTCGTGGTCGTTGAGATGAGATCCAACGGCTACGACCAGATGGGCGCACAGCGCACGCGAGAGGAGCTCCTCGCGCACCTAGGAGGTCGCGACCGTCAGATCAACATCTGGCGATCCCGAGCACTAAGGGAGGTCCTCGTGAGGGAGGTCTGGACGGTCAGGATTTCTCGGGGGAGGTCCCGACGGTCTAGATTTCCAGGAGAGGTCCTACGGTTTAAGACCACCGAGGAGGTCCCGGCGGCTAAGATCTTCCAAGAGAGGTCTTAACGGTCACAATCAGCGAAGGAGGTGCGAGCGGTAAGATCTAAGGAAGGGAGGCGAGCGGTCAAGATCTACCGGGAGGTCTTGAACGATCGATTTAAGCGAGGAGGTCCGATGCGGCGGGGTTTTAGCGGGAGGAGGTGCGGGACGGCTCGGATGGATCCGGAGAGGTCCCGAGCGATCGAGATTTCATCGGGTGGTCTGAAGGCCTAGATACACGGGAAGGGGAGGTCCTTAGGTTGTCTTTGCAAAAGACCAAGGGGTGGTCTTTTGCAAAGAGGACCTCGGGGAAGGTCTTGGTGGTGGTTTTCACAAAACGACTAGGGAAGGTCTTTGTGGAATCACGGAGAGTGGTTCTACGGTCCAGATCAAACCCAAAGAGGTCTTTGAGGGCTCAGAACACCATAGGGAGGCCTTAACTGATACAAACTAAAAGAGAGGAGGTCCTGGATGGATAGGATGTGCACGAGTAGATCTTGATGGCTGAGGTTTAAAGGAAAAGAGGTCCTGGCGCTAGGTTTTATCAAACAACCTCCTATGGTTAAGATTTAATCTCCAAGAGGCCGTTAACGGTGGGGATCGAATCGAGGAGGTCCTTAAGGTTGTCGCGGAGGTGGTTTGGTGTACGACAACAGGAGGTCCTTAAGCCGACGACTTAACCAACCCTTCCGACAGCTAAAATTACCAATCATTGCGCTACAGAGGCTGCCCGAGAAGGGCACGATAAAAACCCCGAGGTTAAAGACAAGCTCACCGCCGGCAGCTCCAGTCACGGCAGAGGAAACCAAGGACAGGGGTAGGTCCAAAATAGTGAGGTGAACCTAGTTGTGCCAACAACTACCACCAGAACACCTCCCACCAGCGGCTAGTCGGAGATGATGGCCGGAGGCACAAAAACGGCAAAATACCCGAACTAAAGTAGGCCCGCATTGTTAATCAGGGCAAAAGCTCAAACACTAAGGGACTAAACAGGGGTTACCTGAGGACGATGAAGCCAAGGAGATAGTAGGAGGAGCTCCGGCGACCAAAAAGCTTGCCGGAGATGAGGAAGAAAGAAATTCCGACTTCAAGGAACGTGTTCCCACTTTGACAATCCCTGAGGAGGCCAAACAAGGTAAGTTAGGGAAATACTCAAAGTGCCCAAATGGACAAGTTGGCATGCCAAGAAATGCAAATGAACCACTGGAGCTCAGATGGCCTTGAGGAGCTCCAAAGTTTGGAAATGCCAGAGAGGAAGTTTCTGCAGTTGCGTGAGGCAAGAACATAGAGAGGAGCTTAGGTGGCAACAATGGCAACCAAGAGGAGCTAAGGAGGAGCTCAGGGCCCTATATGGCTGAGAGAGCAAGGAGGAGCTTAGGCCACTACGAAGGTTCACGGCTTTGCGAGGACAAGCCGGCGTGATGGGAGCACTAGGGCACGACTATGGGCAAGCGACACGCATTCAATGCAAGGTGGCAAAGCTCGACAAGGACATAAAGTGACAAGGGCTGCAGGCTTCACCGCCATGTCCCACGTGCGCAAGGAAAGTGACAATGACTAGCTCGGGGTCCCACCGCCGGTGAAAGAGCCCAGGAGGTGCAGTGACGAGTCAACGGTTGGGAAAAGTCTTGACATGCAATAAAGGTTGTGAGCTAGCCGTTGACAAGGGCAAGAAATGACTAGTCACCGCTTAAAACTACCTAAGCTCGCACACATACAAGCGCGTGAAAGCGATGATGACCAGTCCAGAGGTCCACCAATCAGTGAGGAACCGGGAGGACGATCAAGAGAACATAATGGTTGGGGAGGCTTGATTGGAGTTGGGGAGGTCCGGGTGGTTGGATTTGAAATGAAGGACTCCGATTTAAAGAAGTGATCGAGGTCCTAAAGCACAAGGAGTGCGAGGCGGATCTAAGGATGGACGGCTCACGATCTCCTCTGCAAAATTGGTCGACCGAGGTGGTCTTTGCAAAGGTGCAAAAGGGTGGTCAAGGGAGGTCGGGGTTGTCTTTGTAAAAGTCTGAAGGAGGTCCTAGGGTGGTCTTTTGAGGAGGTCCATGATCGTTGGATTGAAATCCAACGGTCCGGACCTGCGTGCCCAAATTGACCGTGCTCAGCAGATTAGGTGGCTAGCGCGACCAAGACCGGGGTTGGGCTCGGTGCAGTCCGAGTCAGACTTCGGACTGTGAAGAATTTTGAAATTAGGGTTTAGAACGGACAAAAACTTTGAGGGTTTGTTTGAGGTAGCAAACCAACTCCAAAAGTTCTGAAATTTTTGATAGCTTGCTGACTTGAGGATTGACCTTGCATAAAATTTTTAGAGGTTTTCATGCGATGAATTTTCCTCCAAAAATTCAGCAAGTTCTTGGCGAATGTTTGATGCCCTCCAAATACATTCAAACAATGTTCTAAAAATTGTGAGATTGTTCGGAGGGTCACACATTAACCCAAGAACTTAGGAAAAATATTTCCATGGGATGATCATGTAACACCCTGGCTATCCGGAAGCCAAGATGTCACCTAAAACATCTAACATACATCCATAATGCGGAAGAATTTGAAACAAGTATATCAACTAAAGACAACATTAAGTTAAGCAGATATGATGAAGGTATCCTTCCTTCACCTTTTAAGTTATTTAATTCGATCATCAATAAAGAAGGTTCACACGCGATAATAAATCAACATCCATGTGGAGAAGGTATCCTTCCTTCACCAATTATAATTTAATTATTACAGTTCATCATCAACGAATGTAAGATAAAACTAAATTTAATCTTGAACATGAATAGGATGATGTGAGCGAGTAGTGCGTGTCTACTCCCTCCCAAGTGAGCCAACATCAGGGTTACCTAAAATAAACAAACAACGCAAGAGTGAGTCCATGACTCAGCAAGTACGATGAAAGAGAAAGAACACATATACAAACAGGACATCACCATTTAAGAATGCGAACCTTGCATCGAGTGAACACTTATGAAAACATGAAATGAATGAATGTAATCAGGATGGACTGCACACATGCATATCTCGGTATAGTGAGTGAAACACCGTCGGTGTTCACTTAAGCCCGCACCTTAACAAAAGTGCGGGATCCAAGTCCTATATGAAGAACGTTTCATATAGGTGTCCAAAGCTGCCCATCTTGGAATTGATGGGTCTTACGTGCCCATTTGGAATTGATGGGTCTTTCAATCCACTCCGTGGGCGGGACATGACAATGTCCAAAATTGCCCACATTGGAATGGTGGGACTTACAATCCACTCCCGTGGACATAACATGAATAAAAGGATGCATGATATGAACATGAGCAGTGATAATACCATCTCTCAAGATATACTCCACATAATGAAAGAACATAACCAATTCAGCATCTCGGGTAACACAATATGTCACACTATATTCATGAAAACATTCACAATCATAACACTCAAAAGCAACAAAGTACTTGCCTTCCGCGTTGCGTGCGTTAGCGAGCAACGATGGCGCTCCCAAACCGGTAGCCTCGTGGCCTAAACAATTAAATAACGAAATAAGAACAACATAGAATCCAACCCGAATTAATAGTCTACAATACCCCCTTGAACTCCCAAGGAATCACCATAAAACCTAATCTGAAAAACAGGCTGCAACCCAAAAACGTGTCGGGACAGCAGCACGAAAATGACAGTAGTTAATGACGTGGGACTCGAAATGAGATGAGTCCAGATCCTACCTCATCTTAACGAACATATCTATAACATTCAAGTTGATGAGATTTCCCAATTCGGCCAATAAACTTCTCTAATAAAGAAAACAAAACAGCAGCACAGCTTCTGTCTGAACAAACAGGACAGCAATACTAAAACAACCATAACTTTTAATCTACAACTCCGAATTGAGCGTTCTTTATCAATCTGAAAAGTTTATGGAATTACCTACAATAAACTAGTTGGCACAACATTCAAATTTTGCCATTAACAAAAAGTGGCACACGGGTCAAAACTAAAGATAGAAACCGACATACAATCTGGACAGACTGACATACAATCTGGATAGTCACAAAGAAAAGTGCATAACTTTTGATCTATAACTCCAAATGAAGTGTTCTTTATCAATCCTGAAAGCTAGTGATATCACCTTCAAAATTTGTTATGGGCAAGACCTCTGAATCACCCTCTAACTAGGCCATAAATCAACCTATACAGAGACTGCTAATTCTCGTCAGGATTCTGGACAGCAGATAGTAAATCTATCATAACTTTTGACTCGAAAGTCGGAATTCAGTGTTCTTGGCGGCCACCGAAAGCTAAGATCAATATCTACAAAACTCTAGGAGATGGACAACCCAAATTCGGCCTCTAAGATCACGAAACAGGCCACGCAACATTCAGGACAGAACTGAAATTCTAACGGCAGCAATTCAATCCAATCAAACTAATCGAATTCGCATCTGAAATAACCTAAACAGCGAGGGAAATCGATCATTACCCTTGTAGAACCATCGGAGATCGCTGATCAAATCCCACGAAGAAATTCTCCTTCAATCCTCTCTTCCTTCCTCTTCTTCTTCTTCCACGGTCGCCACAAGCAGCAGGGAAAGATGGCGCCGGGAGAGGAGGAGCAGCAGCGGCGAGGCATCGTAGCACGCGCGCCATCAGAGCACGGGGCTACTGTAGCATGGCGGCTACTGTAGCAAATGGGGCTAGGGTTTGGTCCCCTCCTCCCCTTGCCTTCTAATGGGCTGCCGCCCACTCATGGGCCTTGGGCCACTATGGTGGCTCCTCTCTCGAATATGGGTTGGCGGCCCATACTTCTCCTAAAATTCTGAATTTTAACTTATTTCCTCTCTAATCTTACAGCATTCGATATCGAATAATCGGGTATTACATTCTACCCCCTTAAATAGGATTCGACTGAATCCTCACACCGACCTCACGCGAAAGGTCGGTTGCAACTAAAAATTAATAACAGTAACATGTACTCGATATGAACAAATCTGAATAATGCTCGTGCATGCGAGCCTCCGACTCCTAAGTGGCCTCTTTCTGACCGAGGACACCACAACATCTTGACGCAAATCGGCGTCTATCTTAACACTCGTCCCGACACTTCCAGGCTATACTCATCGAGCGAGACTCGAAGGTAAGATCCTACTCGATGGTCAGCGTTGTTAACGAATAACAAACTCCGGATCTCCGGTACTCACTCCACACCAAATGAAACCAAAAGTGAGTACAACGTGTAGGAATCCGAGACGGTCTTAGCGAAGCGACGACTATCGAAAACAACCCAATGAACACAGGGTTAACCTTCTCCTTGAAGTCGAACCACACAACAAGCACATAGAGCACGGAAATCTTGTTCCACCTCTCCATTGAACTCTTCACGAACAAGGATCACCCTCTTTTAACCGGAAACATACAATCGAATTCTTTTAAGCAAACTCTTTTACCGACAAAACACATCTGAATAAGAAAAATTCACATCACAACTATACGTTACCAATCGAGTAATCAAGAGTAAAATCGTAAATCGAATTTCATCAAGAAAACCTTTCCACTTTCCAAGTGGCAAATTGCGAATAAACGTCCACGAAAGCCAAAGGGAGATCACTTGAGCGCTCAAACCAAAAACTTCTTTTGTTTTGCCTGAATTGGAAAGAAGCAAACATGCCAACACAACACCAACTCACCATGCGAAGACACGATCCAACAACATAAAGCTCAAATGAGTAACAAGAAAACGCCTAATACCCAAGGTAACATCCTTTTTCAATTCCTCTTTAGGAATAAAATTTCTCTCGGACATTGGAATTCGAATTCATCGCATACCACAGGGCTCAAACCTCTTAATTTAACAACCTCAAATTAGGCTTAAGCGAAATACATCATCCACACCTTTGTGGAGAGACTCTATTGATTCCATTGAACACTCTGGACCACTCCTTCAGCTGATGACATTAATTTGATAGAAGGCACCAAAGCCCTCAAAACCCATGCAATCTCATCACCTCCAACTTTCAAGAATATCACATCGAATTTTGGTACACCCGCTCATGAACCACAACAAAAGGGTTCTATCGACAATCATTCCACTACTCAGAGTACTCCAGTTTTCTATCTCCTCTACACACCAATCTTTGGGTGACCAAAAGTTTAGTATGAAAACGGAAAGCCCAAATTTAACCTCCGAGACCTCTACAACGAATTCCTCTTATAACAAATAGTGAAATCATCGGATTAAATCTCTATGATCCCCACAATTCCGATATACTCACTCATTGACATCATCAGGAATCACTCATACCACATGCGATACTTTCAATAGTGTTCTTGTATAAAATTGATTACGATTTCCATACATTTGATAATCCCAACATTTCAACATGAACCAAGGTTCTGAACTACACTATACCATAGGTCCTACTTAGTCGAACAATATACGATTTTACCTCGAAACCAAACATTCCATCTCGAATCAACTTCCTCCAAGAGATTCAGTCAAAACCAACTCATCTTCTATTACTACTCCAATAATTGGGTAGCAAAACTCACCCCTACAATCACTTAACCACCACCAAACAAACAACAACATACGAGTTGTAAAACTTACTGACACAAAGCGGTTGATCCTTTCTCAAAAGAAAGAGGCGAATAAGAACAAATTTCACCACACAGAAAATGTTCGCTCACGGTGAGCACAAAACCAAAAGAAATAATCTGTAATAAAGATCCGAAAACGAAAGTTGAGTTCACAATGGAGGGCACGCATCCTCTAAAAGGGAATAGCAAATAACCACTAATAAGAAAAAAATGACATTGCGATTGAAACTCGACAACTCTTGAGTGAAAAGAGTAAAAGTTTATGAACAATTCGAATAACTACAAGTTACAAAACTTGACTCAAATTCTCAAATATTCCTCTCGCACTCTTTCCTTAACACACAAATTAATTCTTTGACTAACATCGCTTTGCCACAACGTACAAGATAAGATCTTTAGTCCAAACCACAAGGACTAATTAAGAACCAATGAAATTCTTCCATACGTCATATTTGTTGAGCAGTTCAACTACACAAGAAACATGAGATCCAAATAATCTCACCACCAAACTCGAGACATTTCCAATTCTGATTTTATGAAACGCAAGTAGATTATTCTCCTCTTAAAGGAACCAACATAAGTTCTTTGATTGCAACCTCACGTTGCCAACTCGGACAAAGAGCCTTTAAAATTAAATCACACAAATCTCTTAAGAAGCAACAGGACAATCCAATACCTTAATTTATTTAAAATAATTTCAGCTACCGGATGATTCATGGGCTCAAAGAAAATATCACGAAAGCTAAACTTGAATTATTCTCATCGAACGATATCACCAAAGCGATCAAATTACTATGGGTATTAACATCAATTTCACAACAACAATTAGAAAACACTTCAAAAGACCCACGTGAAAAGAATGAATTGATTCTTTCTCAAAAGAAGAGACAAATGGAAACGATTTTCACCAACTAGAAAACTCATCCACCACTCGTGACTTGAACACGGGACCAAGGAAGAAACCAATTAAGCAATGAACTTATAGAACATAAGTGGAGTCCACAGTTGAACACTTAAGCCTCACAAGAAGAGAATATCGAACCTTAACAGATAAGAACAAATAAGTACTCAAATCAAAGCACTTGCATTCTTGAAGAACCATTATAACTTTGCAACATATCGCTACTCGATAAACTTCATTTACCACATAAAGCTTGAACCCCAAAGGATCATGAACACAAAACTTAAAATTTGATCATTTAGGAAATATCACCATAGGTGATCAAATTACTATAAGAGTTAACCTCATTCTCCCATTTTGTGATTCAAAAACATCGACAACATATACTAGTACCAAGAATCATCAAACTTTATTACTCCATCCTAAAACTTCCCAAAGGAACACAAACAAAAGGTTGAAACAAATTTATTATAACAAGACTATGCTAAGCAATAACAATATCACAAGGCACGATATCAAAGACTACTTACGAAATTGTCTACTCCATCGTGGGTGTTGCTCTACACCTTCTTTAGCGCTCAAAAACAAATGATGATTGTATTAATCATGTATGAACATACGGTACTAATTCCATTTGCAAACACGTAACCATATATAAACATAGAAATCATTTCAAAACATGATTAAAGATTCACTAACATAATTTTCTATAAACAAGGTTTCCCGAATCGATACATCGGCACCCATCCGGTCCTTTATACAAGTTTCAACAATTTTAGCATGCCATGGAATAGATAAATCTAGCTCTTATGTAAGATCTATAGGTTACGAGCAGATATGGGCAGTCTTTATTTAACATACAGCATGTATCAAATACAAGGATATTTCAAATTAATCAATTTCACCTTCATAGATGGTAGTTAAGAATAACTGATTTGCACCATGCTAATAACCCAACTTGATAACTCATATCGTAACAATCTATTCGTTTAGTTATAACTTCTCATTTTAAGCATGACAAGACATCACAAAAGGATTCTAACACCTTACTGCAGCAAAAGAGAGACTTCAAACCTCAACGCTCGAAGTAATCCAAAAGAAACGCATAAAGCCAAAGCTTTCCCAGGCAAACGAACTTACAGCAGAAAACTCTCACTAACCAAGCTATCAAACGAGTAAATGAGTCATTCTTTTTTCAATGAGAAAGAAGGAGCAACCAAGAAAACATCAATCTTGCCAATTGACAACGATCATAAGTAGTAAAAGCAACTCAACAATCGAAAAGCAATAATTGTTTGAGAGAACCAAGAGGATCTATGGAAAACCATAACTATCATGGACCACAAACCCCGGAGAAATTCATCAACCACCATAGGACAAGAATTGCCAAATTCAGAAATGAAAGAAGAGAACAACTTTCTAAAGTAACTCATACTTAGTACCTGAAACGATGATACTCGGGGTAACTACTCCTCTAACCACGTCATCGCGAGCAAAGTGGTGTAACACAGTGAATCGAGTAACAACCACGACCTCCACTTCTTATCATCCGTTAACAACACGCTTCACCAAAATACTCAATTATGAATATGCAGGATCATCTCACGACAATCAAAGTATTAGTTCATAGATAATGAATATCATAGTAGATCATAGATTAACAACAAGAAAGATAATACAAAAGCAACTCAACAATTGCTCAACGAATGAAACATAACAATAGAAATGCGAAGCAATAGATTCCCAACCCCACCCATCTGTGTACAGTGTGTCATTTTAATGTTCTTCTATTAACCACGGACCTAAAGCCCGCTCGATACCAAGCTGTAACACCACGGCTATCAGGAAGCCAAGATGTCACCTAAAACATCTAACATACATCCATAATGCGGAAGAATTTGAAACAAGTATATCAACTAAAGACGACATTAAGTTAAGCGAGGATATGATGAAGGTATCCTTCCTTCACCTTTTAAGTTCTTTAATTCGATCATCAATAAAGAAGGTTCACACGCAGTAATAAATCAACATCCATGTGGAGAAGGTATCCTTCCTTCACCAATTATAATTTAATTATTACAGTTCATCATCAACGAATGTAAGATAAAACTAAATTTAATCTTGAACATGAATAGGATGATGTGAGCGAGTAGTGCGTGTCTACTCCTCCCAAGTGAGCCAACATCGGGGTTACCTAAAATAAACAAACAACGCAAGAGTGAGTCCATGACTCAGCAAATACAATGAAAGAGAAAGAACACATATACAAACAGGACATCACCATTTAAGAATGCGAACCTTGCATCGAGTGAACACTTATGAAAACATGAAATGAATGAATGTAATCAAGGATGGATGCACACATGCATATCTGGTATAGTGAGTGAAACACCGTCGGTGTTCACTTAAGCCCGCACCTTAACAAAAGTGCGGGGATCCAAGTCCTATATGAAGAACGTTTCATATAGGTGTCCAAAGCTGCCCATCTTTGGAATTGATGGGTCTTACGTGCCCATCTTTGGAATTGATGGGTCTTTCAATCCACTCCGTGGGCGGGACATGACAATGTCCAAAATTGCCCACATTGGAATGGTGGGACTTACAATCCACTCCGTGGACATAACATGAATAAAAGGATGCATGATATGAACATGAGCAGTGATAATACCATCTCTCAGTATATACTCCACATAATGAAAGAACATAACCAATTCAGCATCTCGGGTAACACAATATGTCACACTATATTCATGAAAACATTCACAATCATAACACTCAAAAGCAACAAAGTACTTGCCTTCCGCGTTGCGCGTTAGCGAGCAACGATGGCGCTCCCAAACCGGTAGCCTCGTGGCCTAAACAATTAAATAACCGAAATAAGAACAACATAGAATCCAACCCGAATTAATAGTCTACAATACCCCCCTTGAACTCCCAAGGAATCACCATAAAACCTAATCTGAAAAACAGGCTGCAACCCAAAAGCGTGTCGGGACAGCAGCACGAAAATGACAGTAGTTAATGGCGTGGGACTCGAAATGAGATGAGTCCAGATCCTACCTCATCTTAACGAACATATCTATAACATTCAAGTTGATGAGATTTCCCAATTCGGCCAATAAACTTCTCTAATAAAGAAAACAAAACAGCAGCACAGCTTCTGTCTGAACAAACAGGACAGCAATACTAAAACAACCATAACTTTTAATCTACAACTCCGAATTGAGCGTTCTTTATCAATCTGAAAAGTTTATGGAATTACCTACAATAAACTAGTTGGCACAACATTCAAATTTTGCCATTAACAAAAAGTGGCACACGGGTCAAAACTAAAGATAGAAACTGACATACAATCTGGACAGACTGACATACAATCTGGATAGTCACAAAGAAAAGTGCATAACTTTTGATCTATAACTCCAAATGAAGTGTTCTTTATCAATCCTGAAAGCTAGTGATATCACCTTCAAAATTTGTTATGGGCAAGACCTCTGAATCACCCTCTAACTAGGCCATAAATCAACCTATACAGAGACTGCTAATTCTCGTCAGGATTCTGGACAGCAGATAGTAAATCTATCATAACTTTTGACTCGAAAGTCGGAATTCAGTGTTCTTGGCGGCCACCGAAAGCTAAGATCAATATCTACAAAACTCTAGGAGATGGACAACCCAAATTCGGCCTCTAAGATCACGAAACAGGCCACGCAACATTCAGGACAGAACTGAAATTCTAACGGCAGCAATTCAATCCAATCAAACTAATCAATTCGCATCGAAACAACCTAAACAGCGAGGGAAATCGATCATTACCCTTGTAGAACCATCGGAGATCGCTGATCAAATCCACGAAGAAATTCTCCTTCAATCCTCTCTTCCTTCCTCTTCTTCTTCTTCCCACGGTCGGCCACAAGCGGCGGGAAAGATGGCGCCGGGAGAGGAGGAGCAGCAAGCGGCAGGCACTGTAGCACGCCGCTCTCGTAGCACGGAGACTGTGGCATGGCGGCTACTGTAGCAAATGGGGCTAGGGTTTGGTCCCCTCCCTCCCTTGCCTTCTAATGGGCTGCGGCCCACTCATGGGCCTTGGGCCACTATGGTGGCTCCTCCTCTTCTCGAATATGGGTTGGTGGCCCATACTTCTCCTAAAATTCTGAATTTTAACTTATTTCCTCTCTAATCTTACAGCATTCGATATCGAATAATCGGGTATTACAGATCATAAGTTTGACAAGAAGGTTTTATTTTTGAAGGGTAAGGTTTAGGCCAAAATGACTTGTGACTTTGTAATTCCCTATTTCCTTTACAAGAATTTCTCAGAACACCAAGGAAATACAAGATGTAAGAAAAAGTTTTAATTTCTACTCATTTTCTTACATTTGAAACACAAGTCTAATATTGGGATGTTACATTATTCCACTGTATGGTTATATGTTAGGTCTTTAGGTAGCATTTTGGCTTTCGAATAGCCAGGGTGTTACAGTTGGTATAAGAGCGGGCTTTAGGTCCATGGTAATTAAGTTATTAAAATGACACACTATGCACAGTAGGTGGGGGCTGGGAAATCCATTGTTTTCGCATTTCTATTATTATGTTTCATTTGTTGAGCAATTGTCGAATTGCTTCTGTACTATCTTTCTTGTTGTTAATCTATGATATGGTGTGATATCTTATACCTATGAATTTATTTTGTGACCGTTGAGATGATATTCTCTATTCATAATTGATTATTGGCTATGGGTGACATTGAGAGGTTGAGGTCGTCGTGGTGGCCCTGGGTTTTATCAGGTTATACCACCGTTCGTGGTAACAGAATAGAGTAGTATCTACCCCGAATACCATAGTTGAGTGTTGAGGGTGAGTTTCTTTAGAAAATATTATTCTCTTCCTTGATTCTGAATGTGGTCAATTCTGGTAATAGTTGCGTTTGATGAAGTTTTCTTGAGTCAGTGTTTTACATTTCTTCTGATAAGTTTTCATTAGAATTTCTTGATTCCATAAATCGACTACTTGTTCTCCTAACTGCTGGTCTAAAGTTGTTTCTTGGGATCGTTGGGTATCGGCAAAAAATTTATCTTTTCTTGGGAGTTCTACCCTTCTTATTGGAGAATGTGAATCATTTATTCGCTGAGTATTCTGGATACTGGAAGTTTTTTGTTGCAAGTTCTTTAACATATGAAAGCTTTGGTTTTATGTATTTCTTTTGGATTATTTCTAGTGTTGAAATTTGATGCCTCTTTTTCTGAAAGATTGGGTTAAAAATCTTTAAGTGATGTCTTGACATGCTTAAGTAAGAGGTGTTAATTAAATGAATTAATTATTATAGTATGAGTTATCATATTGTGGTTATTAGCTTTGTGCAAGTAGTCTATTCTTAACTAGTATCCATGGAAGTGAATTGCTTAATGTGAAATGTCGTTGTATTTGGTACATGAGGAGTTTTAGATAAGAGTTTGTCCATATTTGTTCAAGAACCTATTGTTGTTAAGAAGTGTGGAAAATGTGGATGTATCGGGTTGATCTTTACGATCGAGTAATCGGATAAATTTGTTAGATGAGTTGGAATCTAGGCCCTCTTTCGGTTATTCTAATCGCTAGTGATGGTTAAGTTAAGGATGTATTCGAATGTTGCCTTGATAAATATTAATCTTGAATATGTCTTCTATTTGGATCTTGATGATCTTATTTGAATGATAGCTTTACCTAATTCTTGCCATGCTAAAAATTAATGAAACATGTTTAAATGACTAGATGAGCGATGATGTATCGCCTTATGAAACCTTGTCTTATGCATCCTATAATATTGAAGTTTAAGACATTTAATTCTAATTTCTGAACATAAGGTAGAATGTTGAATCTATCCTCATAACTATTGTTGAGTTTGCAATCAGAGGTAGGATCATGATTGTGCCATGTGTGGCTAGAAGGCATTTAGTGTGTACTATCTTAGCGTCGAGTGTCAGTAAGAGTCAAATGGATGAAATCTAATAAGAGATTTTTTTGTTGGTGTACATTGGTGAGATTGTCATGTTCTATTATCATCTTGTTGAAAGAGCTTGTTTCAATTATGAGGTTTTTGCACTAGGCTTTCCCTAGATCAAGTATATGCAATCTTATTTAGATTTTAGAGACATGATGAAGTAGTTCATTGTGTTTCTTTTCAAAAGTTCATGAAGTGATAAGAGATTATGATGATTCTTGCTAATAGCATATTATTTTGTTGATTAGTATGATTGTCAGACTGTGGTTGTGATGATAATGTTGAACGAATTATAAGAAAAAAATTGATCATTTGCATGATACTGTTTTAGTGAAAGTGTTTCGAGATTTGCATTTGTTATCTTTGGACCTCATGAGTTATGTGGTAATTGAGTCTGTTTTGAGCAAAGAGACGGGTTGAAAGATTTTATTGGTTCTTAAGTGGTTCCTATGATTTGGTCTTAAGAGTTTATCTTGTTTAAGCTGGCAAAGTAATTTAGTAATCACGGAAAATAGCTTTACTGGTTAAAGGAAGGAGTGAAGTAAAAGTATTCGAGATTTAAGTCGCGTTTCACAACTTGCAGTTTATTTGAATGTGCTTAAACCTTATGCATTTGTTCCATAAGATTTTACCAATTTTCAAAGGGCAATACCTTCTTCTCATTTGTGGTTTGGTATTCGCTTATAGTAGGACTTGAGCCCTCAACTGTTGACTTCCTTTATGTTTTTCGAGTTCTTTGCCTAAGTGACTATTTCCCTTGATCCTGTGGTTACTTCGAGCAGTAAATGTGTTCATTTGCTTTTTCTTTTGAGAAGGATCCACTGATTCGTTTCACCATGGTTTTCGAAGTGTTTATTCAATGTGGTTGTGAGACCTTGGATTGTAAATTAATCGAGGAGCATTGAAGGATGAACTAATTTCGTGTGTAATTCTTGGAGAGAATTTTATTTATACAGAATGTTTGCCTTTAAGGCTAAACTGATTGCATTGTTGCAACCATTAGAACCTATGGAGATTTGTGATCCAAGATCCTTTGTTCAATTCGGGTGGAACATTAGAATTTTCGAAAGGATGGGAATCTTACAGGATGTATTAGAGTGTCGCGATTGGGTACCTTGCACGGTTGTGCAGTTGAATTATGATGGTATTGTAATGAGAGTAGTATTAGCGAAGTAATCTGATCGTTAAAGCGATTAATGAGTTAGTCGAGATTGTTGGATTATTGCCAGGAATGGCTTGGATTTAGTAAGTAATTCTAAGAGTTGAATCTTTATAAAGATAATTGGGTCAAGGAAGTGTTTTCGTGTTGATGTTAATGCGCGAGTATGTTTGGATTGTGATAATTTTAGGGATTTAATATGTGGTTTCCTCTATCTTCTGTATGAGAAGTTCATAGAAGGAGTCTTGGAGTTCAATTTTGGGCTTCGCATTCTTTTTGCTAGGACCTTGAGTCCCCCAATGATTATGTATAGAGGAAGTAGAATAAGGGTGGATTCCGAACAATGGGATGATCATTGATAGAATCCTTTTGATAAAGTATATGAATGTGTGTGCTGGGAATTTCGAGTTGTATATCCTTAAAAGATTGAGGTGATGTGATTGCATGTGAGATCTATTTTGAGATGCACTGTAAGTCATCTGTCAAAGTAATTCTATCGGTAGAAGAGTTGGCTAGAGTATGTTTCTGTGGAGTCAATAGAGCCTGTAACATCCCAATTTTCTGAGTTAAAAAAAATCTTTTAATAGTTAGTAGGGAGAAAATTCACTAGTTGGATTTATTTGAATTTTAAATTCAAAAGCTTAATTTTGGACTTTACAAACAAAAACCTTTAATGTGAATAATCCCAACATGAACAATAGTCAAAACTATTTTATTTGGGTTCTATGTGCTCGAATATATTTTCTAGATTTTCTAGAATTTTTACGAGTTCATTTGCTATTTTCTATTGCTTATTTGAATTTCTGGTATTTTCTAAAATAGAAAACCTATTTAAAATCTTAGAAATCCTTCGGGCCGAATTCCAAAACCCCGGCCCGTTTCCCTCTGTCGCCAGCCCAAATCCCGTGCGAGGCCCAGCTCCGCGCGTCTTGCGCCTCCGGTGACATGCGGGCCCCGCATGTCAGTCTCTCCGCCTCTTCTCTTTCCTTCCGAGCACCCTGCTTGTTCTCCACCGTTCGATCAAGGATGGACGGTTGGATGTGCACGATCGATTCGGGCTGCCCGAACGTCCCAACGATTGTGAGCGTTCGATCTCGGACGGACGGTCGATCCTTGAGTCCGTTTCGCGGTCGCGCTTTCCGCGCGCCCGAAGTCGAGCCCTAGCGCCGCGTCTGGGTCCCAGCTTGCCACGTCGTCTTTGTTCCCGAATCCGTTAGGGATACGATCTCCACTGCCGCCTCCTGTTTTGGGCGTTCGTGCCCTGGACTCTTCCAGGCCTCCGGGTATAAAAGGGTAGGTAGCCCTCGGCCTCCGCATCTCAACCTAGCCGCCTTCGCCCTCGCGCCAAACCTAACCGCGCGGGCTCGAAGTTCAATCTGCGCGCCGCCAACTCCGGCGAGCTCTTCGCGCAACCGGGTGCTCGAGCCGTGGTTCGCCGCGGCATCGCCGCGGGCTGCGCTTCACCTTGGTGGCGCCGTTTCGCGGGCGTCACCGAGCACCGATCCCGTCGAGCGTAGCCCCTCGCGCTGCGCTCGCCGTCGGCCGCCGCAGACGTTCCCAACCACGGTGAGCACACCTACGAGTTCCTCGTGCCCGCTGCTAAATCGCGTCGGTACCACTCACCGCCGGTGAATCGCGGCCGTTCGCGGAACCCTCGGTTCCGGCGCGCGCTCCGTTGTTGTCCACGTCACGCCACCTCGCGCCATGTCGATCGCGCCACGTGTCGCATGCGTGGCGCCCGATCGTCGTCCACGTGCGCGCGTGCGTGGCGATCCACCGGTCCCGATCCAGCGAGCTCGGTAGATTAAGTCTACCGTGAGCCATCTCAGCGACATGTGGGTCCCCATGTCGGGTTTTCTTTACTTCTTTTATTCCCGAAATTCCTTCGCGGCGTCGGCATTGCGCAATAATCCGATTTTTCTTGAGAAATAATTCGGAAATTCGGAAAATCAAATTTGGGTTTCTTTTAGATTTAAAACTTCGAGCTCTAACTTTTGCATCCTAACTCGATTGAGCCCTTTCAAATTTCTAAATTTATCTAAATTCGAGCTCTATTTATCTGAGATTTTATTTAATTTTTGGAGCTTGTTTTGCCTCTGTTATTTATTTGTTTTGTTTGTTTGTGTCTCGTTTTGCGAGTAGACGTCGGTCGTCGAGAATTTTGTGGAAGAAGGAGCACCCCAAGATCAAGATCAGTACATAGACCTTTTCCAAGGCAAGTCATACCTTTGATCATCTTGAACCTAGTTTTCAAATTACTTTGTGTTAAAGTATTGCATTCTACTTTAATTATTTATTTAAATGCTTTGGGCATAGTTATTATCCAAATTTGTTATCACACCTTGGCCTTGTATGTCATATTTCCTTGTCACCCTAGATTGGTTTATTAGTTGGTAATAGTATAGCACCAACGTGGGTTGGTTAGATCTGAGTACAATTGCTTAGCCATACAACGAGTCATCATCATCACATGAGTTGCAATTATAAATTTGACTAAGTGATTATGGAACTATGTGATAAGACTGTGTGTCTTGTGTGCTATTACTTTGTGGATGGCATGTGTTGCACTAAAACCAACCGGGTGGTAAAGGATTTAGGACCGAGGCAAGTGGTGGAAAGCGTGTGATATGGTGGAAGGCTGTGTGCATGGGAATGATAATCTGTGTGATTTAGTTAGAAATTGGAAGTCTTTCCTTGGTCAATTAAGGACTTAACTTTATGCGCCATTGAATGAGCCTTCTTGTGCGACCACATGCCCGGTATGGGGCGGGCCTAACTTAGAGTTATGGATTCTCGGCATTGATGTTCAGGTGGATAGGTTAGGCTGTGTGACAGGGTGGAGGTGTGACTACTTGGTGGTTGCGTCGCGGGATGATTCGTCGCTTCCCTGTCCAATGGTGTGTGTTATACCAATTCTATGTGAGCCGGTATAGCGGGAAAGCACATCGGGAATGTCAATGTTTGAGATGAAGTTTTCGAACTATTTTGTTACGATTAGTGCTTGCTACACTAGTTGTATCTTGTGGGTAAAGTGTACAACCTCTGCAGAGTGTTAAATCAATCTATTCGAATAGTCGCGTCGGCGGTCATGGACATGCTCGGGGATTTCACACGAGGGGTAGTTTTCATAAAATGTTTGGGATGGGAGCTGTGTGACCTCAATCATATGGCTATGTGAAATAATCTCATTTATTGTGTGTCTTTGTGAAAACAATCTGTTAAATTATTATTGTCTATTTGTTTTGAATTATGCTTTCAATCTATTATTCGTATTCAATTGCAAATGTTGCTTTTATGCAAAAGAACCACAGAAGCCTTTTTCTTTGGAATAAGCCTGCATCTATAAACTGCATTCTGTGGTATGATTTGCGAGTACGGTTGTGTACTCACGCTTGTTGTAAAACTTGCGCCCAAACCTCTGAGAAGAGGAGTCTACGCTGCTTTCGAGGAGGAGTTCGCGAAGGTTGCTTGATCGTTAAGGTCCGGATCGATCGGTTGCTGTGGTGAATTGGTGGGATCTGTTTGGAGTTATTTCCGTTCATTGCTGTTTTATTCTCTGTTAGCCTGCGTGGCTTAATAAGTGTAAACTTCGACCATAAGGTCAAACCCTTATTTGTTATTCAAACTAATCGTTTACTTTATTTATCGTTTGTGTGGATCGATATTTACCTATGTTAATCCTGTGTGCACTAGCGTGATCCTAGACTAGTGCAGTATACACAGAGGGTTCCAGAATCATAATTCTGGGTCCCGACATAGCCTACCTACAGAAGTGTGGATGGTGTATTTCGACTTGAGCATAGCGTTGAGAATGCCAAGTTAGGAGAGATGAGTTAGTGTGTTAAGCGATGAATTGGAATTCCAAAGTTTGAGAGAAATTTTATTCCTAACGAGAAACTGAGAATTTGATGCTTCCTCAAGTAGAGACACGTTTTCTTGATTCTTGTTCGAGCTATGTGTTTTGACGGATGTCTTTCACAAGTTGAGCTCGGCATTTATGTTGGCACGTGTGATTCTTTCCAGTTCAGACGGAATAAATGAAATTTTTGAGTTGGGCATTCAAGTGTTTTCCCCTTTGGCTTTCGTGACGTTTATTCGCAAATTGCCACTTGGAAAGTGGAAAGGTTTCCTTGATGAAATTCAAGTGGAAAGGTTTCCTTGATGAAATTCTGATTTATGGATTTGACTCTTCAGTACCCAGTTGGTAACGCATAGTTGCGATGTGAATCTTTCTTATTCGAGATGGGTTTTGTCGGTAAAGAGTTTGCTTAAAGAGATTTGATTGTGCGTTTCGGTTAAAGGAGGTGATCCTTGTTTGATGAAGAGTTCAATTGAGAGGTGGAACAAAAGTTACGTGTTCAATGGGAGGTTAGCCCAAGGTACGTTGGGTTGTTTTCACTAGTTGGCGTATCACTAGGATCTGTTTGGGTCCTACGCGGTGAACACAACTTTTGGTATGTTCAGTGTGCGAGTGAGTACCTAGGAGATCCGAGTTTGATTATTAGTTAACGTCGTGAGACCATCGAGTAGGATCTTACCTTTGATTCTCTTCTAATGAGTGTACGGAATTTTGGGTTGAGTGTTATGATAGACGTCGTTGTACGTCATTTTGTTGTGGTCTCAACAGTCCGAGTTTCGCATGCGTGAGTGTTATCAGGATTTTTTCGCAACGGGTATCTGTTACCGTTGTTAAATTCCAGTCGCAGTTTTCTTTGGTGTAGATCGGCGTCTAGATTCGGGGTCGAATCCTTTTAAGGGGGGTAGAATGTAATATCCTGGAAATCGTTAAGAAAGATAGTTGTGCGGGAGAGGGAAATTAATATAATTTCAGGAATTTCAAAGGAATTTGGAGAACCTGGGCCTTTGGCCCACGGTGTCTTGGCCCAATTGAGTCGGCCGGCCTTAAAAGGAAGGGGGAGAGACCACCTGTAACAGCCCTAACTTAGGGTTTGTATTTAAAATGTAAAATTTTGAGGAGAAATAAAAACTTTTGGTATCTCATGAAGTCATTTGGTAGTTTTCCAAATTTTCCCTAGCAATTTCCAATTTTGAGAATTTAATTCTTGTGATTGGAAATGGTTGTCAGCAAATTCTTAGCCTTCAAACTTGTGACCATCCTCTGCAAATATTTTTCCTATCATCTTGATCATCCTATCCACCTCCCTGAATTATTTCACAATTTTTAGATTTTATTTGCTATTTCAAATGGCCAAGTCAAACTAGTTTGAAAATCTGGTCAACATCTGAACAGCAGCTTGTGAATTTTATTGGGAGAAATCTATTGCATGAAAACTCCTAGAAAAATTAGACAAGGTTTTCCTCTGTCCCAGTAAGCTTCCATAAAAATTTCAGAATTTTTGGAGCTCTGGAACTACCTCGAACAATTCCCAAACCTTCTCTGTCTTTTTAATTCAAACCTGGAATCACTGTTCCTCGGGCTCGGACCCAACTCAGACTCAAGTCCGACCGCACCAAATTGGCTCGATCGCGTCAACTAGCTGCACCGACCGAGTCCGATCAATCGTGGCGTCGATCATCGGTCGCACGGCGCGGCGCCAAGGCAATCGACGATCGAATGCATCGAGATCCCGACCGTCCATCTCGATCCAGCGGTCGGCACAATCTTGATCGAGTCAAATCAGCTCATCGCGCCGCATCAGACCCCGTCTCGCACCACTTTGTCACAGTCGCTGACAAGTGGACCCCACCTGTCAGGTTCTTCCTCGCCGACTCCGCTGCCTACCGGAGCTCGCTAGCGATCGCGCATGTGTGCCACGCAGCTCGTCGCTGCCACCCCCGGGACGCGTGTGCGCCTCGAGGATCGCACGAGTCCATCTACCTCCTAGGTCGTCCATTCCTCCTCGCAGCCATTCTTACGCCTTCTCCGCCCATTTCTTAGCCGGTGGAGAAGAAACCGACCGGCGGCACCACCACCTCACTGCCGTTCGAACAACGGCGACCCGCCATCGTGTTCCTCTTGCCTCGCCGCACCCATTTTCCCGATCCAAGCTCGGTTCATCCACAGTCGTTGGGGCAATTTCATCGTCTTCGCCTCGGCAACTTCGGCCCCAAGGTCGTTCGGGTGTTCTGGTGAGTCTTAAGCCTCGGCCTTCGGTCCCTCGTGATCGCATTTCCTCACTGAGTCTAACGGTGGGTTGTTTTTCGTCTTTTGTGCATCGTTGAGGGTGCGCGCCGATTCTTCTCAAGCTCGGTATTCGCGCCGCGATGATTCCAGCCGCCTCAGACCTCCTTCGTCGGCATTATCTGGGGCGTATCCTTCCTGGAGCTGAGGTGATCCCGTGGCGCGCCTTCCAGGGTCTTCTCGAAGCTCGCAGCGTCTTCTCCGCAAGCACCGTGTCTTCTTCTCCGCCTCCGTTCGCCGTCGCTCGCGCGGCGTCCTCGAGTCCCGGTCACCGTCATCAAGTTCGCGAGGTCTTTGCGAACCTAAAGGTATAACTCACTCGCCACGAGACCTCACGGTTCGCGAAAACGATCGTGCGACGCGCCACCGTCCCGTGGTCGCCGGTGAGCCGCCAGCAACATTAGGTCTAACCCTACTCTTTAGTGCTAATCATCTTTTAGTCAGTATCAACGACTTGTGGGCCTCTCGTTAATCGCGTTTAGGAAATCCTTTAATCCAACCGTTATGTTATTCTCTTAGTCGCGCCATGTGGGTCCATGCTGTCAGTTGGTGGTTGTGTAGCTTTGATTCTACGTCTTCTTTGTTGGAAAGCGTATTTCTCTGTGAGTATAAGTTAGGAGTGCACTTTGATAAGTCAAAGACGTATTCTTAGAATACGCCTTCGACGTCACCTTAGCGTGGCAGTTGAGTGACTCGATCGGCGCCCTCGCGAACGCGTATCGATGGCTATGGCTAGCTGGTTGTCGGTAGGAAAAGGTTTAAATGCTTTAGAATTTCTGAAATGTTTTTCTGTTGCACTGTCAAATGATTTAAACTTAGAAAATTCATAACTAATTCAATTTTTATCTAAATCGCGTGAACCCAGTGCTGTTAATTTTCATTTTAGATGTATTATTTACTAAAATTAGTTTCAACCTTGTCCCTGTTAGTAAAAATCTGTTCAATGATTAAATGATGTATTATGCATTTTCCAAAATTAGAAAGTTCATATCTTTTTCAATAATTGTCCAAATCCAGTAAATCCAATTCTGTAAATTTTCATTTTTAGTGCACTAATTATCAGGATAGATTTTAGATACTGTTTTTGTTCATGAAAATTTGTTAAGTAATTAACTAGTGTTGTAATGTGTATGTTAGCTTAGGAAATTGCTAGAAAATTCATTACCACTTCAAATAATTATTTCCCTCTCTCTAAAAATGTGTTAAAACCTGCTTAGGTTGTTGTGTAAGTTTTGGTATGTTTTGTTGTTGATGTATGTTTGAGTTTGGTCGGTGTTATTCGTTCTTATTCGCTGTTTTGTTCAATCGTTAGGCTTCGATATTTGCGGTAACCACGAGAACGACCCTCCATAACAAATTGAGCAACAAAGACCGAACAAGCAGTTTGATCATTTTATCCTAGTATTTTAAAGTCTAATATTTTGTTTCAACTGTATGTATGCATCGCTTATCTTGTGTTTAATTGGTTAGTTAAACCTTTAGATGCATAATCTGTAAGTAAATATTTGTCCTCTACTACTTGAGCCTAGGTTATTTGGCTGTGATTAGAGTTATTTGGATGAACTCGTCACTTAGTAGATTACGAGTTCAGTTGCTTAGCCATGCTTAGCTACCGGTAGATTTGGGCGATCATCGACTTATTCGATGATCTTGATCACATAAAATTATTACTGTTCTTATATTCCAGCTCGTGCTATGATAATTGCAAAACAAAAACCGAAAACAAAAATGATTTAGACGCGCACTGTGGTAAGATTGGTGTGATCATTGGGTGTGATCGAAAGGTGCCGGTCAATTAAGGACCGAACATCTTGTGAGTACACGTTATCCAGCATTTAGGCGTGCTAACCACAATAGAGAGTATGGGACCTCTCTTGACCTAGTACTTTGGCGTGTATTGGCTCGGGTCGCAGGAGGTCGCGGGAGGATGGAGGTGGGAGCATGGTAGTTGTCCAAAAGCTTTATCCTGAGTGGGTAGTTGTCTTTTCGGCTTTACCATGTAAGCGTATGGATTTCTATCCATACGAGCGGCTCGTAGTTAATACACAATATTGGAAAAAGTCTCGTAGGACTTAGCTGTGCCGCCATACCTTCGGTAGTGTGCTTTGGCCTTAAGGCGATGCAGAGTGTGGGTGCATGGTACACCTGCAGGTTAAAAACTATTCGAATAGCCTTGTCTAGGTGATGGACACGCTTGGGTAAGCTTATCAAGAGTTAGACTTCAACATTTAAATTAAAACTTGATGGGTGGTGCAACACGGGATTCGTGCTATTGTTGGAGTGACTATTGGGATGGTCACTTCTAGGTTGTTTATCTTTCTCTTTTGTTATTATTATCTTTACTGTTATTTCAACATTAAAAATGAATTGCAAATTTGCCTTCAAACTGTATTATATTATTGCAAATGAAAATTGGCTTTATGCAAATGAAACATATGGCCTCCACCAAACAAGCTTGCATGTAGCATATGAGCAGTGCGCTAGTTCACACGTCGATCTTGCGGGTACAAAGACAATCTTTGTACTGGTGCTTTGCTTAATGTTTTGTTGCAGAGGAAGATGGTGAGCCCCAAGGGCCTCACTTACGTGAGTCGTGTTGCCGTTTACGTGGACGACTAGACTTGGCAGTCCGGTCGGATGCCTCGTGGGTTGGAGGCACGATTGGCTTTGTTCTGACCATCTTATGGCACTTTTGCTTCATTGTCGTTCTTGTTTATTTGTGTATCTTATGGCACATCGGCCTTTATGTAATAACTCTACTATTTGTGTATCTTCCGTTTGGTAGTGTGGTGTTTGGACTCTATGTTTGGAATGGAGTTGATGTCTAATTTTGTAACGGGGTGTGTATACTGCTTTCTGGGAAGTATACATATCTCGAGGATCAATTTATTTGATTTGTGATGCTAGGACCAGGTGGTTGGTTAAGCATTACAAGCCAAATAAATTGGGGTCCTCACACCACCCAAACCCTAGCTCCAGGTACTGTAGCACGCCACGGTTACTGTAGCACCGTCACTGCAGCACCTCCCATCCCAAAGCGCTCTACCTCCTTGCTCGACTAGTAGAAGAAAGAAGGTGAAAGAGAAGGAAAGGAGGGAAGGAGATGGTGGGGAGAAGGAGGATCATCTTCTTTGAGGCTTGTTCATCGTCGTCCTGCACGTCATCAAGGGTAACTACGGGTTTCATGTGATGTTGGAAAGTCATTAGATACGATTGCGATTAGATTGATTGGTTCGGATTAATTCTGTTCAACGTTCAGTTTTGTCCAGAATATTGCGTGGCCAGTTTCTGGTTCTTAGATGTAGAATTTGAGGTTTCCATCTCCTAGAGATATTTAGATAATGTTCTTAGCTTTCAGTGGCCGCCAAGAACACCTGATTCCGACGTACGGATCAAAAGTTATGATCGTTTTAGTTTCTGCTGTCCAGAATTCTGACGAGATCTACCTATCAAGTTGTCTTCTAAAATATGATTATGATAATGGGCGATTCAGGGTTTTCACTTAACTAGGTTATTGTATAGAATTTTATAAGCCATGAGGCATAGATTTGTACCTTCATATTATTCTCGTGATTTGCTTAATAAATTGCAACGCTTAAGACAAAGTAGTAATTCTGCAGAGGATTATTATCAAGAATTACAAACTGGTTTATTACGTTATGGTTTAGATGAAACTGAAGATGCTAAGATGGCTAGATTTTTGGGAGTTTTAAACCGAGAAATTCAGGACATGCTTGATTATAAGGAATTCAATTCTATCACTCATTTGTTCCATCTTGCTTACAAAGCTGAAAGAGAAGTGCAGGGTCGACAATCTCGCTCTAGGGGCAATATTGGAGGATCTTTTGTAGGTCGGCCAATGCAGCAACAACACAATGGTCGTGATGCACCTACCTCAAACCATACACCCCCTACTACTCCTTCCACTCCTACGTATGTGCCTGATGCAAGCAAATCAGCAAAGGTACAAGTCCCTACAAAAAGTGCTTCTTTTGTTGCTTCTACAGGGCGATCTAGAGATGTACAATGTCACCGTTGCAAAGGATTTGGGCACTTGATGCGTGATTGCCCAAGTCAGCGAGCTCTTTTGATAAAGGATAATGGTGAGTATACTTCAGCTAGTGACATTGGGGAAGAACATGTTTTGGTCGCAACTAACAATGCAGGTGATGAAACTGAGCAAGAACATATAAGCTATGAGGCATCTGACATGTACCAAAGCTTAGTTGTCCAGCGTGTGCTAAGTGCTCAAATGGAGCTTGCTGAACAAAATCAAAGTCACACCTTGTTCCAATCAAAGTTCGTCATCAAGGAACGATCCTGTAAAGTCATTATCGATGGCGGAAGTTGCAACAATCTTGCTAGCACAAACATAGTCGAGAAGCTTGACTTGACCATAACTCAACACCCTCATCCTTACTACATTCAATGGCTGAATTCTTGTGGTAAGTTGAAGGTAACTAAACTTGTGCGTGTGCATTTTTTCTATTGGATCATATCATGATTATGTTGATTGCGATGTTGTACCTATGCAAACATGCTCGTTATTATTAGGTAAACCTTGGCAATATGATCGATATACTGAACATCATGGTAGGTCTAATCATTATACTTTCACATATAAAGAAAAGAAAATCACTTTGCTTCCAATGTCTCCTACTGCCATATTAAAGGATGAATTAGAAAGAACTGAGGGAACAAGTCAGGAAAAGACAAAAGTTGATCATAAGATTATAGCTCCAAGTGAAACTAAATTGAAAGCTCCTGTTATGTGAGCTACAAAATCTGATTGCATTGACATAGAAAAACATGAATCTGAATGCTATACTATGATTTGCAAAGAATCTTTATGTTCATTAGAAAAACTGCGTGTTTCTTTGCCTCCTGTTGCTACAAAACTTTTGCAGGAAAGTAACGATTTGAAGAATACGATTGAGTCGAGGACGACTCAAATTCAAGAAAGGGAGGATGATGAGGACATCAACCCTAAGAATGCAGCCATTGCTTCGACTGCATCCACTGCTTCGACTCGCTGCACTACATCCACATCTTCCCTGATCGGACTTTCGGCGACTGCATTGCCATATTTTCCAGTTGGACCGAGCTGCCTCTACATATATATGCCGGGCTACATCTACTTCTTCTACTCATATGTGTCGGGCTACGTCTACATGTCATGGTGTTGCGTCACTAATTGTTCGCCTATAGGTTAACGAATGGGCTGATTTGGCCACATTGGCCCATGTGGCCTATATAGCTATCCCCTAGGGTTTGGAGGTACTGTTCACATAGCACTATTTATGTATGAATAGTACCACCACCCTCTCCCTCTTCCTCCTATAGATAGTGTGAGAACCCGGGGTATTTAACTCGTAATACTTAACCTCCACATAGTTCTAGTATTACCAATCAAATATCCTAAGCCTCGGTGGACATGTACTTCCCAGAAATACAGTACACATACACCTTTACAAAATCATGCATCATTTCCATACAAACTTACAATACCAAGTCTAGCAAAAGACATACATAATATAGAGTTATTACAAAAGAGCTAACCGGCCAAATGACATCAAAGTGATAGAATAACAGTGAAAGCAAAAGTGCCACAAGATGGCGAAAACAAACGCCAACCGGTTAGCCAAATAACCCACAAGGCAACCGACCGGGCCGCCAAGCTAGTCGCACCCACCGCAGCAAAATTCACAAAAGTCGATCCCTTGGGGATCCACTTCCTCCTCTGCAACAATAAGGCAATACAGATGAGTACAAAAAAGTAATCGCAAGGCTTACAAGTAACAAGCCTATACATAGCTACATGCAAGCTGAACAAAGGAGATGGTTATATGGTTGATTGGACGCATAAAGTAATTTTTATTTGCAATAATGTAATAGATTGAAGGCAATTTGTCAAATCTATTTTTAATTGTTGAAATAACAGCGAGACGATAATAAGTATCATAAATAACAACCTAGAGGTGACTAACCCAATAGCCACCACAACATAGCACGAATTCCCAATTCGTGCCACACAATTCAAGTTTTAGTGAAAAGGTTATAGTCTAACTCTTGCAAAACTTAACCAAGCGTGTCCATAACCTAGGACGAGGTTATTTGAATAGTTTGAACCCTCCAGGGGTGTACCAATGTACCCACACTTTAGACCGCCTTTTTGCCACTAGATTAAGCACACTTTCTTAGCTATGCCGACACGGCTAAGTCCTATGAGATATTTCCAATATTGTGCATTAACTACGTGCCACTCGTACGGATAGAAACCCATACGCTACATTGCAAAGCCGAAAGTCAACAACCCCACAGGGGTAGAGCCTTCGGACAACTACAATGCCCCCAAACACCTTTCCTCCTACACAACCTCCTGCGACTCGGAGCTAACACATGCCAAAGTACTAAGTCAAGAGAGGTTTCATTTCCCTCTAGTGTGGTTAGCATGCAAAATATGCTTGGAGAGTGTGACACAAGATGTTGGGTCCTTGTTGACTCGGGCATCAACTATTCACACCCAAAAACACACCATCTTACCATTGTGCCCAAGTCTAAAATATTTTATTTTTAGTTTTAGTTTCTCAAATAGAAAAGTACAAGGTGCTTGACATAAAGCCATAATAGGTTTTTGTGTGATCAAGGTTATCGACTAGGTCGACAACCGCCCAATTCTACCGGTAGCTAAGCATTTCTAAGCAACATTAACTCGTAAACTACTAAGTGACAAGAGCTCATCCAATGAACCCTAAATCACAGCAAGATAATTCTAGGCTCAGTAGTAGAGGATAAACATTTACCTACAGATTATGCATCAAAAGGATCAACTACCGACAATAATTTAACAACAAAATAGCACATGCATACATAAACTTTGCAAACAAGATATTAGGCTTTAAAAATAATAGGAGCAATATGATCAAATGATGCTACATCTGCTTGCCTTGCTGGTAGTTCTCTTACTGCAGAGGATCACTCTCGGGTTCAACAAATTCTTCAGAACCTATCGCAAGAACGAGAAAATCCAATAAGAGCGACGAACACTGAAAAAGACTCAAAAACCAAAGTCATCCATGGAATTTACACAACAATTAGAAGATGATTTTAAATGAATTTAGCAACAATAATAAATCGATTTGGACTAAGCATGCAAAAGTTATAGCCTAAACATTTTCAAGCTGCTGAAAAATTCAAATTAAATTGCTTCATTACTGTTCATTACACAAATTTCCAAAAAGTTTTTGAACATGAAATTTTTATGGTAGGTAGAGCATGGCATCCTAAGAAATGCAAAATTGGGTTCACTTCATTTGGAGTTAAAATGAGTTTCTTATGATTTTTCTAAGTTATGAAACTAGTGTCCAATATTTTTCAGAGACAAAGACATAAATAAAATATATTCTATACTAAAGCATATTAACAGAGGAACCTAACACATTTTAGTTTGATCAATTTGGAGTCACAGAGAATTACTTATGCATTTTACAAGTTTAAAGGAATTTCTTGAGCAACAATTAATGTTAACAAGATAATACAACTACACAGTTCTCTGGTACAGAACAGTGTTTAAACACATTTTCAGATTAAAGTTCAGTTAAATAGGAAGAAAATAAAATTTGAATCACTCTAAAAGGAGTTAAAATGAATTAGTTATGCGCTTTTGAAATTTAAAACAATTAATAGTTTGCAAATAAGAGCTTTTGGGCTTTTCTTGAAAACTAACTCAACCGGAGAGGTCAGGGCCATAGATCTGAAGTTGCACGGCTCCAGCGCACGGGAGCATAGCACCCGCGCACACGTGCACTGAGGAGGTCTTGACCGTTAGATCAAGACCTAACGGTCCAGACCCACGTAGGGAGATCCTAAGGTTTAAGATCTACAAGAGGGGAGGTCCTGGACGGCTCAGATTTCCATGGGAAGATCCTGAACGGCCAAGATCTAAAAGAGGGGAGGTTCTGGACGGCCAAGATCTACTGAGGAGGTCCTAAAGGTTAACTTTACCAAAGCCCACAGGGGTGGTCTTTTGCAAAGAGGACCTAGAGGGTGATCTTTGCAAAAGTCCAAGGGGTGGTCTTAGGGGAGGTCTGAGAGGGTGATCCTAGTAAAAAGACCAGGGGTGGTCTTGATGGCCCAGATCTGCACGGAGGAGATCCTGGACGGCCAACATCAATAAGAGGTGGTCGTGAAGTTTGTCAAAGGGTGGTATAGCTTACGACAACAGAAGTTCAGTACCACGCGTTTTGCTCGCCGGCTCGCCGCTGGTGACTTTGGTCACGACGGCGCAAACAAAAAGCGGCAAAACATTTGCAATAACAATGCGCACACCCAGAGACCACTCTCGACGACGGAGCCAGCCTAGAACGGCGGCGAGCTGGAGAGGTGCGGCGGTGCAACTATGGCCAAAATGAAAACTACAAAAAGCTCTACTGCAGCTCAAGGTAGCGATGCCCAAGCACTAAAGGACTACCAGGAGGTTACCTGAGCATATAAGAGGTCCTAAGGTGGTCAGAGGTGCTCTGGCGACGAAGACCTACGTCGGAGTAGAGGAAGATGACGTGGAGAGGACGTCGTGAGGAAAATGAAAAGCACAGGATGGTAAGGACAGCTTCGCAGAGGTCCAGAGGTGGTCCACGGGCAACTGATTGAGAGGGGGAGGTCCTTACCGGAGCTAAGGACGAAAGCGATGAAACGCGGCCGAAGGAGGTCAAATCCAAAATTAGTTGCTTCCTGTTAAGGCAAAGGAAAATTGGATTAGGGGTTTTGATGAAGGTGCTGAGGGGCTCAAGGTGAAGCGAAAAGATTTGCAAAAGAACCCCTGGGACACCGAAGACGAAGAAGCTTGCTTGCGGGCATCAACTGTGATTTTAGGTTTTTTTGGCGATTGCGCTCAACAAGCAGAGAGGAGCTCAAGGGCGCTAAAGCGGTGCTGTAAAGGAACACAAGGAGGAGCTCTGGGGCCTTTTATAGTCAGAGGGCAACGGGAATGGCAAGGCAGCACTCCACGGTGAGCTAGGTCCAAGACCCGCCATGGGCAAGTTGAGCGCGATGGGAGCAGGTGGAAGGGAGACTTTAGGGCAAAGTTACTGACAAGCATTTAATGCTCTACGGCAAAGAAATGTTGACGAGGATGAAATGGAGGTGACAAGGCTCTACGCCCACACCATGGCGCTCTGGCACACACGCACGGGTGCGAAGACGATGATGACCAAGCTCGGGGGCCCACAGTTAGTGAGAGTAACCAAAGTGGTCCGGTCAAAGGAACCGGAACGGTTAGGTTAGACCACAATCGAGCCAGGAGGAGGTCTTGGCGGTTGGATTAGAAATGGGCGGCTCAGATTACAAGTGACATTCAGGAGGTCCGAAGGTCCAAAGAGGTCCAAGCGTCCGATCTAAGACGAGTGGCTCAGATTAAAACCCAATCTTGGGTGGTCCGAACATTCAAGGAGATCTGAGACACAGATCTAGACATGGACGGTCCATGAGCACCTAGGCGCTGCACACGCCTGCCCAAAGGTGGTCTTTGCAAAAGGTTACAGGAGGTCCTGGTTAAGGCCGAGAGGGTGGCCTTTGCAAACGACCCAGGGTGGTCTTTGCAAAAAGACACGGGGGTGGTCCAACAAAGGGAGGTCGATCGAGATCCAACGGTTGATGATGAACACGCTAAAAGGACTGAGCACGAGTGCGCTAAGAGGTTGGGTTCAACCGTGAGACTCGAGTCTCACTTGAGCCCAACAGAAGAGTTGACTTAGGGTTTTAGTTTGAGCTGAAACTTTGAGGAATTTTTAAATGGAGCAAATTAACTCCAAAAATTCAAAAAAATTTACAGGAGGTTCCCAACTCCAAGGTTTACCTTGTATAAAATTTTCAGAGGTTTTTGTGCAGAGCATTCATCTGTAAAAATTTCTTAAGGTATTGATCTAGGGTTTGACCAACAGTCAAACTGGTTTGACTGGCCTGTTAAAATATTCAAACAATTTCTAAAAATTGTGAAATTTTTCAGATGAGTCACACAACATCCCTAGAACTAAGGAAAATTATTTCCATGGGATGATCTAAAGATTATATAGAAAAGTTTTCAAGGGTCAAGGCTTGGTTCAAAGAGGCTTGTGATTTTGAATTTCCATAGTTCCTATACAAGAATCCTTAGAAAATTCATACAACAACAAAGTGTTAGAAAAGTTTTAATTTCTACACATTTTCTTACATTTGAAACACAAGCCAAGAATTGGGATGTTACAGATAGTGGCCACCGGCCCTTTAGTTCCTTGGGTTTTGTTGATTGAAGTTTAGCTTTACTACTTTATTCTTTGTCCTCTTGGTCGGCGAGATCAACAGCGACATTGTTCTTCGGAACCGCACCTATAAATACATTCAATTTCATATTTGCAACTTCATATTGCTTATTTATCTTGTTCTTGCGTGCTTCTTCGGTGTATGCAGGAATCGATCTTCGTGATCAGGTCAACCGGGTATTCGTGCATGGTTGATAACGACTTGTCGATGTAACACCCCAGCCCAAAGTGAGCCTAGAATGCTACTAAACTGACATTAAACAATTCAAAACCAAGTTCAAACTACCAAATTTCGACATAACCTCCTTTATAAAATTAACTACACGGAGATTCCAACGTTTAGATAAATCATAAATAAATAATCCAACATCTAGAATCATCAATAGGCGTTCAAAGCATACTAATCAACTAGCATATCCAAAGGAGTCCTAATTACACTACTCATCCTTATTACACTTAATCCATTGCATGAGGCATAATCATTATCAATCCTTAAACAATTTGCTAAATTATAAAGGTACGACAAAATCTTAATTAGCTTTAAAGATGGGTGGCAGTGAGTGAATCCAAATCAAGTCTACTCCCTCCCATGCATGCCGTTCTTGAATTGGGTACCTAAAACAATAAGGAAAGCAAGAGTGAGCCCACAGACTCAGCAAGTACAAAATAAAGGCATACCACAATAGTTGTAACATCAACATCCATAGCCAGAAACGCATCAATAAAACATCTCACATGCAAATGCAATGCTCAAGGATCCTTTCTCTTTATCTTTCTTTGTGCATTATACCAATAATGCAAAGTATGCAACCGTCGCTGCATACCCATGCCTGTGCGCGCACGCACAGGGACCAATTGCCCGCTACTCCGCAAGTAGCGGGGACCTCAAGCCCACACTCCACGAGTGAGGGGATCTCGGGCCCGTCACATTCATGATGGGGATCTCAAAGGGAAACATGCTTGGCCACCGCGTGACCAAGCCTCAATATGCTCTCAATATGCAAATGCTCATCTCTCGTTCATCATCAATCTTACCAAAAGACAACAACATTGTACCACAGTAAAGCATAAGCATTATTTGAGCAATTACCATACTTAAAAATTCATCAAGTAAGTCATCTTGCTATGCAACCATATATCAAAAAGCACACAAACATAGCCAATCAATCACACCCATTTAACAACCAATGCACTTGCCTTAACCACGTGAGAACTGGGAACGCGAAGTCGGTGCTGCCTCCGGTACTCTTCCCCCACCTAAATTCAATCAAGAACATAGACTAAGACCACAGTAACAAACCACATGAATTCTAAAAACAAACACAACTAGCAATAGCTCGCAACCCAATCCCGACTCCAAATTTCTAATTGCTGTTCTGTACCTTCTGTGAATAGTCAAGTTCTAAAATTCATATCTTTCCGTACAGTGGTCCAAATTAGGTTTTCTTGGCCTTCATTGAAAGGCAATCAAATTTCCCAACTAAACCTAGTTGGTGAGCTTCCCTGATTCGGCCATCTAAAATAACTTTTAAGCTGATTAACAAAACATCGATTTCACGTCACCTTTTCTGGACAGCGCACTAAAACTATCATAACTTTCAGATCGTTTAACCAAATTTCGCGTTCTTATGCTTCCCTAAAAGCTACGACAATTATCTACAACTTTCGTTATACTGATAACCTCTAATTCTCGCTTTAACTGATCGCAAGGGTCAGATTACTAAAACCTGTAAAAATGCTGACAGATTCGCAGGACAGTCACGGTAAATAATTCATAACTTCTGTTGTAGAGGTCCAAATAATATGATCTAGCACTTCATTGAAAGCTATGGACATCCTCTACAACTTTCTAGGAGATGCTTAGAACAGAATCGGCACCTATCTAAGACGAAACGCCTGTCCAATACAATCTGTCCTGAGGGAACAGAAAACCGACATTGCAACTACAACCAAAAACGCATCTAAACGTGGGGAAAACGTGGTTACCCTTGAAGAACCGTTTGCCGGGCACGACGAGCACCCCCAGCGAGCTCTTCCCCCGAAGATGGTCACGTTCCCCTTGCCTTCTTCCTTCTCCAACACCCGCCACCTCAGCGATCTCCAAATCGGCAATCGGGAAGACGAACGAGTTGCCGCAGCGAGGGAGGCGCCAAGGGAAGGGAGTGCAGCAACCTGGGAACCCTAGGCAGGGGCTACGGCTTGAGGGGAGGAAGGGGAGGGCGCACGGGTGGTGGGGAGGTGAGGCGCACGGTTGGAGGGGAAGGGGAGGCAAAAGGGGCGGCTAGGGTTGGGAAGGGGGAAAGGGTGTTCCCCCTTGGCCGCCACATATGGGCCCTTTGGGCCAAAGCCCAGCCCAAGTTGACGGCATCTTCCGAAAACCCCTCCTCTTACTCGCTAACTCCTTACTTTTCCATTAGGTCCTCCTCCGAAACCAAATTTCCAAGTTGGTTTTCTTTTAATTAACTAGGTAATCTCCCAAAAACCATCCTGGAGTACTACAGTCGAGCAGTTCAGCGATTGCGTGGTTTTGAGCCTTGCGAGTTCGTAGCTAGGATCGTGAGATTTGAGCGACTATTACCGAACGTATCTTCTCATTGAAAGATTGGGACAAAATTAGGACCTTCGTGGTTCATCTGTTCGTCAAGAACTACTACAAGACACCATCAAATTAATCAACTTCCCTTCCAAGGATCTTAGTTAAGATCATTTATGCACCACGGTACAAACCCAACCTGATAACTCAAATCATATCCATTAGTTTCTTGGATTATAACCTCTCACTTAACCACAAAAAGACATCGCTAAGGGTTTAACATTTTCTTTCATAAAAGAGAGGCTCTCAACTTCAACACTCAAAATACCTAAAAGAGATACATTGAGTCAAAGCTTCCACATACTAAAGGACTTGCAAAAAGGAAACTTTCATTATCAAAAAACATCAAGCGAATAAATGGGTCATGTTTTTCAAGGAGAAAGACAAAACTCTAATACAAAGGTCAATCTTGACAATTAAGCAAGTTCATCAACCGCAAGAATAACTCAACAGTTGAGAAAACAATAACTGCTTTAAGGGACAAATTAAACCAATGGAAACACATCAACCTTTCTCAAAGCAACCCATCAACCACAATGAACTAATAATCCCAAGAGAAATTCATCAACCATAACTGGACAAGTGTTGACCAAATTCACATTCAAGGAAGAGAATAATTTTTCTAAAGATACTCACTATCAATGCTTGTACTAAGATATCCTTGGTAATCCATCGCACTATTTTCTTACCACGAATGGTAGTATAACTGGTAAAGCCTAGGACCACAACCACGACCTCAACCTCTCAACATCAACCATCATTACACATAACCAAAATAATCAATTAATTAACAATCATACTAAATTCATATCAGCAATCATCAATACGATATAACGGAAACGTAAATACAATGCAATAACCCAATCCCACCAACTGTCACATCCCCAAATTAAGAAAGAGGTTTATTATGCATCTCATTAGCATGCATTATGGTTTGAAACTTTTTATTTAAATATTGTTCTTGGAAAATCTCAAAATACATATGAAACATACACTTCAATTTGAACTCCAAACTAAAAATTGAAATAAAAGCTACTAAAGATCCTCTGGAAATAATTTATTCAAATACTATATTAATTATCATGAATTAATATAATTTTTCCTAAATTTGTGGGATAGGTTTGAACCCTATGAAAATTCAAACACAATTTAAAGACCAACATTATGTTTGAATTTAAATTATACACTTTATGTCATGAAAAGTAGAGTTCAATAATTTTTTTGAACACTAGACCTACCCAGGAACCCCTATGATTTATTTCACATTTTTAGAAAATTTAGATCTATTTTTATCACCTTGGTCAAAGTAGGAAAACTGGTTTAGTTCTCAGTCAAACCCTAAACTCAAATTCGAGCACTGTTGGACCGGCTCGAGTCCGACTTGAGTCAATCGCGAACTGGCTTGACCCAACCCTCTAGCTGCACCGCACGTGGACCGCCCGATTAAAACTCGATGGCCCAGATTGCATACTTCTTCGACACGGCCCGAGCGCCCCTTTTCTAATCCTAGCCATCCATTTTCGATCTAATGGACCGTGTTCCACACCGCACCCTCTCATTTTGTGTCGCTGCCAACCTGGGCCCGCCTGTCATAGCCATCCCCTACCTCGAGCAGAAGACACAGAGCAGCTTTGCCATGCGACCGCGTCGCTCTGCCCCAGCCCGTTGGCGCTCTGTCAATGCCGTGAGTTGCCGCCCCATGCAGCCATTCCTGGAGACTCTTGTGACAGCCCTAAGTTAGGGTTTGTGTTTCAAATGTAAAATTATGAGGAGAAATAAAAACTTTTGATGCCTCATGAAATCATTTGGAAGTTTTCTAAATTTTTCCCTAGCAATTTCCATTTTTTAGAATTTATCCTTGTGAATGGAAGTTGTTGTCAACAAAATTCTTGGCCTTAAACTTGTGATCATCCTTTAGGAATATTTTTCCTATCATCTGGATCATCCTAGTTACCTCTTTGAAAAATTTCACAATTTTTAGATTTTGTTTGCTTTTTCAAATGGCCAAGTCAAACCAGTTTGAAATCTAGTCAAACCCTTAGTGCAGCAGTTTGTGAATTTTCTGGAGGAAAATGTGGTCCATGAAAATTCCTGGAAAAATTACACAAGGTTGTCCTCTGTCCTAGGAAGCTGCCATAAAAATGTCGAAATTTTTGCAGCTAGGGAGCTACCTCTAAAAATTCCCTAAACCTGCTTAGCCTTTTAAAATCAAACTCGGTTATTCGCTTGTCGCTCAAACCCAACTTGAGTTCAAGTCCGACCGCGCCGCCGCTTGACCGCACTAACTAGCCGCACAGCCCGAGTCCAATCGCTCGTGACCGTCCGATGTGCATCACACGGTCCACGTCGCGCATGCAAACGACTCGTCCAATGCATACCGAGATCTCGCCGCTCATCTAAGATCCAACGATCACTCATTCTGCTCGAACTAAACCATCTAATCGCGCGCGGACTTCGGCTCGCGCCGCTTATCACCGTCGGCCGACGAGTGGCCCCTTTGTCGATGATCGCCCTCGCCTTCTTCGCGTCTCACCGAGTCGCGCCGCCGCGCATGCGCGCCACGTACTCGCCGCCGCCACCTCTTTGCCCTCGTGTCCGTGTGAGGCATCGCGCGACCTCCTAAAGACCCCGAGCTCACTCACTCGTTGCCCTTTGCTCTCTCGGGCTTTCTCCGCCCTTTTCGTTTTCGCCGGAGGAAGCCGAGGTCGGCCACCACCTCACCGCGCCGAGCAACAGCGACCCGCCATCGCGTTCGCTCTCCTCACCGCCTCCATTTTGCCCACCGGATCATCCGGCGCATCAGATCGCTAGGAGCGACTTCGTCGTCTCCGCCTCCGGTAGCTTCGCCCTGGAAGTCGTGTAGGCGTTCTGGTGTGTCTCAAGCCTCGCTTGGTCCCACTTGATCGCAATGCTCCACCGATGCTCACGGTGGGTTCATTTTCGTTTTGGTGCATCGTGGAGGTGTGCGGCCGTTCTTCTCCGAGCACGGTGTTCCGCCGCCGTGGCAATTTCGGCCGTCTCGAACGTTCTTCTTCGGCGTTATCTTGGGCTTATCCTTCCTGGAGTCGAGGCGAAGCTGTTGCGCACCTTCCCGAAGCTTCTCGAAGTCTATAGCGCCTTCTCCGCGGGAGCCGTGTCTTCGTCTCCGCCGGCATCCTTGAGGTCCCGGGTCACCGCCATCGAGTTCGCAAGGCCGCGGTGAACCTGAAGGTATAACCCTCTCGCCCTGAGCCCTGCTATTTCGCTAGATCCGTTGCGCGGCCGCGCCGCCGTCCCCGTGGTCGCCGGTGAGCCGTCGGCAGCGTTAGCTCTAACCTCCCCCTTTAGTTCTTAATCGCCGTTTAGTCAGACACGCCATGGGCCCTCTCTCGTTAATCGCGTTTAGAGATCTTTAATCCAGCCGTTATTTTTTTCTCTCGAGTCATTGCCATGTGGGCCATGCTTTGTCGATTAAGGTTTGCGTAACTTTGATAATACGTTTTCTCAAAGCGATTTCTGCGTGAGTATATGTTAGGATTACACTTTGATAAGCCAAGACGTATTCTTAGAATACGCCGACGCCGCCGTTGCGCTGGTGGTCAAGTTTGACCGGTCGGTGTTTTCACGCGGTCCACATGTTCGTGGTCGTGGCTAGCTGCGCGCCGGTAGAAAAAGTATTAAATGCTTTAGTAATGCTGAAATGTATTTTCTGTTGCACTATTAATTCATTTAAACTTAGAAAATTCATAACTAATTCAATTTTGATCCAAATCGAGTGAATCCAATTTTGTAAATTTTCATTTTTAGTGTACTATTTATCAGTATAGGTTTTAGAAATGTTTCTGTTCACAATTTTTGTTAAGAAATTAAATGATGTCTTTATGTATGTTTAATTTAGAAAATTCCTGGAAAATTCAACACAACTCCAAATAAATTGTTCTCTGTTTCTAAAATTTTGTTAATTCATGTTCGTTCTTTGTGTGAATTTTGTGCTCATTAGAAAGTTTTGAGTTTTTGAGTTTTGTAGGTGTTATTTGTTCTTATTCGTTGTTTTTGCTCGATCGATAGATTGTGACGATTCGATGTATTTGAGAGTGAACCTCCGCAAAGTTGATCTTTTCGAGCAACAAAGAATGTGCATGCAGATTTGATCATGTTACTCCCAAGATTTTAAAGTCTAATATTTTGTTTCAACTGTATGTATGCATCGCTTATTTTGTGTTAAATTGGTTAGTTAATCCTTTAGATGCATAATCTGAGGTAAATGTTTGCCCTCTACTACCGAGCCTAGGTTATTTGTCGTGATTAGAGTTCTGGATGAACTCTCGTCACTTAGTAGTTTACTTAGTTTAGATGCTTAGCCATGCTTAGCTTCCAGTAGATTGGCGATCATCGACTTAGTCGATGATCTTGATCACATAAAACTATTATTGTTCTTACGCTCAGCTTGTGCTATGTTAATTACAAAACTAAAAATGAAAACCAAAACGATTTAGACGCGCCACAATGGTAAGGAGGTGTGAATTTCGTGTGGATCGAAAGGTGCCGGGTCAATTAAGGACCGAACATCTTGTGAGTGAATTTTTATCCGGGCATTTTAGCGTGCTAACCACACTAGAGGTATGGGACCTCTCTTGACCTAGTACTTTGGCGTGTATTGGCCCGGTCGCAGGAGGTCGCGGGAGGGATGGTGTTGGGAGCATGGTAGTTGTCCAAAAGCTTTACCCGCAAAGGTAGTTGTCTTTTCAGCTTTACCATGTAAGCGTATGGATTTCTATCCATACGAGCGCTCGTAGTTAATACACAATATTGGAAAAAGTCTCAGAGGACTTAGTCAGTGCTTGCATACCTTCTAAGTGTGCTTTTGGCTTAAAGGCGGTGCAAGTGTGGGTGCAGTGGTACACCCTGCAGGTTAAAACTATTCGAATAGCCTCGCCCTAGGTTATGGACACGCTTGGGTAAGCTTTTCAAGAGTTAGACTACAACCTTTTAAATTAAAACTTGAAGGGTGGTACGAATCTGGGGATTCGTGCTATGTTGTGGTGGCTATTGGTATAGTCACTTCCAGGTGGTTACTTGTATCTATCTTTATTTCGCTGTTATTTCAACCCTAAAAATGAATTGCAAATTTGCCTTGAAACTGTATTACATTATTGCAAACAAATTTGGCTTTGTGCAAATGAAACATATGGCCTCCACCAAATAAGCCTGCATGTAGCATGTGAACAGGTCTGTTAGTTCACAGGTGAGCCCCAAGGGCCTCACTTCTGTGAGTTGTGCTGCCGCTTCGTGTTTGACGACTAGTCTTGGCGGTCCTCGCCGATGCCTTGTGGGTTGAAGGCACGATTGGCTTTGTTTATAGCCATCTTATGGCACTTTGCTTCCGTTGTCATATCTTCGTTATTTGTGTATCTTTTGGCGGTCGGCCCCGGTCCGTAATAATCATCGTTGTTATTTTTCTGCTTAATATCGTGATGTTTGGACTTTATGTTTGGAATGGAGTTGATGCATAATTTTGTGGCGAGGTGTGTATACTGCTTTCTGGGAAGCATACATATCTCGAGGCTCGGTTTATTTGATTTGTGATGCTAGGGCCAGGTGGTTGGTTAAGCATTACAAGCCAAATAAATTGGGGTCCTCACAGAGTTGGTATCAGAGCCATTCTGACCGTAGTAACCCAAGCGTAGTCGTCTTTAGGATATTTTGGAAAAAGCTTATTTGCGAACTATAAAAGGTTTATGAAAACCTAGGCGATTCTCAGTTTTACTCTTATCTATCTTAGCCTTCTACTCTCATCTTACTCTAATTTGAGTTTTAAAACTTGGTTTCTCTCTTTCCTTTCAAAAGATAGTTACTACTGGTGGAATTAGTTTTGGGAGAACCATGGAATATTAATCTAACCGAAACTTGTGGGAACATAAGGGTAGGATGTGTTGTAAGTCCGCTAAGTGTCTAATTTTTGCCGCTTTGTTTGCTTTGCTTTATTTGTATTGAACCAAGTTTTGAATTGTGAAACCTTGCCTTCTTGAACGATGGCTGTCTCTCACAATACGAGTTGGTCGTTCGGAGATTGATGTTTGAAGTTTAAATGCTTGTGCTTGTCACTAGTTATTTTTGAGCTCTTTCAGTGCTTTATTGATTTCTTGCTCTCGCCTATCACTAACCTATTTTAGCAAACAGATGGCCTGGGAGGACGCGTGGCGGCCAACGGTGGTCATGATGAGGAGCTTCCCCTCCTCCGACCATGGTGAGGTTCTGCTCGATCGAGCGGAACCGTATGGATCGTACACGTATTTTGGAGGTTATTGCGAGGAACACCTCCACTCCTCCGGTGCTCCGGATGCGGGGTGGCGGACATCGAGTCACGGGGACTTGCAGAGTTCCTCCGCACGCAGCCACCCACTTTCTCCCACTCCGAGGACCCTTTGGACGCGGACGATTGGTCGCGCATGATTGAGCGAAGCTCAACATAGCTCGATGTGCACAAGATAAGGCACTCTTCGCGCCCCACCGCCTTGAGGCGCGGCACTCTCATGGTGGGAGAACTATTCGCCATGCAGCCGCGGGCCATGTGGTCTCGTGGGAGGAGTTCAGTCCTGCTGTCGGGCCCACATCCACGATGGCCCGATGAAATCAAGAAGAAAGAATTTCTCGTGCTCAAGCAAGGGCGCAAATCTGTGACGGAGTACCTTTACGAGTTTAATCATTTGGCTCGTTATGCTCTAGGGGAGGTGGCCTCTGATGAGGCCAAGCAGGAAAAGTTTATGGATGGCTTGTCCGAGGAGCTGCAGGACAAGCTATCTATTGTGGACTTCTCCGACTTTCAGGCCTTAGTGGATAAGGCCATTGTTGCAGAGCATAAGGCAAAGGCGCTGGACGAGTCTCGCAAGCGCAAATGGGAGGCCCATCAGTCTACTCACGCCAGCCTCACTCATCCTCGGGCTGGGCCAGCACCAGGGGCTCGTTATTTTGCTCCACCAGCACCGAGGCCATCAGCGCCAGTTCCTCGTCCACCGTAGGCCATGTTTCAGCCACATGCGCCTGCGATTCAGCAGCAGGGTGGCCTCCACAATCCGGCGGCCGAGGTTACTTGTTTTCGCTGCCACAACAAGGGCCACTATGCGAATACCTGCCCTCAGAATGTTGCAGCAGCCCCTCGCCCTAATGGAGGACGCGGGCAGGGGAGTGGTCACCCACCTGACCAGAAGATCATCCAGAAGGCCCAGGGTGTGAGCAGCGGTCGAGTCAACCATCTTTCAGCTGAGGAGGCTCAGGAGGCGCCAGACGTCGTGATGGGTACACTTCTTGTCAATTATCGCCCCGCCGCAGATATTTGATTCGGGAGCATCGCATTCTTTTATTTCAAGATCATTTGCTGCTGCTAGTGGTCTTCACTGTGTTCCTTTGGCGATTCCTTTGCTCATTCGCTCTTCGGGATCGGAAATGAGAGCTAATTTTGAATGCTGTGGCGTTCCTGTTGAAGTCAAAGGGGTAGGGTTTTTGGCAAAGCTTATTCTACTCAGATCAGCGAGTCTGGATGTGATTCTTGGCATGGATTGGTTGTCCCAACAATTGGGGCAAATCGATTGTGCCAGGAAGATTGTCTATCTCACCAGCCCTTCCGGTGAGCAGGTTGGATTTTCGCCACAACTGTAGGAATCGCATTTGTGTGCTTTGGAAGTGAAGCCCGTCTTGTGGATTCAGGATGTTCCCATAGTATCTGACTTTGTGGATGTCTTTCCCGAAGATTTGCCTAGGATGCCTCCAGTTCAAGACCTTGAGTTCGTCATTGAGTTGCTGCCCAGTACCGCTCCGATTTCGAAGGCGCCGTATCGGATGCCTCCCAACGAATTGGAGGAATTGAAGAAGCAATTAGGTGAGCTTCAAGCAAAGGGGTTAATCCATCCTAGCTCATCTCCTTGGGGTTGTCCGGTGATCTTTGTGAAGAAGAAGGATAAGACTTTGCGCATGTGTGTTGATTACCGTCCGCTCAATGAGGTGACGGTGAAGAACAAATATCCTCTGCCCCGCATTGATGATCTTTTTGACCAGTTGTCTGGAGCTCAGGTGTTCTCCAAGATTGATCTGAGATTGGGATATCATCAAGTCCGGATCAGGGCTGAGGATATTCCGAAGACGACTTTCACTACTCGTTATGGTCTTTACGAGTATACCGTCATATCTTTCGGCTTAACCAATGCTCCAGCTTATTTCATGAACCTCATGAACTCGGTATTCATGGAATATCTGGATAAGTTCGTGGTGGTGTTTATTGATGATATTCTTATCTATTCCAAGACTGAAGAAGAGCATGCTGAGCATCTGAAGATTGTTTTGGGCAAGTTGCGGGAGCACCAGCTATATGCGAAGTTCAGCAAATGCGAGTTCTGGTTGAAGGAAGTGGCATTCTTGGGCCATGTTCTTTCAGCTGGAGGCGTAGCTGTGGATCCCAGCAAGGTCAGCGATGTTCTATCTTGGGGTCAGCCCAAGTTAGTCACTGATGTGCGGAGTTTTCTCGGTTTAGCGGGCTACTACCGCCGCTTTATCGAGAACTTCTCCAAGATCGCAAAGCCGATGACTGAATTGCTCAAGAAGGATAAGAAGTTCATGTGGTCCTCTGCTTGTGATGAGAGCTTTCAGGAGCTCAAACAGCGATTGACTTCAGCCCCAGTCCTTACTCTTCCAGATGTCCACAAGAGCTTCGATATCTATTGCGATGCCTCTCGTCAGGGACTCGGGTGTGTTCTTATGCAAGAAGGCAAGGCAGTTGCCTATGCATCCAGGCACTTGAGGCCTCATGAACTCAACTATCCCACCCATGATTTGGAGTTAGCTGCTATGGTCCATGCACTCAAGATTTGGCGGCATTATCTGATCGGTAACCGCTGTGAGGTGTATTCTGATCACAAGAGCTTGAAATACTTGTTCACCCAGCCAGATTTGAACCTCAGGCAAAGAAGATGGCTGGAATTGATCAAAGATTATGACATGGGTATTCAGTATCATCCGGGCAAGGCCAATGTGGTTGCCGATGCACTTAGTCGAAAGGTGTATTGCAATACTTTGATGCTCCAAGAGCAACAGCCTGCACTTCTTGCACTTCAGCGCCCAACTTGGGTTTGGTTGAGCATGGTTCCTTCTTTGCCTTGGTTGTGCAACCAACCTTGGCGGATCAAGTCAAGCAAAGACAACAATCGATGACGGTGTGAACCAGTTAAGCGTAATATCAAGGATGGGATAGCCGTGTTTCTCGTAAGATGAGCATGGTGTTGTGTGGTTTGGGCAAGATCTCGTGGTCCCAAAGGTCCCGAGTGCGGGATTTGATTCTCCATGAGGCCCATGATTCCCCCTTGTCTATTCACCCCGGGGCTACCAAGATGTACCAAAATCTGCGTCCGAGATTCTGGTGGACTCGCATGAAGCGCGAGATTGCCGATTCGCTGCCGGATGCGACGATGTTGTCGCGTCAAGGCCGAGCATCGGCGTCAAAGAGTCTTTTCACCCTTACCTATACCAGAGTGGAAGTGGGATTCTGTGGGCATGGACTTCATCACTGGTCTGCCCCGTACTTCTTCAGGGAAGGATGCTATCTGGGTTGTTATCGATCGGTTGACAAAGGTAGCGTACTTCCTGCCAGTACTTACCACTCTAAGTGTCAGTCGATTGGCAGATCTCTATATCTCCCGCATTGTGAGCTTACATGGTGTGCCACGTACGATTGTGTCAGATCGTGGCTCTCTTTTCACTTCTCGGCTTTGGCACAGTTTACAGGAGGCCATGGGGACCCGTCTTTCTTTCAGCTCAGCCTATCATCCTTAGACAGATGGTCAGATGGAGCGAGTCAACCAAGTTCTAGAAGATATGCTCCGCGCCTGTGTTCTCTCCTATGGAAAGAATTGGGAGAAGTGCCTACCATTCGCTGAGTTCTCTTACAACAACAGCTTCCAGGCTAGTCTCGGTATGGCACCGTTTGAGGCTTTGTATGGGAGGCGGTGTAGAACCCCATTGAACTGGTCCGAAACTGGGGAAAGACAGTTCTTCGGCCCAGAATCAATTAATGAGGCTGAAAGTCAAGTGCAGTTGATTCGTGAGCACTTGCGCGTAGCTCAGTCCAGGCAAAAGAGCTATGCAGATCGGCGTCGTCGTGAGCTGAGTTTCCAGCCCAATGACTTTGTGTATCTCAAAGTCTCACCTTTGAAGGGACATCGTCGTTTCGGTGTCAAGGGCAAACTGGCTCCTCGATATGTCGGGCCGTATCGCATCATCAAGAAAGTGGGAACTGTTGCATACAAGTTAGAATTGCCAGCTACACTCGAAGGAGTGCATGATGTTTTCCATGTGTCGCAATTGAAGAAGTGCCTCCGTGTTCCGGTTGAGGAAACGCCATTGGAAAATATCGATGTGCAGGAGGATCTGTCCTATCGTGAGCGCCTGCTCGTATCCTCGAAGAAGCGTAACGCGAACGAGGAACCGTGTGATCAAGTTCCTTAAAGTTCAGTGGTCGAATCACTCCGAGGATGAAACCACTTGGCAGCGGGAAGATCGTCTCCGTGCAGATTACCCGTCGTTCTTTTCCCAGTGATCAGAATCTCGAGGCGAGATTCCTGTAAGGGGGGGAGATTTGTGACAGCCCTAAGTTAGGGTTTGTGTATCAAATGTAAAATTATGAGGAGAAATAAAAACTTTTGATGCCTCATGAAATAATTTGGAAGTTTTCTAAATTTTTCCCTAGCAATTTCCATTTTTTAGAATTTATTCTTGTGAATGGAAGTTGTTGTCAACAACATTCTTGGTCTTAAACTTGTGATCATCCTCTAGGAATATTTTTCCTATCATCTTGATCATCCTAGTTACCTCTCTGAAAAATTTCACAATTTTTAGATTTTGTTTGCTTTTTCAAATGGCCAAGTCAAACCAGTTTGAAATCTGGTCAAACCCTTAGTGCAGCAGTTTGTGAATTTTCTGAAGGAAAATGTGGTCCATGAAAATTCCTGGAAAAATTACACAAGGTTTTCCTCTGTCCCAGGAAGCTCCCTATAAAATTTTGAAATTTTGGAGCTAGGAGCTACCTCTAAAAATTCCTAAACCTGCTCAGCCTTTTAAAATCAAACTCGGGTTACCGCTTGTCGAGCTCAAACCCAACTTGAGTTCAAGTCCGACCGCGCCGCCGCTTGACCGCACTAACTAGCCGCACAGCCCGAGTCCAATCGCTCGTGACCGTCGATGTGCATTACACGGTCCACGCTCACGCATGCAAACGACCTGTCCGAATGCATACTGAGATCTCGGCCGTTCATCAAAGATCCAACGATCAGCTCATTCCTGTTCGAACCAAACCATCTAATCGTACCGCGCCAGACTTCGGCTCGCGCCGCTTGTCACCGTCGCCGACGAGTGGGCCCCTTGTCGAGATCGCCTCGCCTTCTCCGCGTCTCACCGAATCGCGGCCGCCGCGCATGCGCGCTACATACCTCGTCGCGCCACCTCTTTGCCCTCGTGTCCGGCTGTGAGGCATCACCGTGACCTCCTAAAGACCCTGAGCTCACTCACTCGTTGCCCTTTGCTCTCTCGGGCTTTCTCCGCCCTTTTCTCATTTTCGGCGGAGGAAGCCGAGGTGGCGCCACCACCTCACTTGCCGCCGAGCAACGGCGACCCCCGCCGTCGCGTTCGCTCTCTCGCCGCCTCCATTTTGCCCGGCCGGATCATCGGCATCAGATCGCTGGGAGCGACTTGCTGCTCCGCCTCGGCAGCCTTCGAAGTCGTGTAGGCGTTCCGTGAGTCTCAAGCCTCGGCGCTTGGTCCCACTTGATCCCAATGCTCCACTAATGCTCACAGTGGGTTCATTTTCGTTTTGGTGCATCGTGGAGGGTGTGCGACCGGTTCTTCTCCGAGCACGGTTCGCCGCCGTGGCAATTCCGGCCGTCTCGGACGTTCTTCTTCGGCGTTATCTTGGGCTTATCCTTCCTGGAGTCGAGGCGAAGCTGTTGCGCACCTTCCCGAAGCTTCTCGAAGTCCGTAGCGCCTTCTCCGCGGGAGCCATGTCTTCGTCTCCGCCTCCGTTCGCCGCCAGCTAGCCGCCGGCATCCTTGAGGTCCCGGTCACCGCCATCGAGTTGGAGGCGCGGTGAACTCAAGGTATAACCCTCGCGCCACGAGCCTCGCTGTTTCGCAGATCCGTTGTCGGCCGCGCCGCCGTCCCCGTGGTCGCCGGTGAGCCTCCGGCAGCGTTAGCTCTAACCTCCCTTTAGTTCTTAATTGCCGTTTAGTTTGTATCGGCGCCATGTGGGCCCTCTCTCGTTAATCGCGCGAGATCTTTAATCCACCGTTAATTTTTTTCTCTCGAGCAGTTGTCATGTGGGCCATCTTTGCCGCTAAGGTTTGCGTAACTTTGATAATACGTTTTCTCTGTTGGAAGCGATTTCTGCGAGTATATGTTAGGATTACACTTTGATAAGCCAAGACGATTCTTAGAATACGCCGACGCCGCCGCATGCCGCCCGGGTCAAGTTTGACCTGGTCGGCGTTTCCGCGGTCCACATGTTCGTGGTCGTGGCTAGCGCGCCCGGAGAAAAAGTATTAAATGCTTTAGTAATGTTGAAATGTATTTTCTGTTGCACTGTTAATTCATTTAAACTTAGAAAATTCATAAGTAATTCAATTTTGATCCAAATCGAGTGAATCCAATTTTGTAAATTTTCATTTTTAGCGTACTATTTATCAGTATAGGTTTTAGAAATGTTTCTGTTAACAATTTTTGTTAAGAAATTAAATGATGTCTTTATGTATGTTTAACTTAGAAAATTCCTGGAAAATTCATCACAACTCCAAATAAATTGTTCTCTGTTTCTAAAATTTTGTTAATTCATGTTCTGGCTGCTGTGTAAATTTTGAGCTCATTAGAAAGTTTTGAATTTTTGAGTTTTGTCGGTGTTATTTGTTCTTATTCGTTGTTTTTGCTCGATCGATAGATTGCGACGATTCCGGTGTATTTGAGAGTGAACCTCTGCAACAGGTTGATCTTTCTGAGCAACAGCAGCCAGACAAGCAGTTTGATCATGTTACTCCCAGTATTTTAAAGTCTAATATTTTGTTTCAACTGTATGTATGTATCGCTTATTTTGTGTTAAATTGGTTAGTTAATCCTTTAGATGCATAATCTGTAGGTAAATGTTTGCCCTCTACTACCGAGCCTAGGTTATTTGTCGTGATTAGAGTTATTTGGATGAACTCTCACTTAGTAGTTTACGAGTTTAGTTGCTTAGCCATGCTTAGCTTCCAGATATTGGGCGATCATCGACTTAGTCGATGATCTTGATCACATAAAACTATTATTGTTCTTACGCTCAACTTGTGCTATGTTAATTACAAAACTAAAAATGAAAACCAAAAGCGATTTAGACGCGCACAATGGTAAGGAGGTGTGAATTTCGTGTGTGATCGAAAGGTGCCCGGTCAATTAAGGACCGAACATCTTGTGAGTGAATTTTTATCCTGCATTTTAGCGTGCTAACCACACTAGAGGGTATGGGACCTCTCTTGACCTAGTACTTTGGCGTGTATTGGCTCCGGTCGCAGGAGGGATGGTGTTGGGAGCATGGTAGTTGTCCAAAAGCTTTACCCAAAGGTAGTTGTCTTTTCGGCTTTACCATGTAAGCGTATGGATTTCTATCCATACGAGCGCTCGTAGTTAATACACAATATTGGAAAAAGTCTCGAGGACTTTCTTTGTCTTGCATACCTTCTAAGTGTGCTTTTGGCTTAAAGGCGGTCCAAGTGTGGGTGCAGTGGTACACCCTCGCAGGTTAAAACTATTCGAATAGCCTCGTCTAGGTTATGGACACGCTTGGGTAAGCTTTTCAAGAGTTAGATGTGAGGACCCCAATTTATTTGGCTTGTAATGCTTAACCAACCACCGGTCCTAGCATCACAAATCAAATAAATTGATCCTCGAGATATGTATACTTCCTGCAGCAAGATACACACCCAGTTACAAAATTAGACATCAACTCCATTCCAAACATAGAGTCCAAACACCACACTACCAAGTGGAAGATAAACAAATAGTAGAGTTATTACGCATAAAGTGCCGATGTGCCAAAAGATACACAAATAAACAAGACGGACAATGAAGCAAAAGTGCCATAAGATGGCTATAAACAAAGCCAATCGCGTGCCTCCAACCCACAAGGCATCCGACCGACCGCCAAGTCTAGTCGCCCACGAACGGCAACACACTCACGTAGTGAGGCTCTTGGGGCTCACCTTCTTCCTCTGCAACAAAAACATTAAGCAAAGCACCTGAGTACAAAGATTGTCTTTGTACCCGCAAGACTGACGTGTGAACTAGCAGACCTATTCATATGCTACATGCAGGCTTGTTTGGTGGAGGCCATATGTTTCATTTGCATAAAGCCAATTTTCATTTGCAATAATATAATACAGTTAGAAGGCAAGTTTGCAAGTCATTTTTAATGCTGAAATAACAGTAAGGATATTAATAACAAAAGAGTAAAGGTAACCAACCTAGAAGTGACTATCCCAATAGTCACCACAACAATAGCACGAATCCCAGATTCGTACCACCCATCAAGTTTTAATTTAAATTGTTGTAGTCTAGTTCTTACGGGCGATCCGAGCGTGTCCATAACCTAGATGAGGCTATTCGAATAGTTTTAACCTGCAGGGTGTACCAATGTACCACACTTGCATCGCCTTTAAGCCAAAGCACACTTCGAAGGTATGTTGTACGGCTAAGTCCTACGAGACTTTTTCCAATATTGTGTATTAACTACGAGCCGCTCGTATGGATAGAAATCCATACGCATACATGGTAAAGCCGAAAAGGCAACTACCCACTCAGATAAAGCTTTTGACAACTACCATGCTCCCACCTCCATCCTCCCGCGACCTCCTGCGACCCGAGCCAATACAAAGCCAAAGTACTAGGTCAAGAGAGGTCCCATATACTCTAGTGTGGTTAGCACGCAAAATGCTCAAGACGGTGGCGCAAGTAACTCGGTCCTTAATCGACTTGCACCTTTCACACACACCAACAGATCACACCAGCCTTACCGTTGTGCCCAAGTCCAAATCATTTTGTTTTCATTTTTAGTTTTCACAAGTAACATAGCAAAATGCTGAACTATAAAGTTTTAATAATTTTTGTGTGATCAAGGCTACCGACTAAAGTCGATAACCGCCCAGTCCTACCGTTAGCTAATCATGTCTAAGCAAGTTGACCCGGATCTACTAAGTGACAAGAGATCATCCAGCGACCTCTAATCACAGCAAATAACCTAGGCTCAGGTAGTAGAGATCGATGTTTGACTACAGGATATGCAGCTACGGATTTAACTAATCAATTTAACACAAATTAAGCAATGCATACATACAGCTGAAACAAAATATTAGACATTAAAATACTGGGATTGTCATGATCAAACTGCTTGCCTGGCTGCTGTTGCTCAGAATGCTCAACCTGTTGCAGAGGATCGCTCTCAGGGTTACCGCAAATATCGAATCCTAACGATTGAACAAATAACAGCGAATAAGAACGAATAACACCGGCAAAACTCAACATACAACAATAACAAAACATACCAAAACTTACACAGCAACCTAAGCAAGATATAACAAAATTTTAGAAACAGAGAACAAATCATTTTAAGTTATTAAGAATTTTCTATGAATTTTCTAAGCTAAAAACACATCAAAACACTAGTTAATTACTTAACAAATTTTCATGAACAGAAACAGCATCTAAAACCTATCCTGAGAATTAGTATACTAAAAATGAAATTTTCTGTAATTGGTTTCACCGGATTTGGACAATTATTGAAAGAGATATACATTTTCTAATTTAGAAGATACATAAAACATCCTTTAATTAATTTAATGATCTTTGCTATCGATACAAGGTTGAAACTAATTTTAGTAAATAATACATTTAAAATGAAAATTAATAGCATCGATTCATGCGATTTAGATAAAAATTGAATTAGTTATGCATTTTCTAAGTTTAAATGAATTAATAGTGCAATGAAAACACATTACGTAAATACTAAAGCATTTATTCCTTTTTCTACCCACGAGCTAGCCACGACCACGCATGTGTGGGTGGCCGCTAAAAACGGCAACTGTGTCAAACTTGACTCAACATTGTTAACGGTGACGCCGGCGATTCTAAGAATACGTCTTCGGCTTATCAAAGTGCAACCCTAACAAATACATACAGAGAAATACGTTTCCCGACAGAGAAAACGTATCGCCAAGGGTTACACACCCACTAACTGACAGCATGGGCCCATATGACAGCGACACAAAGGGGTTTTAAACCGGTGCAGGTTAAGATTTTAACCACGTTTTATCTCTGAGGGCCCACAAGTCATACTCACAGATCAAAGAGTGCTTAAACGCTAAAGACAGGGTTATCACCTAACCCGCCGGCGACTTGCTGGAGCCCCCGTGCGCGGGCGCGACGGCGAGGTAGGCGAACTGGTGAAGGAGAGGCGCTCCGGGCTCGAGAGTGACACCTCCAGGTGCGCAGCAACCTCACGAACTTGTTGGCGACGACGCGGAGTCCGATGGTCGACGGAATCGGGCTCGCGACGGCCGGAAGCGGAGACGAAGAAGAGGCTTCCGAGGGCGAGCCACTATGGTCCACGAGTAGACTTGGGGAGGCGCGCCTAGAGATCGCGATGGCACCTGGAACGATACGCCCACGATCCTGATGACGGAGGAGGACGGTGGCGCCGATTGATACTGGCGCGACCACCGTGCTCGGAGAAGAAGGGGGTCGCACACCCTCCGTGATGCACCAAAGACACAAACGAACCCACCGTGAGCATCAGTGGAGCATTGCGATCAAGTGGAACCAAACTCTGAGGCTTGAGACTCACCAGAACGCTAGCAAGCTCGCGGGGCCGAGGCTGCCGGAAGCGAAGACGATGAAGTTGCTCCAGGCGATCCACTGGATGCTGATGATCCGGGATGGGCAAAATGGAGGCGGCGAATAGAGTGGATCACTATGGTGCGGACGCGGGCTCAAAGGCGTCTCGATTAGGGCGGTACTACGCCGGGTTCTTCTCCGCCGAGGAGGAAATTTGGGCGGAGAAGGCACGAGAATGGACGCGAAGGATAGTGGATGGGCTCGGTGGGTAGATGAGACCCCGGCGATGCTTCTCGGACTGACACGAGGACAAAAAGGTGGCAGCGACGAGGTACGTGGCGAGCATGCGTCGGCGCGCCGTGAGCTCCGTGAGTGCGGAGAAGACGAGGCGGACCGACGGTAGGGTCCACTTGTCGGCCGTGACAAAGCGGTGCGAGTCAAGGTCCGATCGCGCGCGATGAGCTGGTTTGACTCGATCAAGATTGTGCCGACCGCTAGATCCGAGATGGACGGCCGAGATTGGTGTATGCATTCGGACAGTCGACGAGGCAAGCAACGTGGACCGCTCGATCTTCATCGGACGGCCGATACCATCGGGCTCACACGTGCATCTAGGCGTGCGACCGAGTCCATTAGGTGCGGTCGGACTCGAGCCCAAGTGGGGTTTGAACCCGAGGAACAGTGATTTCAGATTTAAATTAGAAAGACAGAGAGGGTTTTGGGAATTTTTAGAGGTAGATCCAGAGCTCCAAAAATTCTGAAATTTTTGTGGTAGCTACAAGGGACAGAGAACAATATTGCATAAATTTTCCAGAACTTTTTATGCATTGCATTGTTCTGCAAAAATTTCACAAGCTGCTGACCTAGGGTTTGACCAGAAATTCAAACTAATTTGACTTGGCCATTTGAAATAGCAAATAAAATCTAAAAATTGTGAAATAATTCAGGGAGGTAAATAGGATGATCAAGATGATAGGAAAAATAATTTCAGAGGGTGATCACAAGTTTGAAAGCTAAGAATTTCTTGACAACAATTTCCAATCACAAGAATTAAATTCTAAAATTGGAAATTGCTAGGAAAATTGTAGAAACTCTCAAATGATTTCATGAAGCATCAAAAGTTTTTATTTCTCCTCATAATTTACATTTGAAATACAAACCCTAAGTTAGGGTTGTTACAAATCTCCCCTTACAGAATCTCGCCCGAGATTCGATCTCCGGAGAAGAAGGATGGGTAATCTGCTCGGAGACGATCTTCCCGCTCCCAAGTGGCTTCATCCTAGGAGTGGTTCGACCATCGAACTTTAAGGAACTTGATCACACGGTTCCTTGTTCTCGCGCTCACTTCTTCGAGGATACGAATGGGGCGCCACGATAAGATAGATCTTCCCGCACATCAATATTTTCCAAAGGCGTCTCTCAATTGGAACACGAAGGCACTTTTTCAATTGTGACACATGGAAAACATCATGCACCCTCAAGTGTAGCCGTGGCAACTCTAACTTGTAAGCAACAGCCCCACTTTATCGATGACGCGATATGGTCCAACATACCGAGGAGCCAACTTGCCTTGACACCGAAACGACGATGTCCTTCAAAGGTGAGACTTTGAGATACACAAAGTCATTGGGCTGGAAACTCAACTCACGGCGACGCCGACCGCATAGCTCTTTCGCTCGATCGAGCCACGCGCAAGTGCTCACGAATCAACTGCACTTGACTTTCAGCCTCATTGATGGAATCTGGACCAAAGAACTGCCTTTCACCAGTTTCTGACCAGTTCAACGGTGTTCTGCAGCGCCGCCCATACAAGGCCTCAAATGGTGCCATACCGAGACTAGCTCGAAGTCGTTGTTGTAGGAGAACTTCGGCAAGCGGTATGCACTTCTCCCAATTCTTTCCATAGGAAAGAACACAAGCACGAGCATGTCTTCAAGCACCTGATTGACGCGCTCCGTCTGACCATCAGTCTGAGGATGATAGGCTGAGCTGAACGAAAGACGGGTCCCCATGGCTTCCTGCAGACTATGCCAAAACCGAGAGGTGAACAGAGAACCACGATCTGACACAATTGTTCGTGGCACACCATGCAGACTCACAATGCGGGATATGTAAAGATCCGCTAATCGATTCACATCAATCTTCGATCGCCGACCGAAGGAAATGAGCCACCTTCGCCAATCGATCGATGATAACCCATAATGCATCCTTCCTCGCAGGAGTACGGGGTAGACCAGTGATGAAGTCCATGCCTACAGAATCCCACTTCCATTCTGGTACTGGCAAAGGCTGAAGGAGACCTGCTGGACGCTGATGCTCGGCCTTGACGCGACAACATATGTCACATCTGGCCACGAACCTGGCAATCTCGCGCTTCATGCGAGTCCACCAGAATCTCTGACGCAGATCTTGGTACATTTTAGTGGCCCGGATGGATGGACAAAGGTGAATCATGAGCCTCAAGAATCAAATCCCGCAACTCGGGACCTTTGGGACCACAAGGCGCCCAAACCATACAACACCATGCTCATCTTCGTCGGAAACACTTGGCTGATCCATTCCTGATGTTCTGCTTGATTTTACCCACACCATCATCTGATTGCCGTGCTGCCTTGATTTAATCCACCAAGATCGGTTGCACAACCAAGGCAGCAAGGGAACCATGCTCAACCAAACCCAAGTTGAGATCTGAAATTCTCGCAAGAAGTGCAGTTGTCGCTCTTGGATCATCAAAGTATTGCAATACACCTTTCGCTAAGTGCATCAAGAACTACATTGGCCTTGCCGGTGATACCGAATACCCATGTCATAATCTTTGATCAATTCTAGCCATCTCTCTCTGCTCGAGGTTCATATCCGGCCGAGTGAACAAGTATTTCAAACTCTTGTGGTCGAATACACCTCAGTGATTCATCGATCGATAATGCCGCCAAATCTTGAGTGCATGAACCACAAAGACAAGCTCTAGATCATGGGTGGGATAGTTGAGCTCATGAGGTCTCAATCGCTCTGGATGCATAGGCAACTCGCCTTGCCTTCCCGCATAAGAACACATCCAAGTCCTCGACGAGAGGCATCGCAATAAATATCAAGCTCTTGTGGATATCGGGAAGAGTAAGGACTGGGTGAAGTCAATCGTTGCTTGAGCTCCCAAAGCTCTCATCACAAGCAGAGGACCACACAAACTTCTTGTCCTTCTTGAGCAATTCAGTCATCGGCTTTGCGATCTTGGAGAAGTTCTCGATAAAGCGGCGGTAGTAGCCCGCTAAACCAAGAAAACTCCGCACATCAGTGACTGACTTGGGCTGACCCCAAGATAGAACGTCGCCGACCTTGCTGGGATCCACAGCTATGCCTCCAGCTGAAAGAACATGGCCCAAGAATGCCACTTCCTTCAACCAGAACTCACATTTGCTGAACTTTGCATATAGCTGATGCTCCCGCAATTTGCCCAAAACAATCTTCAGATGCTCAAGATGCTCGCTTGATCTTGGAATAGATAAGAATATCATCAATAAAGACCACCACAAATTTATCCAAATACTCCATGAATACCGAATTCATAAGGTTCATGAATAAAGCTGGAGCATTGGTTAAGCCAAAGGACATGACGGTGTACTCGTACAGACCATAACGAGTAGTGAAAGCCGTCTTGAATATCCTCGATTCGATCCTCGACTGATGATATCCCATTCTCAAATCAATCTTTGAGAACACTGGCTCCAATCAACCGATCAAACAGATCATCAATGCGGGCGAGGATACTTGTTCTTCACCGTCACCTCATTGAGAGGACGGTAATCAACACACATGCGCAAAGTCTTGTCCTTCTTCTTCACAAAGATCACCGGACAACCCCAAGGAGATGAGCTAGACGGATGAAACCCTTTGCTTGGAGCTCACCAAGTCGCTTCTTCAATTCCTCTAGTTCATTGGGAGGCATCCGATACGGCGCTTTCGAGATAGGGGCGATCGGCAAAGAACTCGATGACAAACTCCGATCTCGAACCGAGGCATCCTGTAAATCTTCGTGAAAGACATCCACAAAGTCGATACTATGGGTACATCCCGAATTTGCAAGGTCGCCGCCTCTAATGCACATAGATGTGGCCACTTTGTAGTTGCGCGAAAATCCGACCTGTCACTTCAAGGGTGGTGAGATAGACAATCTTCCCGGCACAATCGATTTGTCCCAAGTGTTGGGACAACCAATCCATGCCAAGAATCACATCCGCACTCATTGAACAGAGCGTAATAAGTTTTTCCAAAACCCCACTCCTTTGACTATGATAGGAACATCCCGACACTGTAGATCGGCTCTCATTTCCGATTCCCGAGAGCGGATGAGCAAAGGAACTCCCAAAGGAACACAAAGAAGTCCACTAACAGCAGCAAATGATCTTGAAATAAAAGAATGCGATGCTCGAGAATCAAATAATACCGCAGCGGGACGAATTACCGTGAAGTGTACCAATCACGACATCTGGCGCCTCCTGAGCCTCCTCAGCTGAAAGGTGGTTGACTCGACCGCTGCTCGCTCCCTAGGTCTTCTGAATAATCTTCTGGTCAGGTGGGTGACCACTCCCCTGCCCGCGTCCTCCATTAGGACGAGGGGCTGCTGCAACACTCTGAGGGCAAGCGTTGGCGTAGTGGCCCTTGTTGTGGCAGCGAAAACAAGTAACCTCGGCCGCCGGATTACGGAGGCCACCCTGCTGCTGGATCGCAGGCGCACTGTAACATCCCAAATTTTGGGCTTGTGTTTCAAATGTAAGAAAATGAGTAGAAATTAAAACTTTTTCTTACATCATGTAATTCCTGTTGTGCCAATCAATTCTTGTTCAAAGAATTATGGAATTACATTGTCACAAGTCTTGTTGATCCAAATCTTGCTATTCCAAAAACAATCTTGTCAAATCTTATGATCATCCTCTGAAAATACTTTTCCTAAGTCTCTGTGATGGTATGTGACCCCTCTGAAAAATTTCACAATTTTTAGAAATAGTTTGAATATTTTTAGAGGCAGTCAAACCTGTTTGACTCTTAGTCAAACATTAAAACAGAGCCTTGCAGAATTTTTGGAGATTTATTCACAGTGTAAAAACCTCTGAAAATTTTTCACGAGGTTGATATCTGAGTTAGCAAGCTCCTGTAAAAATTTCATAATTTTTGGAGTTAATTTGCTACCTCAAACAAATCTTTCAAAGTCTGTGTTTTTATTTCAAAGTCAAACTAGGTTTTACTGTTACTTGGGTTCGAGTCAGACTCGGGCTCGAGCCAAACGACTTGGTTCAGTCAACTAAACGCACCGAGCCACTCTTTAAAGCGCGCGGTGGATCTCAACCGTTAGATCTAGATCGCACGGCCCGCGCGCGTGTAAGACTTCGGACCTTCCGGTTGCAAGTCTGATTATCGACCGTTAGATCTCAATCCAACCGCTGTGGTCCCCCGAAACCTTCGGACCCTCCGGTTGCATTTTTGAATCAGAGCCGTTGGATTAAGATCCAACGCTCGCGTACCCCTTCGTTGTAATTTGAGTTTGCAACGTGGAGCTATCTGAGCCGTTCATTTCTAATCGTAGGGTTCGCAATATCTCCGTTGTGTTTTAAAGCCCGTAGGCGTGGCGCTATCTCAGCCGTTCGTGTCTCATCCAACGGCCGTGAGTCACCGAACCTTTTTCGCGGGTCGTCTTCAACCTCCGGCCGTGCGAGCACTGTAGGGGGAGTAATGGCAGTGTCATTTCTTGCTCCCTAAAGCCACCCTAGCCGACGTGTAGGGGTATGAGCGGTACATTGAACTAGGCCATGCCCTAATACACGTCTTCACCTCTTTTCCTTGTCGGCCGCGCCTTGTGTTTTGTGCTTTGCCGCCGAGAGAGGAGTGGTGCAAACCCTAACACTTTCATGACTTTATAAGCACCCTCAATACCTCCTAGTATGTCTTTAGACCACCACCAAGCTTCACTCACAGTGTGGGAGCTTAATACCTCGAAAATGGCAAACCGCCATTGTTGACCGTGGAGCTCCATTGGTGTTCTTGGTGTTCCAGTGGTCCTCCTTCATGTTTCTTTGCCCTAACCTTATCTATTTACTTCCTTGAACATTTCCCCTCACTTAATTTTGGATTTGATTTCGTGAATTGTCCAATTTGGGGTTTGTTCAAATTCGGCCGATTTTGGTCATCTTCTTCCTCAGCTCAGGTGAGTGCTCCATTTTCTAATTACTTGCTCATGTAGCCTCTGTGAACCTTAATAAAGCTATACTGATGCTTGGGGATCACTCATTTGGCTCAGGGGGTCATTTTCAACCTTTCTTCTTCGTGTCCGGCGAGCTTCCACCGTGATCAAGCATCTCGCCATCCTTGAAGCTTCGTCCTAAGGTAACTTCTTATTAGTCCTTAGAAGCTTTGGCACCGCTTCCTTGACCGCAGCGGGCTTTTCGCTATTTTCATGTTTAGCGAGAAAGCTCCGTTTTCATTTTCCGCTAGCCGGCGTTCTAGTCCTCAGCGCGAGAATGCTACCATTAGATTCGTGGTGCTATTGCGGTTCCATTTTGGTGCTTGGTGGCGCCGCATGCGCCGTTGTCGCCGCGGTTTGCCGTGCAAGTCGCCGATTTTGCGGCGAGGAGCTCCGTTTGTCGACTCATTAGGACACATTAATTACCAATCATTAGTATTATCGTGTCTTAATCATTATTGTTGAGCCAGCGACTTGGGCCCAACATCCTTTAATCACTCTGGATCAATCCCGCATCGTTCGACATCATTAATATCTAATCATTGCTTAATTAAAGGAGTTGGCATTTAATCATTGTCGAATTAACCTCTGGTCGATCGATGGTGGCCCGAGGTTAGAATCAAATCTCGTGATCATTAGAGTCTATTTAATGTCAATCATTAGAATCATTAATTTGGTCTTAACCGCCTGCTAGTCACGACTTGTGGGCCCAGCATGCACCGTGCACGTGGGTTAAATCGCGATCGTGACTCGTAGTCACCGACATGCGGTCCCACTCGTCAAGACTTTTTGAACCGCGATCATTATCCACCGCTCATTTTTAGATCCGCGGCCCGATCTTGTATGCATTCGGACCATCCGGTTCCCCTCATCATCTCGACCGTCCATCTCGTGATTCGCGGTGAGATCATGAGTGCAATCGGACCTTCAGGTTAGATATGGATTTCGAGCCGTTCATCTTTAGATCTGCGGTCGTGAGTTCGCGAGGCAACCGCATCGTCGGTTGCATACACTTCAGTGAGCCGTTGGATCTTGATCCAACGGTGGGTTTCTAGTGGCTTTCGCGCGTCTTATTTGTTTTCGCTGCGTGAGCCGTGAGGATTTTAGATCAAGGGTTGGGAGTTGTCCACGTCATTTTCTTTTATTGGGTTGTTTCGTATTTTGGTAAGTATTTGTTTGACAAGCGAAAATGATATAAAACTTTAGAAACTCATAACTAATTCATTTTAATCGCTTTTAGTTAATCCCAAGCGTAATAAATCATGTTATCACTTTAGCTTATTATAAAAATGGATGTAAGCATGTTCCAGTAGCAGAAAATTTTATAACTAGGAATAACTTGGTTCCTGTCATTTTAAATATTCCAGAAAATGAATAAAACTTTAGGAAATGCATATCTTGCTCTGTGTATGTCCAAAATGAATGATTCCAACTTTGATAAATTTGTTATTAACTCCATGTTAATATAAAAATGATGGTAGGTCCAAGATTGTAACAGAAACCTTGATTAATGATTTAGTACCTATTTTCAAAGATTTAGAAAATTCGGAAGACTTATAAATGCACCGATAATTCTCTGCAAATCCTAAAAATAGAAATTTGATGTTAGGAAATCCTCTGTTATCATTCCATAATGTGAAATAGGTTTTGCACATGTTTATATTTCGAAAGTGCATAATACTAGTTTTGCATCTTAGAAAATCATAACTAAATCATTTTAACTCCAAATGACCTGAAATTTTATATGGGTTACCTCTATACCAATAGGTAGCTACCATAAAAATTTCAGCTTCAAAATCTTTCTAGAAAATGTTTTTGCTACAGTGCTAATTATGGCCGAAAATGGGTTTTTAGGTAATATCTTTTGCACCACAAATCCAAATTAGGATTTTCCAGCTTCTATGTCTAGGTATATTCGTATTTTGCCTTATGTTTAAGTTTCGTCGCGTTTGGACAATGTTTGCTTGCTCTTTTGTTTATGTGTTGCTAGTCTTATTGGTTGTTCTTGGTTCTTTTTGCCTCTCGCTTAGGATTCGACATTTGCGGTAATCCCGAGAACGACCCTCCACAACAAATTGAGCAACAGCAAGAAGGCAAGCAGTTTGATCATGTTAATCCCAGTATTTTAAGTATTTATGTTGATTACAAATTCTATGTATGCATTGCTACTTTGTTTTAATAGTTGGCCTAGTAGATGCATTTCCTTAGCAAATGATTATCCTCTACTACCATGAGCCTAGGTTACTTGCTGTGATTTAGAGTTCGTGGATGGGCTCTTGTCACTTAGTAGTTGCGAATTAATTGCTTAGCCATGCTTAGCTTCGGTAGAAATGGGCGGTTATCGACTTGTCGATAACCTTGATCACACAAAACTTATTATGATTTATGATTTCCACCTTGTGCCATGTCTACTTATGAAAACTAAAACTAAAAGCAAAATGATTTAGACTTGGGCACAATGGTATGTTGGTGTGATTTTGGGTGTGGATCGAATGGTGCACGAGTCAACAAGGACCGAACATCTTGTTACACTAAACCAAGCATTTTAGCGTGCTAACCACACTAGAGGGTATGGGACCTCTCTTGACTTAGTACTTTGGCGTGTATTGCCCTCGGGTCACAGGAGGTCGCGGGAGGGATGGTGTTGGGAGCATTGTAGTGTCCGAAAGACTTCACCCGTGATGGGATTTGTTGTCTTCGCTTGCAATATAAGCGTATGGTGTTTCTACCCATACGAGCGGCTCGTGGTTGATACACAATATTGGAAAAAGTCTCGTAGGACTTAGTTGTGCCAAAGATACCTTCTAAGTGTGCTTTGTGGCTTAAAGGCGATGCAAGTGTGGGTACATTGGTACACCCTGCAGGGTTAAAACTATTCGAATAGCCTCGCCCTAGGTTATGGACACGCTTGGCAAGGTCTTTCAAGAGTTAGACTACAACCTTTTAAACTAAAACTTGATGGGTGGTACGAATCGGGATTCGTGCTATGTTGTGGTGGCTATTGGGATAGTCACCTGTGTGGTTACTTGTATGTACCTTTACTTACAGTACTTTGATAACAAAACAGATTTGCAAACTTGCTTTTGAAATATATTACATTATTGCAAATAAAGTTGACTTCATGCAAAATAAGACACACAACCTCCACCTAAATAAGCTTGCATGTAGTTTATGAATAGGTCTGCTATTCCACACGTCAGTCTTGCGGGTACAAAGACAATCTTTGTACTCGGTTGCTATGCTTAATTGTTTTGTTGCAGAGGAAGAAGGTGAGCTGGAGGGGCCTCACTTTTGTGAGTGTGTTGTGGTAGCTTATGGGCGACTAGCTTAGCGCCCGGTCGGTTGCCTTGTGGGTGTGTGGCTAACCGGTCGACTTTCGTTCTGGCCATCTTATGGCACCTTTTGCTTCCGCTGTCATTCTTGTTTATTGTTCTATTTGGCCGGTCGGCTCTCTTTTGTAATAACTTTACTTGATGTATGTTGTATGGAAATGATGTGTAATTTTGTGATGATGTGCATATGTTGCAATTCTGGGAAACATATGCCCATCGAGGCTTAGAATGTTTAATTAGTAATGCTAGAACCAATTGGAGGTTAAGTGTTACTAGTTAAATATTCCGGGTCCTCACAAAGTTGGTATCAGAGCCATACTGACCGTAGAAACCCCTAGGTTGGTCGCCTTTAGGATATTTTGAAAACTTACTTCCAAATAGTTTATGAAAACTTAAGTAAGTGCTCTAATTTTGCTCCTTACCTATCTTAGCTTGCTCATCTCACCTTACTCTCACTTAAGTTTGAAAGAGTTGTTCCTCTCTTCCTTTCAAAAATTAGCCTCTATCGATTAACTTGGTTTTGGGGGAAAACATGAGAGCTTGGAGAAAGAAATTTGGACAACTAGCTAGTGGTGAGTAAATAAGGTAGGAAATGAGAGGTAAATACAACTAAAATTTGTGGGAATAAAAGGGTAAGAAGTGATATGAAATTAGCTAATGCCTATATTCTATCAGGTGGTTATACCTTGATTTTTGGACTGTTTGAGCCAGATTTTAGTTCTGAAATTTTGGGTCTTCTCAAACGATTACTCGTTCTTCCATACGGGTTAGACGTTTCGGGAAGTGGATTCGGTGACTTATGGTCTCATGTTCTTTTGTGGCTGTTCGTTGGTCATTTTAACTAAGTTTGGATTTCTGTGCTCTTGGGTCTTGATCTGTATCTAACTTGTCTTAATAAATCGGGGATGGTGGTGGGACACGTGGCGCCGGAATCACCGTAGTCCCGATGAGGATCTTCCCCTCCTCCGACCATGGCGAAGTCCTCATGCAAATCGAACGCAATCGTCGGAGGACCGTAGGGTGTTGGAGGTTATCGCTAAACACCTCCACTCCTCTGGTGCCTCCGGACCGGAGGTGGTGGACATCGACTCGTGGGGACTTGCGGAGTTCCTCCGCTCGACCTCCTACCTTCTCCCGATCCGAGGACCCCTTGGACGCAGATGACTGGCTCCGTCTGGTTGAGCGGAAGCTCAACATTGCTCGATGCCGGGAGCAGGAGCGGGCACACCGCATCCCATCACCGGAGGGTGCACACTCATGGTGGGAGAATTTCCTCGCCATGCGGCTGCGGACACGTGGTCTCGTGGGAGGAGTTCCGGTCAGCTTTCCGTCGGGCCCATGTCCCCGCCGACCTGATGAGGCTGAAGAAGAAGGAGTTCCTAGCGCTCAAACAGGGGCGCAAATCTGTGACCGAGTACCTCCATGAGTTCAACCATTTGGCGAGGTACGCTCCTGCTGAGGTGGCCACTGATGAGGCCAAGCAGGAGAAGTTCGTGGAGGGTTTGTCTGAGGAGCTTCGGGACAAGCTCTCTATTGTGGACTTCCGACTTCCGGACCTTGGTGGACAAGGCCATTATCGCCGAGCACAAGGCGAGCGCTGGCGAGTCCGCAGCGCAAGTGGGAGGCCCACGGTTCGCGCAGCGGGCCTCGTTCGTCCCCGAGTTGGGCCTGCACCGGTGGCCCGTTCTTTGGCTTCACCACCGCCGAGGCCTTCAGCACCAGCCCCACGTCCTCCGCAGGTTGTGACTCGCCACGTGCGTGCGACCCGCCAGCAGGTGTTCCCCGCAACCCGCACCGACGCCACCGCTTCATCGCCACGACAAGGGCCACTACGAGTAGTTGTCCTAAGAAGATGAGCGCCCCTCGTCCCAATGGAGGACGCGGGCAAGGGAGTGGTCACCCACCTGACCAAAAGACCCCGGGCTTGGGGAGCGGCCGAGTCAATCACATCTCGGCTGAGGAGGCACAGGAGGCGCCCGACGTGGTGTTGGGTACGCTCCTTGTTAATTTGCAGCCTGCTACAGTTTTATTTGACTCTAGGGCCTCGCATTCTTTTATTTCGAGGTCTTTTGCTGTTGATTGTGGGCTTCCTTGTGTTCCTCCTGGGATTCCACTGGCCGATTCGCTCTCCGGTTCGGAAATGAGAGCGACCAAGTATTGGGATGTTCTGTCCACATCGAAGGAGTGGGATTCTTGGCGAATCTTATCCTACTCGACTCGGGCGCGCTTGGATGTGATTCTTGGCATGGATTGGTTGTCCCAACACTTGGGGCAAATCGATTGTGCAGTAAAGATTGTCTACCTCACCGATCCTTGATGAACATGTTGGGTTTTCGCCACGATTGCGAGCCCCATCTTTATGTCCTTGAAGCAAAGCCGATTGGAGATTCACGACGCCCCCACGTGTGTGACTTGCGGATGTCTTTCTGAAGATTTGCAGGATGCCTCTGTTCGCGATCGGAGTTTGTGATAGAGTTCTTGCCCCAGCATCCGCCTATTTCTAAGAGGCCAGATCGCATGCCTCCTAATGAGTTGGAGGAGCTGAAGAAGCGGTGGGTGAGCTGCAAGAGAAGGGTTTTATCCGTCCTAGCTCATCTCCTTGGGGTTGTCCAGTTATCTTTGTGAAGAAGAAGGACAAGACCTTGCGTATGTGTGTTGATTACCGTCCGCTTAATGAGGTGACGGTAAGGAACAAGTATCCTTTCTTTGCCCCGTATTGATGATCTTTTCGATCAATTGACCGGAGCACGAGTCTTCTCCAAGATTGACTTGAGATTGGGTTATCATCAAGTCAGGATCAGGGCCGAGGATATTCCTAAGACGGCCTTTGCTACTCGTTATGGCCTTTACGAGTACACCGTCATGTCTTTTGGTTTGACTAATGCTCCTGCTTTATTCATGAATCTTATGAACTCGGTATTCATGGAGTATTTGGATAGGTTTGTGGTGGTATTCATCGATGATATCCTTATCTACTCCAAGAGCGAAGAAGAGCATGCTGAGCATCTTAAGCTTGTGTTGGGCAAGCTGCGTGAGCACATTGTATGCCAAATTCGCAAGTCGCGACTCGTTGAAGGAAGTGGCATTCTTGGGCCATGTTCTTTCAGCAGGAGGTGTGGCTGTGGATCCTAGCAAGGTCAGTGATGTGCTATCTTGGGGTCAGCCCAAGTCGGTCACCGATGTGCGGAGTTTTCTCGGTTTGGCTGGCTACTATCGCCGTTTTATCGAGAATTTCTCCAAGATTGCGAAGCCTATGACCGAGTTGCTCAAGAAAGACAAGAAATTTGAGTGGTCCGCTGCTTGTGATGTGAGTTTTCAGGAACTCAAGAAGCGGTTGACCTCAGCCCCAGTGCTTGTTCTCCCTGATATTCACAAGAGTTTTGATATCTTTTGTGATGCTTCTCGTCAGGGTCTTGGTTGTGTCCTTATGCAGGAGGGCAAGGTTGTGGCCTATGCATCGCGGCAGTTGAGGCCTCATGAACTCAACTATCCTACTCATGACTTAGAGTTAGCTGCTGTGGTCCATGCACTCAAGATTTGGCGGCATTATCGATTGGTAACCGTTGTGAGGTGTATTCCACCACAAGAGCTTGAAGTACTTGTTCACCCAGCCAGATCTGAACCTCAGGCAAAGAAGATGGTTGGAATTGATCAAGGACTATGACATGGGCATTCAGTACCATCCGGGCAAGGCCAATGTCGTTGCGGATGCACTCAGTCGGAAGGTGTATTGCAACATGTTGATGCTCCAAGAGCAGCAGCCTACCCTCATTTCAGAATTTCAGCGCCTCAATTTGGGTTTGATCGAGCACGGTTCTCTTGCTACATTGGTTGTGCAACCAACCTTGGTGGACCAAATCAAGGCGCACTGTGACATGATCATGCGGTGTGAGCGGATCAAGCGAGAACATCAAGGATGGGATAGCCAAGTGCTTTTGAGGAGGACGAGCATGGCGTTGTGTGGTTTGGGTAGCGTCTTGTGGTTCCTAAGGTCATGGAATTGCGGAATATGATTCTCCGCGAAGCCCATGACTCACCTTTGTCTATTCACCCGGGCTACCAAGATGTATCGGGATCTTCGTCCGAGATCTCGGTGGACCCGAATGAAGCGAGATTGCGTGTTTGTTGCCGAGTGCGACGTGTCTTTGCCGTGTGAAGGCCGAGCATCGGCGTCAAAGAGGTCTTCTTCGCCCTTGCGGTGCGGAATGGAAGTGGGATTCGTTGGCATGGACTTCATCACCGGTTGCCCGCTCGTCCAAAGGGAATGATGCTATTTGGGTCGTGATCGACGGGTTGACTAAAGTGGCGCATTTCCTTCTGTCAAGACTCGCCGTGTGGGGCCTTTGGCCGAACTTTATGTCTCGAGGATTGTGAGTCTTCACGGTGTACCAAGACGATTATTTCGATCGTGGTGCGCTTTTCACCTCGCGGTTTTGGCATAGTCCGCAAGAGGCTATGGGGACCCGCTTCATTTCATCTGACCTTTCATCCTCGATGATGGCGGGCGGAACGAGTCAACCAAGTCTTTGGAAGATATGCTCGTGCTTGTGTTCTTTCCTATGGGAAGAAGTGGAGAAATGCCTACCATTTGTTGAAGTTCTCCTACAACAACGACTTTCAGCCGTCTTGGCATGGCACCATTTGATGCTTTGTATGGGAGAGATCAGAACCCCATTGAACCTGGTCGAGATCGGTGAGCGGCGCTTTTTGGCGATTCGATCAATGAGGCCGAAAGTCAAGTTCAGTTGATTCGCGAGCATCTGCGCACGGCCCAGTCCAGACAAAAGAGCTATGCAGATCGTCGTCGCCGTGAGTTGAGCTTTGAGCCCAATGACTTTGTGTATCTCAAAGTCTCACCCTTGAAGGGCCATCAGCGTTTTGGCATCAAGGGCAAGTTAGCTCCTCGATATGTTGGGCCTTACCGTATCATCGAGAGAGTTGGGGCAGTTGCATACAGATTGGAGCTACCAGCTACACTTGAGGGTGTGCATGATGTGTTCCATGTTTCACACCTAAAGAAGTGCCTCCGTGTCCCGACCGAGGAAACTCCGTTGGAAACTCTCGATGTGCAGGAGGATTTGACCTACCGCGAGCATCCTGTTCGTATTCTTGAGGAATCTGAGCGAAGAACAAGGAACCGTGCCATCAAGTTCCTTAAGGTTCAGTGGTCAAACCATTCCGAAGATGAAGCAACTTGGGAGCGAGAGGATCGCCTTCGTGCAGATTTTCCTTCCTTCTTCTCCGAGTAAGCGGAATCTCGGGTCGAGATTCTTGTAAGGGGGGGAGAGTTGTAACATCCCAAATTTTGGGCTTGTGTTTCAAATGTAAGAAAATGAGTAGAAATTAAAACTTTTCTTACATCATGTAATTCTGTACAGCCAATCAATTCTTGTTCAAAGAATTATGGAATTACATTGTCACAAGTCTTGTTGATCCAAATCTTGCTATTCCAAAAACAATCTTGTCAAATCTTATGATCATCCTCTGAAAATACTTTTCCTAAGTCTCTGTGATGGTATGTGACCCCTCTGAAAAATTTCACAATTTTTAGAAATTGTTTGAATATTTTTAGAGGCAGTCAAACCTGTTTGACTCTTAGTCAAACATTAAAACAGAGCCTTGCAGAATTTTTGGAGATTTATTCACAGTGTAAAAACCTCTGAAAATTTTTCACGAGGTTGATATCTGAGTTAGCAAGCTCCTGTAAAAATTTCATAATTTTTGGAGTTAGTTTGCTACCTCAAACAAATCTTTCAAAGTCTGTGTTTTTATTTCAAAGTCAAACTAGGTTTTTTCATTACTTGGGTTGAGTGGACTGGGCTCGAGCCAAACGACTTGGTTCGATCAACTAAAGCGCACGAGCCACTCTTTAAAGCGCGGTGGATCTCAACCGTTAGATCTAGATCGCACGGCCCGCCGCGCGTAAGACTTCGGACCTTCGGTTGCAAGTCCGATTATCGGCCGTTAGATCTCAATCCAACATTGTGGTCCCCGAAACCTTCGCACCCTCAGGTTGCATTTTTGAATCGAGCCGTTGGATTAAGATCCAACGCCGCGTACTCTCGTTGTAATTTGAGTTTGCAACGTGGAGCTATCTCGAGCCGTTCATTTCTAATCGTAGGGTTCGCAATATCTCCGTTGTGTTTTAAAGCCGTAGGGCGTGGCGCTATCTCGGCCGTTCGTGTCTCATCCAACGCCGTGAGTCACCGAACCTTTTCGCTGGTCGTCTTCAACCTCGACGTCGTGAGCAACTGTGAGGGGAGTAATGGCGATGTCATTTCTTGCTCCTAAAGCCACCCTAGCCGACGTGTAGGGGTATGGGCGGTACATTGAACTAGGCCATGCCCTAATACACGTCTTCACCTCTTTTCCTTGTCGGCCGCGCCTTGTGTTTTGTGCTTTGCCGCCGAGAGAGGAGTGGTGCAAACCCTAACACTTTCATGACTTTATAAGCACCCTCAATACTCTCTGGTATGTCTTTAGACCACCACCAAGCTTCACTCACGGTGTGGGAGCTTAATACCTCAAAATGGCAAACCGCCATTGTTGACCGTGGAGCTCCATTGGTGTTCTTGGTGTTCCAGTGGTCCTCCTTCATGTTTCTTTGCCCTAACCTTATCTATTTACTTCCTTGAACATTTCCCCTCACTTAATTTTGGATTTGATTCTCAGGAATTGTCCAATTTGGGGTTTGTTCAAATTCGGCCGATTTTGGTCATCTTCTTCCTCAGCTCAGGTGAGTGCTCCATTTTCTAATTACTTGCTCATGTAGCCTCTGTGAACCTTAATAAAGCTATACTGATGCTTGGGGATCACTCATTTGGCTCAGGGGGTCATTTTCAACCTTTCTTCTTCGTGTCCGGCGAGCTTCCACCGTGATCAAGCATCTCCGGCCATCCTTGAAGCTTCTCGTCCCTAAGGTAACTTCTTATTAGTCCTTAGAAGCTTTGGCACCCGCTTCCTTGGACCGCAGCGGGGCTTTTCGCTATTTTCATGTTTAGCGAGAAAGCTCCGTTTTCATTTTCCTACTGGCGGCGTTCTGAATCCTTCGCGTGGCGAGAATGCTACCATTAGATTCGTGGTGCTATTGCGGTTCCATGTTGGTGCTTGGTGGCGCGCCGCGTGCAGTGTCGCGGCGGTTTCTTGCGTGCAAGTCGCTCGGGATTTTCTTGGCGAGAGCTCCGTTTCGTCACTCATTAGGACACATTAATTACCAATCATTAGTATTATCGTGTCTTAATCATTATTGTTGAGCCAGCGACTTGTGGGCCCAACATCCTTTAATCCTCTCCGGATCAATCCCGCATGTTCGACATCATTAATATCTAATCATTGCTTAATTAAAGAGTTGGCATTTAATCATTGTCGGAATTAACCTGCTGGGTGTCGTTGGTGGGCGAGGGTTAGAATCAAATCTCGTGATCATTAGAGTCTATTTAATGTCAATCATTAGAATCATTAATTTGGTCTTACTTAGCCTCGCAATCACGACTTGTGGGCGATGCCTTGTGCGTGGGTTAAATCGTTGCGATCGTGACTCAGTGAGTCAGCGACATGCGGTCCCACTCGTCGGTACCCCTTTTTGAACTGCGATCATTATCCACCGTTCATTTTAGATCTGCGGCCGGATCTTGTATGCGTCGGACCATCAGGTTCCCCTCATCATCTGGGCCGTCCATCTCGTGATGCTGGTGAGATCATGAGTGCAATTGGACCTTCCGGTTAGATATGGATTCCGAGCCGTTCATCTTTAGATCTGCGGTCGTGGTTCGCCAGAAGCAGCGCATCGTCGGTTGCATACACTTGTGAGCCGTTGGATCTTGATCCAACGGTGGGTTTCTAGTGGCTTTTCGCGCGCGGCGCATGCTGTTTCGCAAGCGTGAGCCGTAGGATTTTAGATCAAGGGTTGGGAGTTGTCCACGTCATTTTCTTTTTATTGGGTTGTTCTGTATTTGGTAAGTATTTGTTTGACAACTGAAAATGATATAAAAACTTTAGAAACTCATAACTAATTCATTTTAACTGCTTTTTAGTTAATCCCAACTGTAATAAATCATGTTATCACTTTAGCTTATTATAAAAATGGATGTAAGCATGTTCCAGTAGCAGAAAATTTTATAACTAGGAATAACTTGGTTCCTGTCATTTTAAATATTCCAGAAAATGAATAAAACTTTAGGAAATGCATATCTTGCTCTGTGTATGTCCAAAATGAATGATTCCAACTTTGATAAATTTGTTATTAACTCCATGTTAATATAAAAATGATGGTAGGTCCAAGATTGTATGAAACCTTGATTAATGATTTAGTACCTATTTTTGACATTTAGAAAATGCGGAAGACTTATAAAATGCAGTAATTCTCTGCAAATCCTAAAAATAGAAATTTGATGTTAGGAAATCCCTCTGTTATCATTCCATAATGTGAAATAGGTTTTGCACATGTTTATATTTCTGGAAAGTGCATAATACTAGTTTTGCATCTTAGAAAAATCATAACTAAATCATTTTAACTCCAAATGACCTGAAATTTTATATGGGTTACCTCTATACCAATAGGTAGCTACCATAAAAATTTCAGCTTCAAATCTTTCTAGAAAATGTTTTTGCTACAGTGCTAATTATGGTAGAAAATGGGTTTTAGGTAATATCTTTTGCACCACAAATCCAAATTAGGATTTTCCAGCTTCTATGTCTAGGTATATTCGTATTTTGCCTTATGTTTAAGTTTCGTCGCGTTTGGACAATGTTTGCTTGCTCTTTTGTTTATGTGTTGCTAGTCTTATTGGTTGTTCTTGGTTCTTTTGCCTCTCGCTTAGGATTAGACATTTGCGGTAATCCAGAAACGACCCTCCACAACAAATTGAGCAACGAGCAAGAAGGCAAGCAGTTTGATCATGTTAATCCCAGTATTTTAAGTATTTATGTTGATTACAAATTCTATGTATGCATTGCTACTTTGTTTTAATAGTTGGCCTAGTAGATGCATTTCCTTAGCAAATGATTATCCTCTACTACCATGAGCCTAGGTTACTTCTTGTGATTTAGAGTTCGTGGATGGGCTCTTGACACTTAGTAGTTGCGAATTAATTGCTTAGCCATGCTTAGCTTCGGTAGAAATGGGCGGTTATCGACTTGTCGATAACCTTGATCTACAAAACTTATTATGATTTATGATTTCCACCTTGTGCCATGTCTACTTATGAAAACTAAAACTAAAAGCAAAATGATTTAGACTTGGGCACAATGGTATGTTGGTGTGATTTTGGTGTGATTGGAATGGTGCACGAGTCAACAAGGACCGAACATCTTGTTACACTAAACCAAGCATTTTAGCGTGCTAACCACACTAGAGGGTATGGGACCTCTCTTGACTTAGTACTTTGGCGTGTATTGCCCTCGGTGTGAGGAGGTCGCGGGAGGGATGGTGTTGGGAGCATTGTAGTGTCCGAAAGACTTCACCCGTGATGGGATTTGTTGTCTTTCGCTTGCAATGTAGCGTATGGTGTTTCTACCCATCTGAGCGGCTCGTGGTTGATACACAATATTGGAAAAAGTCTCGTAGGACTTAGCTGTGCCAGCATACCTTCGGAAGTGTGCTTTGTGGCTTAAAGGCGGTCTGAAGTGTGGGTACATTGGTACACCCCTGCAGGGTTAAAACTATTCGAATAGCCTCGCCCTAGGTTATGGACACGCTTGCAAGGTCTTTCAAGAGTTAGACTACAACCTTTTAAACTAAAACTTGATGGGTGAGTGCGAATCGGGATTCGTGCTATGTTGTGGTGGCTATTGGGATAGTCACTTCCAGGTGGTTACTTGTATGTACCTTTACTTACTGTTACTTTGATAACAAAACAGATTTGCAAACTTGCTTTTGAAATATATTACATTATTGCAAATAAAGTTGGCTTCATGCAAAATAAGACACACAACCTCCACCTAAATAAGCTTGCATGTAGTTTATGAATAGGTGCGCTATTCCACACGTCGATCTTGCGGGTACAAAGACAATCTTTGTACTCGGTTGCTATGCTTAATTGTTTTGTTGCGGAGGAAGAAGGTGAGCTGAGGGCCTCACTTTTGTGAGTGTGTTGTGGTAGCTAGGCGACTAGCTTGGCGGCGGTCGGTTGCCTTGTGGGTGTGTGGCTAACAGGTCGACTTTCGTTCCGCCATCTTATGGCACCTTTGCTTCATTGTCATTCTTGTTTATTGTTCTATTTAGCGGTCGGCTCTCTTTTGTAATAACTTTACTTGATGTATGTTGTATGGAAATGATGTGTAATTTTGTGATGATGTGCATATGTTGCAATGCAGGAAACATATGCCCATGAGGCTTAGAATGTTTAATTAGTAATGCTAGAACCAATTGGAGGTTAAGTGTTACTAGTTAAATATTCGGTCCTCACACGCACATGGTTGGAACACGACTGCGGTGGGCGAGGCTGAGTGCGAGATAACCTCGGCGGTGGAGCAAAAGAAGCAGGCCACTGGTCTTTGGCCACCCAGGACGAGTGAGGCTGGTGTGAGTAGGCTGATGTGCCTCCCATTTGCGCTGCGGGACTCGCCCGCCGCCTTTGCCTTATGCTCACAACAATGGCCTTATCTACCAAGGCACGAAAGTCAGAGAAGTCCACAATAGATAGCTTGTCCTGCAGCTCCTCAGACAAGCCATCCATAAACTTCTCCTGCATAACGAGCCAAATGATTGAACTCGTACAGGTACTCCGTCACAGATTTGCGCCCATGCTTGAGCGCGAGGAATTCTTTCTTTTTCAGCTTCATCAGGCCATCTGGGATGTGGGCCCGACGAAAGGCTGACCTGTACTCCTCCCACACGACCACATGGCCCGCGGGCTGCATGGCGAGGTAGTTCTCCCACCATGAGAGTGCTGCGCCCTCGAGCTGGTGGGACGCGAAGAGTGCCTTATCCTGCACCTGGCACTGAGCTATGTTGAGCTTCCGCTCAACCATGCGCAGCCAATCATCCGCATCGAGAGGGTCCTCAGAGCGGGAAAATGTCGGTGGCTGCGTATGGAGGAACTCGCAAGTCCCCGCGATGCGGTGGCGCCACCATCGGTAGGAGTGGAGGTATTCCTAGCAATAACCTCCAAGATGCGTCGGTCCATGCGGTTTCGCTCGATCGGCGAGAACCTCACCATGGTCGGAGGAGGGGGAAGCTCCTCATCATGACCAGCCTGTGACCGCCGCGCGTTCTCTCGGCCATCTGTTTCACTAAGACAAGTTAACAATAGCGGAGAAACACGAAGTCGACAACCCACTACAAATAACTTACTAATGACACAAAACAAACACAAGACTTTAAGTTACAAAACCAATTGACAAAAATCGGACACTTAGCAAACTCATACATATCTTACCCTTATGCCCCCACAAATTTTAATTAAACTAATTCTCTATGGTTCTCCCAAAAGTGATTCTACCAGTAGTAACTATCTTTTGAAAGGAAAGAGAGAAACCAAGTTTTAAAGCTGAAATTAGAGTAAAATGAGAGTAGAAGTCTAGGATAGATAAGGAGTAAAATCTGAGACCACGCTAAGTTTTCATAAACCCTTTTTATATTTTGCAAATAAGCCTTTCCAAAATATCCTAAGGGCGACTATGCTTGGAGTTTTACAGTCGTGAATGGCTCACGATACCAACTTTGTGAGGACCCCAATTTATTTGGCTTGTAATGCTTAACCAACCACGGTCCTAGCATCACAAATCAAATAAATTGATCCTCGAGATATGTATACTTCCAGGCGATATACACACCCGTTACAAAATTAGACATCAACTCCATTCCAAACATAGAGTCCAAACACCACACTACAAGCGGAAGATAAACAAATAGTAGAGTTATTACGGACAAAGGTGATGGCCAAAAGATACACAAATAAACAACACGGACAGTGAAGCAAAAGTGCCATAAGATGGCTATAAACAAAGCCAATCGTGCCTCCAACCCACAAGGCATCGGCCAGGACCGCCAAGTCTAGTCGCCCACGAAGCGGCAACACTGACTCACGAGTGAGGCCTTGGGGCTCACCTTCTTCCTCTGCAACAAAAACATTAAGCAAAGCACCGAGTACAAAGATTGTCTTTGTACCCGCAAGGCGGCGTGTGAACTAGCGGACTGTTCATATGCTACATGCGAGCTTGTTTGGTGGAGGCCATATGTTTCATTTGCATAAAGCCAATTTTCATTTGCAATAATATAATAGGTTAGAAGGCAAGTTTGCAAGTCGTTTTTCTTCTTTGAAATAATGAAGGATATTAATAACAAAAGAGTAAAGGTAACCAACCTAGAAGTGACTATCCCAATAGTCACCACAACAATAGCACGAATCAGTTCGTACCACCCATCAAGTTTTAATTTAAATTGTTGTAGTCTAGTTCTTACAGGGCGTATCCAGCGTGTCCATAACCTAGGGCGAGGCTATTCGAATAGTTTTAACGCTGCGGTGTACCAATGTACCCACACTTGGACCGCTTTAAGCCAAAGCACACTTCGAAGGTATCTTTGCACGGCTAAGTCCTACGAGACTTTTTCCAATATTGTGTATTAACTACGAGCCGCTCGTATGGATAGAAATCCATACGCTTACATGGTAAAGCCGAAAAGGCAACTACCCACTCGGGATAAAGCTTTTGGACAACCACCATGCTCCCACCTCCATCCCTCTGCGGCGTCCTGCGACCCGGGCCAATACACGCCAAAGTACTAGGTCAAGAGAGGTCCCATATACTCTAGTGTGGTTGCACGCAAAATGCTCGAGACGGTGGCGCAAGTAACTTTCGTCCTTAAGCGGCTTGGGCACCTTTCCAGTCACACCCAACAGATCACACCAGTCTTACCGTTGTGCCCAAGTCCAAATCATTTTGTTTTCATTTTTAGTTTTCACAAGTAACATTGCAAAATGCTGAACTATAAAGTTTTAATAATTTTTGTGTGATCAAGGCTACCGACTAAAGTCGATAACCGCCCAGTTCTACCGTTAGCTAATCATGTCTAAGCAAGTTGACCCGGATCTACTAAGTGACAAGAGATCAGCCAGCGACCTCTAATCACAGCAAATAACCTAGGCTCAGGTAGTAGAGATCGATGTTTGACTACAGGATATGCAGCTACGGATTTAACTAATCAATTTAACACAAATTAAGCAATGCATACATACAGCTGAAACAAAATATTAGACATTAAAATACTGGGATTGTCATGATCAAACTGCTTGCCTGGCTGCTGTTGCTCAGAATGCTCAACCTGTTGCAGAGGATCGCTCTCAGGGTTACCGCAAATATCGAATCCTAACGATTGAACAAATAACAGCGAATAAGAACGAATAACACCGGCAAAACTCAACATACAACAATAACAAAACATACCAAAACTTACACAGCAACCTAAGCAAGATATAACAAAATTTTAGAAACAGAGAACAAATCATTTTAAGTTATTAAGAATTTTCTATGAATTTTCTAAGCAAAAAACACATCAAAACACTAGTTAATTACTTAACAAATTTTCATGAACAGAAACAGTATCTAAAACCTATCCTGAGAATTAGTATACTAAAAATGAAATTTTACAGAATTGGTTTCACTGGATTTGGACAATTATTGAAAGAGATATACATTTTCTAATTTAGAAGATACATAAAACATCCTTTAATTAATTTAACAGATCTTTGCTACAGATACAAGGTTGAAACTAATTTTAGTAAATAATACATTTAAAATGAAAATTAATAGCACTGGATTCATGCGATTTAGATAAAAAATTGAATTAGTTATGCATTTTCTAAGTTTAAATGAATTAACAAATTGCATTGTAAAACACATTACGAAATACTAAAGCATTTATTCCTTTTTCTACCCACATGAGCTAGCCACCACCACGACGCAGGTGGACGCTAGCGGCGGCAACTGTGTCAAACTTGACTCAGCAGCGCCAACGGTGACGTCGAAGGCGTATTCTAAGAATACGTCTTCGGCTTATCAAAGTGCAACCCTAACAAATACATACAGAAAATCGTTTCCCGGCGAGAAAGCGTATCGCCAAAGGTTACACACCCACTAGCGGCAAAGCATGGGCCCATATGACAGCGACACAAAGGGGTTTTAAACGGTGCAGTTAAGATTTTAACCATGTTTTATCTCCGAGGCCCACAAGTCATACTCACAGATCAAAGAGTGCTTAAACGCTAAAGCGGGTTTATCACCTAACACGGCGACTTCTTTGGAGCCCGTCTTGTGGCGCGACGACGAGGTAGGCGAACTAGTGAAGGAGAGGCGCTCGGGCTCGAGTGACACCTCGGTGCGCGGCAACCTCACGAACTTGTTGGCGACGACGCGAGTCCGATGGTCGACGGTCGGGCTCGCGACGGCGAAGCGGAGACGAAGAAGAGGCTTCGAGGCGAGCCACTATGGTCCACGAGTAGACATGGGGAGGCGCGCTAGAGATCGCGATGGCACAGAACGACACGCCCACGATCCACGATGACGGAGGAGGGCGGTGGCGCCGGAATTGATACGGTGGCGGACCACCGTGCTCGGAGAAGAAGAAGTCGCACACCTCCGTGATGCACCAAAGACACAAACGAACCCACCGTGAGCATCGTGGAGCATTGCGATCAAGTGGAACCAAACTCGAGGCTTGAGACTCACCGTAACGCTAGCAAGCTCGCGGGGCGAAATATGCCGGGCGAAGACGATGAAGTTGCTCGAGCGATCCACTTTGGATCTTGATGATCCGGGATGGGCAAAATGGAGGCGGCGAATAGAGTGGATCACTATGGTGCGGACGCGGGCTCAAAGCGGGCTCAAGGTGGATCACTACGCTCGGTTCTTCTCCGGAGGAGGAAATTTGGGCGGAGAAGGCACGAGAATGACGCGAAGGATAGTGGATGGGCTCGGTGGGTAGATGAGACCGGCGATGCTTCTCGGTGACCGACACGAGGACAAAAGGTGGCGCGCGCAGGTGCGTGGCGAGCATGCGTCTTGTGCCGTGAGCTCCGGTGAGTGCGGAGAAGACGAGGGCGGACCTGACGGTAGGTCCACTTGTCCGGCGATGTGACAAAGCGGTCGCGAGTCAAGGTCCGATCTTGCGCGATGAGTGGTTTGACTCGATCAAGATTGTGCTGACCGCTAGATCCGAGATGGACGGTGAGATTGGTGTATGCATTGGGCAGTCGACGAGGCAAGCAACGTGGACCGTTCGATCTTCATCGGACGGTGCGATCATCGGGCTCGCATGGTGCATCTAGGCGGTGCGACCGAGTCCATTAGGTGCGGTCGGACTCGAGCCAAGTGGGGTTTGAACCCGAGGAGCAGTGATTTGATTTGAATTAGAAAGACAGAGAGGGTTTTGGGAATTTTTAGAGGTAGTTCCAGAGCTCCAAAAATTCTGAAATTTTTGTGGTAGCTACAAGGGACAGAGAAAAATATTGCATAAATTTTCCAGAACTTTTTATGCACTGCATTGTTCTGCAAAAATTTCACAAGCTGCTGACCTAGGGTTTGACCAGAAATTCAAACTAGTTTGACTTGGCCATTTGAAATAGCAAATAAAATCTAAAAATTGTGAAATAATTCAGGGAGGTAAATAGGATGATCAAGATGATAGGAAAAATAATTTCAGAGGGTGATCACAAGTTTGAAAGCTAAGAATTTGCTGATAACAATTTCTAATCACAAGAATTAAATTCTAAAAATTGGAAATTGCTAGGAAAAATTGTAGAAACTCTCAAATGATTTCATGAGGCATCAAAAGTTTTTATTTCTCCTCATAATTTACATTTGAAATACAAACCCTAAGTTAGGGCTGTTACATTAGACTACAACCTTTTAAATTAAAACTTGAAGGGTGGTACGAATCTGGGGATTCGTGCTATGTTGTGGTGGCTATTGGGATAGTCACTTCCAGATGGTTACTTGTATCTATCTTTATTTCGCTGTTATTTCAACCCTAAAAATGAGTTGCAAATTTGCCTTCAAACTGTATTACATTATTGCAAACAAATTTGGCTTTGTGCAAATGAAACATATGTCCTCCACCAAATAAGCCTGCATGTAGCATATGAACAGGTCTGTTAGTTCACACGTCAGTCTTGCGAGTACAAAAATAATTTTTGTACTCAGCTGCTTTGCTTAATGTTTTTGTTGCAGAGGAAGAAGGTGAGCCCCAAGGGCCTCACTTCGTGGAGTTGTCGCCGCTCGTGTTTGACTACTAGGCTTGGCGGTCGGCGAGATGCCTTGTGGGTTGAAGGCACGCTGATTGGCTTTGTTTATAGCCATCTTATGGCACTTTTGCTTCCGCTGTCTATCTTCTGTTATTTGTGTATCTTTTGGCCGGTCGGCCCTGGTCTGTAATAATCTACTGTTGTTATTTTCTGTTTAATACTGTGATGTTTGGACTCTATGTTTGGAATGGAGTTGATGCATAATTTTGTGGCGAGGTGTGTATACTGCTTTCTGGGAAGCATACATATCTCGAGGCTCGGTTTATTTGATTTGTGATGCTAGGGCCAGGTGGTTGGTTAAGCATTACAAGCCAAATAAATTGGGGTCCTCACAACTCTTCACTTCATGCCGCCTCCGATGCTGTCGTCGCCCGGGGATAATACCCCTCGCAACCCCTCCTTCTCCCTCACTTCTTCTTTGTTGACCGAGAAGAAGGAAGCTCGCCTGTGCTCCTCGCTTGGGTAAGCTTTCACCGGGTGTTTCACCTCTCTTCTACCTTCATTGCCTTATCCATTTTTCCTAACCCTAGCTCCTACGTGTGCTTGTAGCTCTTGTTTCAACTTCGTGCTCTCTGGAGTTCTAGCGCGCACCCGTGGACACCCTTGTGCCAATCTTAGCCTCGGGTGAGTACTTTCCTCGCCTATGTGCGTCACCAGTTGCCACTAAGCTTCACACTTAATTCCCCTCAATCGATTTGGTCTTTGCACGACAGGACCTTGTTGAATTGAAGTTTGAACATTATCGGCCGAAGAACTGCCTTTTCGTCGCGAAGCCGTGTTGCTACCACCTTGACCTCAGGCACCCGCTTGTTTGAGCCGTGGAGCAACGCATTGCTATTTTCGAGTTTCCGTATTGAGCGCCGCCGCTCAACTCCGGCTAGCCGCCATTACAGGCTGGCTCAGGCGTCGAGGCTACTCCCTTTAGGAGCGCATTACTATTTTGCATCAGACATGCCCTTACCGGCGCCGCCGTGGCGGAATCGCCGCGAGCGCCGATGAAACGCGATGGGATCGAAATCCGTTGTTGTATCTTCGACAAAGATCAGAGCAAAATGAATAGGAGTTAAGTGGTAATCATTAGCGTTAAATGCTGTCTTAACGAGTTAAACAGTCGCTTACACGTGGGTCCCGTGCACAGAAAACAGCGGGGTTAAACCGTAACGTAGAGTGCCTGACCTGTGGGCTCTGGGCTTTAAACCCCGTGCACCGTGCGCGTGCACCAGTGGACCAAGTCCTTTGGACCGGGTCACTGACGGCGGGTCCCACATGTCAGTTCGGAATTTAAAATCTGAGTTAAAAAGGAAATTGCACTGTGCACTAGAACCCCACAAGTCAGCTACTGTGGCTAGCGCGTGGCTCGGTGAGAAAAGTATGAAATGCGTTAGGAAATTAGAAAATCTGTGAACGATTTATTTATACACTGAAAAATAGTATGAAGTTCTAAAATGCATAACTAATTCATCTCAACTCCAAAATGAATGAAACAACTTCTGGTAATTTTAATTTTTAACAAACTTGATACTAAAATTGGTTTCAAACATGTCTCTGCAGCAGAGAGTATTATTTTGGAGATTGATCCTTTAACGCTATTATTTTTACAATAGAAAAAGGCTGATAACTTTAAAAATTCATAAGTAATTCTTGGAAACTCCAAAAACAGTGAAATCAGTTTTGATAATTTCTATTTCAAATGAACTTAATTATAAAAGTGGTTTCAAACTTACCTCTATCACATAAACTCTAGTTTGGGGAAATTGATCCTAAAGGGCATTATTTTTACACTATTAATGCTGATAAATTTAGAAATTAATAACTAAATCAGGAAAACTCCAATTGGAACAAACTCAATTGTTTTGAACTTATAGTAATATTGCCTATTTATCCATGTAATCTATGTACTCACCACTGCTCTACAAATTTTTATCTCATAATTAAATTATATGAATGAAGGCGTATTGAAATTTGAAATTCAAACCACCATAACTTTCATATACTAAATCTAAATGAAATAATTCTTTCACCAAAAATCATCTACAATCATGACTTAGATACTGTAGAAAAATCATGCATTTTTTAGTACTTTGAATTTTGGAGTATTTCGATGTTTATTCTGTATTGTACTTATATAGATTCCGAGCCTTTGATATTGACTCACGCCACCGAGAGCTAACAATTACTCTACCAGCAAGGCAAGCATCATTTGAACTTTCTTTTGGATCATATTTGATCCCAGTTTTTGTTAAGTTAGTGCAATGATAATTGCTTGCGTGCTATTTTGATAATGTCGCTATTTTTGTGATGAATAGTTAGACACATCCTATTATCTTGTCATTGTGGCTATCCATGAATTATTCCAGTACTGAAATGCTTATGATAGGATGTGTGAAATTATATTGTTCGGATTAGCTTAGCCATGCAAGTCTAGAAACGGTAGTCTGATTGTCGGGAATAACCCGACAATTATGGGATAAACATAACTTTCATTATATACTATTGTTTCAGATCTTAGTATCTGTTTTATGAGTTAAAGTTTGTCATTTTAAATGAGCTTTTGGTCTGGACAAGTGTTGGTTAGTGATGGTGGTTTGTGCACGAGATTTGGGTAAGTGGTGGACTTGTCTGGACAATTAAGGACCGAACTTTGGTAACATCGTTGATTCAAGTACATTCGTGCTACCACACGCGGGTTGGGAGCCGTATGGTTAAGTAGGGGGAAGGTTTGTTGTGTTGAGTCCCACAGTGGTGAAATTGTAAGGGCATGGGACCGAGAAATCCCATGTTTTCCTTTTGGGCCAATAGGATGGAGACGTTAACGTCTTGTGTTTTCTAGGAGCCTTGGGTTGAGGGACTTAGCCCAATGGATTTTCTTGCTAAAAATGACCATATCTTGATTTACCCGGCCGGCATATCATAGGAAATATGCTATTTTCGGAGGCATTTGGAGGCTTACGGGCTAATCAAGTCATGTGGGTAAAGTAGTACAGCCCTACAGGGTATAAATCCATTCAAATAGCCGCGTCCACGGTTATGGACAACCCCTTGAGTTCGGGAGTTACTATTGTTAGTCTTGGAATTAAAAGTGTGGTTATAACTTGGTATTGTCATGAATGGGATGTTCATGCTTGTTGTTGTATCAAAGTGGACAGCCACTTTGCTAATTGGATGATTTATTTGTTATTCAATTCATTACTTGTTCACATGCTTTACTTCTACTCCAAATCTGATTTTGAAATGACACTTGAAAAACTAGTATGTGTAGGTTGTACCTTGTTGCATCTCTTTTGCAAAACTAAGCCAATATGAGCCATCCCTTGGAACAGCCTTATGCATAAATAATTTTTATTTGTGTAAGACTTGCGAGTACTCTTTTGTACTCAGCCAGATGTTTGCTGGCTTTTACAGGTGAGGAAGATATTGAGATCGATGAGCTTGTCGGTGCCGATTTAGGCGACACTGGTGAGTAGTGCTACCTTTTAACCCCAGTCGGTTGCCGATGGGTTATGGGGCATACCACTGCTGATCTTTTGATTTAATTACTTGTTTCCGCTGCTACTTAATACTCTTATTTTAATTTGGCCGGTCGGCCACTTGTATTAGTTGTAAACTTGGAACTTTGATGTATGCCTTTTGCACTATTTATGTATGAGTGTTGTATGGATGTGATCAACGTTGTATGAAAGTATGGTTATATTGGTCACTGATCTTGGGAGCCAATATAAGTCATACTCGCTGATCATGGCTTCCTATTTAACTCACTAAGTGTAGTGCTTGACTTGTTGGAGAACCGACAATCATGTAGTGCTCGCAGAGGAGCGGCGCGCATGATCGTCGGGGCTCTAGTTTTCAGTCAAGCCTCTCATTTAGATTGAGTTAAGTTGGAATCCATTTGTCGGAGATCCAGAGTTATGTCCTTAAGACCATGCTTAGTTTCGGTCTTACGGAGATAACCCGGGTCCCCACAGCGTTGGTATCAGAGCCATACTGACTGTAGGTTAGAGATAGCACTGGCGTTAGAGTTAGTAAGCCTTTTAAGTCAAAATATTTTGAGATTATCAAATTACTTTCAGAAAGTATAAGTTAGGAATATCTTTTATTCCTCATCCCTCTTAGTGCCTTTTCTTACCTTACTCTTGTTTGGACTGAAAAAGAAGTCTTACCATGTTTTTCTTGTCTTTAGATGAGTCGTCAATACCTGGTCAAAGAAACTCAAGCTGAGAACGTGGATGGATACCCAGCGCTTCTCCGAGATATGATGTGGAGGGCGAACTTTACTCACCACCGATCTAAGCCATCTATCGCCGCGACAGGGGGCCAGGCATGGAGGAATATTTGGCCGTGATCAACATTATCGCCAGACAAGTCACGGGGAGTATCCCATATTGTTTCCAGGCACATGGCACTTCTGAAGCCATGGCTCTACAGGAAGTGGCTCGTGTGGCTATGAGCCACCTCCGTTATGATCTGACGGAGTTGTCTCAGCCGCCTTATGACAATTTTCCTATAAGAGAGCGTGGCACGGAGGTGGACACCTTTGCCCGGATCTAGTTTGGGGAAGATCCCCAGGTTAGGCAGTTGGCAAGATTGGTTCATATCATGGACCAAATCCATCGGTGCAGTAATCGTGTATGAGTTGCACGAGACTCGCCAACGCCTCGTGGCAGGCCCAAGAGCACTTACAACTCATGTGTAGCATGGGGATCGTTGACCGCCATGTGGTTTATGGCGCAAATGAGATTCCCCCATATGCTTCAGCACCACCGATGTACCGTCTTCCGAAAGTACCAGGGCGTGTACCCAACTATGGGGCGAGGCACCAGGCCCGTATGTCGGTCGGCTTTGCTCGTACTCATAGGATGGAACCTGCTGGAGGCCATGTGATAGAGCAAGGCTCCCCTCTGCGCCTTGTCAATCCAGAGGACCCCGATGACACGGGATCCCATGGGGCACATCTTCTGGACGAGTTTCCGGTGAACTTTGACCAGAACAACATTGAGGATGTTGTAGGTGTAAGCTCATGGTCGAGCATGTATCTTTGAATTCCTGTAATAAGCTAGTAGTAATTGAACTATTAATGTTTCTCTTGCAAGAACTTTTATTTCAGATAGTTGCTTTTCGCCCACAGGCCTTTATGGATGTAATTGCATTGGGGAAAACAATGATTTGAATTTATGGATCTTGTACTGGCCTTAGCGCCTTTGTACGCCCATTAGGTGTTATGTTTTTGTGCATTCTATATCATTATGCATGCTTAATTGAGAACTATGTGCTTGCTGTCCAGATTTTTAATTCACACCTTTTTCCAGTAATCTTGGTCTCTTTTTAATTTTCCTTGTCACTTCAGGATGTTAGGCCCTAACACTGCGTGCGAGCTCTTCGTGGCGGGTCGCCACCCCGCGACGCCTTCGCATGAGACCATGAGGAAGTGCTTCCTCCACCGCCTCAATGGCGGAGGTCCGCTCAAATCGAACGGAATAGGATGGACCAGATAAGGATTCTCGATGCTATCGCTCGCAACACTTCTCCTGCTCCTGCGGCAGCAGGGGGAGGGGGAAATCTTCGACCACGTGGGGGTCTCGCTGACTTTCAGCGGACAAATCCTCGAACCTTTTGTCGGGACCCAGAATTACGATTCTGGAACCCTCTGTGTATACTGCACTAGTCCAGGATCACGCTAGTGCACACAGGGTTAACATAGGTAAATATCGATCCACACAAACGATAAATAAAGTAAACGATTAATTTGAATAACAAATAAGGGTTTGACCTTATGGTCGAGTTTACACTTATTAAGCCACGCAGGGCTAACAGAGAATAAAACAGCAGCGGATCGGAAATAACTTCAGCGTAGATCCCACCAATTCACCACAGGCAACCGATTGGGATCCAGACCTTAACGATCAACAACCTTCGGCGAACTCCTCCTCGAAAGCAAAGTGACTCCTCCTCTCTCGTAGGTTTGGGTGCAAGTTTTACAACAAGTGTAAGTACACAACCGCACTGCAAATCATACCACGTAATGCAATGTATAGATGCAGGCTTATTCCAAAGAAAAGGCTTCTGTGGTTCTTTTGCATAAAAGCAACATTTGCAATTGAATGCGAATAATAGATTGAAAGCATAATTCAAAACAAATAGACCATATTAATTTAACAGTTGTTTTCACAAAGACACATAGCCTAAACAAATTATTTCACATAGCCATATGATTGAGGTCACACACTCCCATCCCAACATTTTATGAAAATCTACCCTCGTGTGAAATCCCGAGCATGTCCATGACCGAGGACGCGGCTATTCGAATAGATTGATTTAACACTCTGCAGAGGTTGTACACTTTACCCACAAGATACAACTAGTGTAGCAAGCACTAATCATAACAAAACGGTTCAGAAACTTCATCTCAACATTGACACTCCGATGTGCTTACAAACCGCTATGCCAACCCAAACGAAGCGCTTTGGCATAACACACACCGCTCGACAGGGAAGCGGCGAACCGTCCCGCGATGCAACCACTAAGTAGTCACACCTCCACCCTGTCACACAGCCTAACCTATCCACCTGAACATCAATGCCGAGAATCCATAACTTACTAAGTTAGGCCCGTCCCATACCAGGCATGTGGTCGCATGAAGAAGGCTCGGGTTCAATGGCGCACAAAGTTAAGTCCTTAATTGACCAAGGCAAGACTTCCATGTTCTAACTAAGTCACAAAGATTATCATTCCCATCACAAAGCCCACCATATCACACGCCTTCCACCACTTGCCTCGGTCTAAATCCTTTACCACCCAGTTGGTTTTAGTGCAACACATGCCATCCACAAAGTAATAGCACACAGTACACACGCTTTATCACATAGTTCCATAGTCACTTAGTCACATTTAATAATTGCAACTTTCATGAGATGTGAGACTCAGAGCATGGCTAAGCAATTGTACTCAGATCTAACCAACCCACGTTGGTGCTATAATAATACCAACTAATAACCAATCTAGGTGACAAGGAAATTATGACGCACAAGGCCAAGGTGTGATAACAAATTTGGATAATAACTATACCCAAAGCATTTAAATAAATAATTAAAATAGAATGCAAGATTTGAAGTAAAGTAATTTGAAAACTGGTTCAAGATGATCAAAGGTATGACTTGCCTTGGAAAAGGTCTATGTACTGGTCTTGATCTTGGGGTGCTCCTTCTTCCACAAAATTCCCTGACGAAACGATGTCTACTCGCAAACGCAACAAATAAATAAAACAAATAAATAACAGATGCAAAACAAGCTCCAAAAATTAAATAAAAATTTCAGATAAATAGAGCCTGAATTTAGATAAATTTAGAAATTTGAATGGGCTCAATCGGAGTTAGGATGCAAAAGTTATGAGCTGTGGAAGATTGGAACTTGAAAGAAACCCTAATTTGGATTTTCTGGAATTTCCGAATTATTTCTCTAAAGAAAAATCGGATTATTGCGCAACGCTGATGTCAGCGAAGGAGTTTCGGGAATTAAAAGAAATAAAAAGAATATACTGACATGTGGGACCCACATGTCAGTGACTTGGCTCACGGTAGACCAAGTCTACCGAGCCGATTGAATCTGGGACCGGTGGACCATGCCACGCACGTGCTGACGAGGCAGCCACGCATGCGACACGTAGGCACGAGGGCTGAGGTGGCAACGAGGTGGCGCTGATGTGGCTACAGCGAGGGCGGCGGCGCTCGGGAACCGAGGGTCCCGGTGAACGGTGGTGATTCACCGGCGGTGAGTGGTACCGACGTGACGGGGGTGGCACGAGGAACTCGAGTGTGCTCACCGTTGTCGGGGACGCTCGTGGCGCCGGCGCGAGCGTTAAGCGGCGAGGGGCTACGGGCTCGACGGTCGGTGCTTCGGTGACGTTCCGCCAAACGGCGCCACCAAGGTGAAGTGCCGCTCCGCGGCGATGCCGGTGGTGCATCACGGCTCGAGCGGCCCGCTGCGCGCAGAGTTCGCCGGAGTTGGCGATGGTGCGATCGTTTCGAGCTCCTACCGGCGGCTAGGGTTTGTGTGAGGCAAAGGCGCCGTGGGAGGTGCGAGGCCGAGGCTACCTCGCCTTTTATACCGGAGGCTGGAGAGTCCAGGCACGAACGCCCAAAACGGATAGCACGGTGAGGACCCAGTTTATTCGGCTTGTAATGCTTAACCAACCACCGGTCCTAGCATCACAAATCAAATAATCGATCTCTAGATATGTATACTTCCCGAAAGCAAGATACACACCTCGTTACAAAATTAGACATCAACTCCATTCCAAACATAGAGTCCAAACACCACACTACCAAACGGAAGATAAACAAATAGTAGAGTTATTACAGCATATAGGCCGATGTGCCACAAGATACACAAATAATGTAAAGAAGACAATGGAAGCAAAGTGCCATAAGATGGCTATAAACAAAGCCAATCGGTGTGCCTTCAACCCACAAGGCATCCGACTGCATCGCCAAGTCTAGTCGCCCACTAAACGGCAACACAACACGTAGTGAGGCCCTTGGGGCTCACCTTCTTCCTCTGCAACAAAAACATTAAGCAAAGCACCTGAGTACAAAGATTGTCTTTGTACCGCAAGACCGACGTGTGAACTAGCGCACTGCTCATATGCTACATGCAAAGCTTGTTTGATGGAGGCCATATGTTCCATTTGCATAAAGCCAATTTTCATTTGCAATAATATAATACGCTTTAAAGGCAAGTTTGCAATTCATTTTAATGTTGAGATAACTACTGAAATAAAAATAGATACAAGTAACCACCTAGAAGTGACTATCCCAATAGTCACCATTAACATAGCACTAATCCCTGCATTCGCACCACCCATCAAGTTTTAATTTAAATGTTGTAGTCTAGTTCTTGGGGCGATCCGAGCGTGTCCATAACCTAGGACGAGGCTATTCGAATAGTTTTAACTCGTGGGTGTACCAATGTACCCACACTTCGGATCGCCTTAAGCCAAGCACACTTCGAAGGTATGCCGCACAACTAAGTCCTACGAGACTTTTTCCAATATTGTGTATTAACTACGAGCCGCTCGTATGGATAGAAATCCATACGCTTACATGGTAAAGCCGAAAAGGCAACTACCCACTCAGATAAAGCTTTTCTGACAACTACCATGCTCCCACCTCCATCCCTCCCGACCTCCCGCGACCCGAGCCAATACACGCCAAAGTACTAGGTCAAGAGAGGTCCCATATACTCTAGTGTGGTTAGCACGCAAAATGCTCAAGACGGTGGCGCAAGTAACTCGGTCCTTAATCGACTCGGGCACCTTTCCACCACACCCAACAGATCACACCAATCTTACCATTGTGCCCAAGTCTAAATCAGTTTTGCTTTCATTTTTAATTTTGCAATTAAACATAGTAAATGTGAAACATAAAGTTATAGAAAATTTTGTGTGATCAAGGTTACCGACTAAAGTCGATAACCGCCCAGCTTCTACCGATAGCTACATGTCTAAGCAAGTTGACCCGATCTACTAAGTGACAAGAGATCATCCAACACCTCCAATCACAAAGAAATAACCTAGGCTCAGTAGTGGAGATCAATATTTTGACTACAGGATATGCAAACACGGATTTAACTAATCGATTTAACACAAATTAAGCAATGCATACATACAGCTGAAACAAAATATTAGACTTTAAAATACTGGGATTATCATGATCAAACTGATTGCACGGTCGCTGTTGCTCGTAATGCTCAACTTTGTTATGAGGATCGTTCTCAGGGTTACCGCAAATGTCGAAGCCTAACGATAGAACAAAAACAGCGAATAAGAACGAATAACACCGACAACACTCAAACATACAACAACATGCCAAAACTCACACAGCAGCATAAGCATGAAATAACAAAATTTTTAGAAACAGAGAACAATTCATTATAAGATATTATGAATTTCCCATGAATTTTCTAAACTAAAAACACATCAAAGCACTAGTTAAATAATTAACAAATTTTTATGAACAGAAACAGCATCTAAAACCTATCCTGATAATTAGTATACTAAAAATGAAATTTTGCAGAATTGGGTTCATTGGATTTGGACAATTATTGAAAGAGATATACATTTTCTAATTTGGAGATTACATTCTACAACATTAAATTAATTAACAGATTTTTGATACAGGGACAAGTTTGACACTAATTTTAGTAAATAGTACATTTAAAATGAAAATTAACAGCACTGGTTTCATGCAATTTGGATAAGAATTGAATTAGTTATGTATTTTCTAAGTTTAATTGAATTAAAAGTGCAATGTAAAAGCATTTCGTAAATACTAAAGCATTTATACCTTTTCCACCGACAACCAACCAGCCCCGGACATCGACAATGTGGCCCAATAAAGGTGCCGACTGCAATGATCGCGTCACGAAAGTGACGTCGAAGGCGATTCGAGAATACGTCTTCGCTTACCAAAGTGCAAACCTAACATACTCACGAGAAATACGCTACCGGCAGAGAAAACGATTACCGAGCTACCCAACCCTAATCGACAAAGACGACCCACATGGCAATGACTCAAAGAACAAATAACGGCTGGATTAAAGATTCTCTAAATGTGATTAGCCAATAGGGCCCACAAGTCGAGACTCAAACTAGACATGATTAGAGTTAAACTAATCATCACCGCGCTCACCGGCAAGACGGGACGGCGGCGCGCGCGCGCAGTGATCTAGCTAACCGATGGGTTTCGGGCGAGAGTGGTACCTTCGGGTTCACCGCGTCCTTGCGAACTTGATGACGGTGACCCGACTCGAGGATGCCGCGCGAGCGGCGCGAACGAGGTGGAGAAGGAGGTGCGGCTCGCGAGAGGACGCGACAAGCTTCTAGAAGACTCCGAATGTGTGCTTAAGCTTCACCAACACTAGGAGCAAGAAGCACACGATAACGCCGATGAAGAAGGCCCGAGACGCCGGAGTTTCTACGGCGGCAGAACTGAGCTCGAGAAGAATCGATCGCGACGCCCGCAACGATGCACCAAAGATGAAAATGAGGTCACCGTTAGACTCAGTGCATCAGTGCGATCCTAAGGGACCAAGTGACGAGGCTAGAGACTCACCAGAACACAAACGAGCTTGCGGGGCCGCAGCAACCGGAGTTGGGGACGAAGAAGTGGCTCGACGATTCACCGGATGCCACGAGCTCGGATGGGAAAATGGATGCGCGAAGAACAAGGAACACGATGGTGCGGTCGCGGAATCAAAGGCGGCACTAACACGGTGATGCTGCCATTGTCTTCAACTCCGGCCGAGACAAAGAAACGGGCGGAGAAATCGCGAGGACACAAGCGAGAAAAAGTGGGTGAGCTCGAGGCTTTATGAAGTCGCGCGACGCCCCACCGGACACGATGGCAAAAGGTGGCGCGACGAGGCACGTGGCACCCATGCGCGACGGCCGCGAGCTCCGTGAGGCGCGGAGAAGACGAGGCGATATCGAGTGGGGCCCATATGTCACGACGAAAACAAAGCGGTGCGAACAACCGCTAGACTCGATCAAGAATGTTTCACCGCTGGATCTAAGATGGACGGTCGAGATTGATGTATGCATTCGACAGTCGACGAGACAAGCAACGTGGACCGCTCGATCTCCATCGGATGGTCGCGACCATCGGGCTCGTGACGGTGCAACTAGTTGACGCGACCGAAGTCAAGTGATGGTCGGACTCGAGCCAGAGGTTGGGTCCGAGCCAGAGGAACAGTGATTCCAGATTTGAATTAGAAGGACAGAGAAGGTTTGGGGAATTTTTAGAGGTAGCTACTGAGCTCCAAAAATTCCGAAATTTTTATGGGAGCTTACTGGAACATAGAACAACCTTGTGAAATTTTTCCAGGAGTTTTCATGCACTAGATTTCTCCCAATAAAATTCACAAGCTGATGAACAGAAGTTTGACCAGATTTCAAACTAGGTTGACTTGGCCATTTGAAATAGCAAATAAAATCTAAAAATTGTGAAATAATTCAGAGAGGTAGCTAGGATGGTCAAGATGATAGGAAAAATAATTTCAGAGGATGATCACAAGTTTGAAAGCTAAGAATTTGCTGACAACAATTTCCATTCACAAGAATTTAATTCTAGAAAATGGAAATTGCTAGGAAAATTTGAAAACTTCCAAATGATTTGATGAGACAACAAAAGTTTTTATTTCTCCTCAAAATTTTACATTTGAAATACAAACCCTAAGTTAGGCTGTTACAAATCTCCCCTTACAGAATCTCACCGAGATTTTGATCATCGGGAGAAGAAGGACGGGTAGTCTCGCTTCGGAGACGATCTTCCCGCTCCCAAGTGGCTTCATCCTCAAAGTGGTTCGACCATCGAACTTTAAGGAACTTGATCACACGGTTCCTTGTTCTGCGCTCGCTTCTTCGAGGATACGAACGGGCGCCACGATAAGACAAATCTTCTGCACATCGATATTTTCCAATGGTGTTTCTCAACCGAACACGGAGGCACTTTTTCAATCGCGGACACATGGAAAACATCATGCACCCCTACAAGTGTAGCCGCAACTCCAATCGGTATGCAACGGCTCCCACTTTCTTGATGACGCGATAAGGCCCGAGCATACCGAGGAGCCAATTTGCCCTTGACACCAAAACGACGGTGTCCCTTCAAAGGTGAAACTTTGAGATACACAATGTCATTGGGCCGGAACTCACCACGGCGACGCCGATCCGCATAGCTCTTCTCGCTCGATCGAAGCTACGCGCAAGTGCTCACGAATTAATCGCACTTGGCTTTCGCCTCATTGATCGAATCGTACAAAGAACCGCTTTCACCGATTTCGACGGGCTCAACGGTGTCCCGTGACGCCTCCATACAAAGCCTCAAACGGTGCCATACCGAGACTAGCTCGAAGTCGTTGTTGTAGGAGAACTCGCAAGCGGTAGGCACTTCTCCCAATTCTTCCCATAGGAAAGAACACAAGCACGAGCATGTCTTCAAGCACCGATTGACGCGCCTGCTCGACCATCACCGAGGATGATAGGTCGAATGAACGAAGACGGGTCCCCATGGCTTCCTCGCAGACTATGCCAAAACCGAGAGGTGAACAGAGAACCACGATCCGACACAATTGTTCGTGGCACACCATGCACTCACAATGCGGGATATGTAAAGATCCGCTAATCGATTCACATCAATCTTCGATCGACCGAAGGAAATGAGCCACCTTCGCCAATCGATCAATGATAACCCATAATGCATCCTTCCCCGAAGAAGTACGGGCAAACCGATGTGAAGTCCATACCAACGGAATCCCACTTCCACTCGCATAGGCAAGGGTCGAGAAGACTCGCCGACGCCGATGCTCGCCTTGACACGACAACATATGTCACATCCGCAACAAACCTCGCAATCTCGCGCTTCATGCGAGTCCACCAAAATCTCTGACGCAGATCTTGATACATTTTGGTGGCCCCGGGATGGATGGACAAAGGCGAATCATGGGCCTCCTTGAGAATCAAATCCCGCAACTCGGGGACCTTTGGGACCACGAGACGCTGCCCAAACCATACAACACCGTGCTCATCTTCTCTGAAACACTTGGCTGATCCATTCTTGATGTTTCGCTGATTTTACCCACCCCAACATCTCGATTGTCGCGGTCGCTTGATTTGATCCACCAAGGTTGGTTGCACAACCAAAGCAAAGAAGGAAACCATGCTCAACCAAACCCAAGTTGAGACGCTGAAATTTCGCAAGAAGTGCTTCTTGCTCTTGGATCATCAAAGTATTGCAATACACCTTTCGCTAAGTGCATCAAAGAACTACATTGGCCTTGCCAGTGATAATGAATACCCATGTCATAATCTTTGATCAATTCCAGCCATCTCCTCTTCCCGAGGTTCAGATCCGCCGAGTGAACAAGTATTTCAAGCTCTTGTGATCGAATACACCTCACGCCGTTACCGATCGATAATGCCGCCAAATCTTAAGTGCATGCACCACAAAGAAGAAGCTCTAAATCATGGGTGGATAGTTGAGCTCATGAGGTCTCAATCGCTCGATGCATATGCAACCGCTTTGTCTTCCCGCATAAGGACACATCCAAGCCCTCGACGAGAGGCATCGCAATAAATATCAAGCTCTTGTGGATATCGGGAAGAGTGAGGACCGAGTCAAGTCAATCGCTTGAGCTCCCGAAAGCTCTCATCACAAGCGTAAGACCACACAAACTTCTTGTCCTTCTTGAGTAATTCAACATCGCTTTGCGATCTTGGAGAAGTTCTCGATAAAGCGCGGTAGTGGCCCGCTAAACCAAGAAAACTCCGCACATCGTTGATCGACTTGGGCTGACTCCCAAGATAGAACATCGCGACCTTGCTGTGATCCACGGCTACACCTCCGGTGAAAGAACATGGCCCAAGAATGCCACTTCCTCAACCGTAACTCGTGATTTGCCTAAAACAATCTTCAGATGCTCAAGATGCTCTTCTTCGTCTTTGAATAAATAAGAATATCATCAATGAAGACCACCACAAATTTATCCAAAAACTCCATGAATATCGAATTCATTAAGTTCATGAACAAGGTCGAGCATTGGTTAAACCGAAAGACATGACGGTGTACTGCACAAACCCCATAACGAGTAGTGAAAGCCGTCTTCGAATATCCTCACCGATCCGACTTGATGATATCCCATTCTCGTGTCAATCTTGAGAACACCGAGCCCGCACAACCGGTCGAAAAGATCATCAATGCGGGCAAAGGATATTTGTTCTTCACCGTCACCTCATTGAGAGGACGGTAGTCAACACACATGCGCAAAGTCTTGTCCTTCTTCTTCACAAAGATCACCTGACAACCCCAAGGAGATGAACTGGGACGGATGAAACCCTTTGCTTGGAGCTCACCAAGCCGCTTCTTCAATTCTTCTAGCTCATTGGGAGGCATCCGACACGCGCTTCGAGATAGGGCGCACGCAGCAACTCAATGACAAACTCAAGGTCTCGAACCGAGGCATCCTGTAAATCATCGTGAAAACATCCTCAAAGTCGATACTACGGGGACATCTCGACCGCAAGGCTTCGCCTCTAATGCACATAGGTGTGGCCCCCGCACCGCGAAAATCCGACCGCCGCCTTTGAAAGGTCGGGTGAGATAGACAGATCTTTCCGCACAATCGATTTGCCCCAAGTGTTGGGACAACCAATCCATGCCAAGAATCACATCCGACTCACGAATCGAGCGTAATGAGGTTCGCCAAAACCCCACTCCTTTGACTATAATAGGAACATCCCAACATCAGAGATCGCTCTCATTTCCGACCCCGAGAGCGGATGAGCAAAGGAACTCCCAAAGGAACACAAAGAAGACCACTAGTAGCAGATAAATGATCTTGAAATAAAAGAATGCGATGCTCCGTAATCAAATAATACCGCAGCAGGACGAGAATTAACAAGAAGTGTACCCATCACGACATCCGCACCTCCGAGCCTCCTCACCGAAGGTGGTTGACCCGAACACGCCGCACTCGGGTTTCGGATCATCTTCCGTCGTGGATGACCACTCCTCGCCGCGCCCTCCATTAGGACGAGGGGCTACCGCAACACTCGAGGGCGTGCATTCGCATAATGGCATTTGTTGTGGCAACGAAACAAGTAACCTCGCCGCCGGATTGCGGAGGCCGCTCTGTCTGCCGATCGCAGCGCACGTGGTGAAACACCGCCCGCGGTGGGCGAGGAGGTGCAGATGGCCTCGTGCTGGTGGAGCAAAAGAACGGGCCATCGGTGCCGCCCACCGAGGCGAGTGAGGCCGGTGTGAGTAGACCGATGCGCTCCCATTTGCGCTATGGACTCGCCAAAGCGCTTTGCCTTATGCTCGCAACAATGGCCTTATCTACCAAGGTTCAAAGTCGAGAAGTCCACAATAGATAGCTTGTCCCGCAGCCTCCTCGCATAAGCCATCCATAAACTTCTCCTCGCTAGCCTCATCTCGAGGCCACCTCCTCGAGCATAACGAGCCAAATGATTGAACTCGCATGTACTCCGCCACGATTTGCGCTCTGCTTGAGCGCGAAATTCTTTCTTTTCAGCTTCATCGTGCCATCGTGATGGGCCCGACTAAAAGCCGATTCAACTCCTCCCACGCGACCACATGGCTCGCGGTCGCATGGCGAGATAGTTCTCCCACCATGAGAGTGCCGCGCCTCGCCGGTGGGGCGCGAAGAGTGCCTTATCCTCGCGCTCGCACTGCTATGTTGAGCTTCGTCAACCATGCGCAGCCAATCATCCGCATCGAGGGTCCTCTGAGCGGAGAAAGTCGGCGGCCGCAGACGGAGGAACTCGCAAGTCCCCGCGAGTCCGTGGCCGCCACCACCGGCAGGAGTGGAGGTATTCCTAGCAACAACCTCCAAGATGCGCACCGATCCATGCGGTTTCGCCGATTCGAGCAAGAAACTCACCATGGTCGAGGAGGGGAAGCTCCTCATCATGACCACTGCCGATCGCCGCTGCTTCTCCCGCCATCCTGCTTCACTAAGACAAGTTAACAATAGCCGGAACACAAAGTCGACAACCCACCGCAAATAACTTACTAACAAAGACAAAACAAACACAAGACTTTAAGTTACAAACCAATTGACAAAAATCGACACTTAGCAACTTCATACATATCTTACCCTTATACCCCCACAACTTTTAATTAGACTAATTCTCTATGGTTCTCCCAAAGGTCGATTCTACCAAGTAGTAACTATCTTTGAAAGGAAAGGAGAAACCAAGTTTTTAAACCAAATTAGAGTAAGATGAGAGTAGAAGGCTAAGATAGGTAAGGAGTAAAATCTGAGAATCGCCTAGGTTTTCATAAAACCTTTTTATACTTTGAAATTAAGCTTTTCAAAATATCCTAAGGACGACTATGCTTGTTATTACGGTCGAATGGCTCGATACAAACTTTGAGGACCTCAGCTTATTCGACTTGTAATGCTTAACCAACCACCGTGTCCTAGCATCACAAATCAAATAATCGATCTCTAGATATGTATACTTCCTAAAGCAAGATACACCTCGTTACAAAATTAGACATCAACTCCATTCCAAACATAGAGTCCAAACACCACACTACCAAACGGAAGATAAACAAATAGTAGAGTTATTACGCATATAGCCAATGTGCCACAAGATACACAAATAATGTAAAGAAGACAATGAAGCAAAGTGCCATAAGATGGCTATAAACAAAGCCAATCGTGTGCCTTCAACCCACAAGGCATCCGACCGACCGCCAAGTCTAGTCGCCCATGAAACGGCAACACTCACGTATGAGGCCCTTGGGGCTCACCTTCTTCCTCTCGCAACAAAAACATTAAGCAAAGCACCGAGTACAAAGATTGTCTTTGTACCGCAAGATCGACGTGTGAACTAGCGCACTGCTCATATGCTACATGCAAAGCTTGTTTGATGGAGGCCATATGTTCCATTTGCATAAAGCCAATTTTCATTTGCAATAATATAATACAGCTTAAAGGCAAGTTTGCAATTCATTTTAATGTTGAGATAACTACGAAATAAAAATAGATACAAGTAACCACCTAGAAGTGACTATCCCAATAGTCACCATTAACATAGCACTAATCCCCGCATTCGTACCACCCATCAAGTTTTAATTTAAATGTTGTAGTCTAGTTCTTGGGGGCGATCCAGCGTGTCCATAACCTAGGACGAGGCTATTCGAATAGTTTTAACTCGCAGGTGTACCAATGTACCCACACTTGATCGCCTTTAAGCCAAGCACACTCCAAGGTATGCCGCACAACTAAGTCCTACGAGACTTTTTCCAATATTGTGTATTAACTACGAGCCGCTCGTATGGATAGAAATCCATACGCTACATGGTAAAGCCAAAAGGCAACTACCCACTCAGATAAAGCTTTTGACAACTACCATGCTCCCACCTCCATCCTCCCGCGACCTCCCCGCGACCCGGAGCCAATACACGCCAAAGTACTAGGTCAAGAGAGGTCCCATATACTCTAGTGTGGTTAGCACGCAAAATGCTCAAGACGTGGCGCTAAGTAACTCGGTCCTTAATCGACTGCACCTTTCCACTACACCCAATGATCACACCAATCTTACCATTGTGCCCAAGTCTAAATCGCTTTGCTTTCATTTTTAATTTTGCAATTAAACATAGCAGAAATGTCAAACATAAAGTTATAGAAAATTTTGTGTGATCAAGGTTGCGACTAAAGTCGATAACCGCCAGCTTCACCGATAGCTAAGCATGTCTAAGCAAGTTGACCCGATCTACTAAGTGACAAGAGATCATCCAACACTCCAATCACAGCAAGTAACCTAGGCTCTGTAGTGGAGATCAATATTTTGACTACAGGATATGCAACTATGGATTTAACTAATCGATTTAACACAAATTAAGCAATGCATACATACAAATGAAACAAAATATTAGACTTTAAAATACGGGATTATCATGATCAAATCGATTGCCTCGGCCGTTGTTGCTCGTAATGCTCAACTCATGCGAGAGGATCGCTCGGTTACCGCAAATGTCGAAGCCTAACGATAGAACAAAAACAGCGAATAAGAACGAATAACACCGACAACACTCAAACATACAACAACATGCCAAAACTCACACAGCAGCATAAGCATGAAATAAATAAAAATTTAGAAACAGAGAACAATTCATTATAAGATATTATGAATTTCCCATGAATTTTCTAAACTAAAAACACATCAAAGCACTAGTTAAATAATTAACAAATTTTTATGAACAGAAACAGCATCTAAAACCTATCCTGATAATTAGTATACTAAAAATGAAATTTTACAGAATTGGGTTCATTGGATTTGGACAATTATTGAAAGAGATATACATTTTCTAATTTGGAGATTACATTCTACAACATTAAATTAATTAACAGATTTTTGATACAGGGACAAGGTTGACACTAATTTTAGTAAATAGTACATTTAAAATGAAAATTAACAGCACTGGTTTCATGCAATTTGGATAAGAATTGAATTAGTTATGTATTTTCTAAGTTTAATTGAATTAAAAGTGCAACAGAAAAGCATTTCAGAAATACTAAAGCATTTATACCTTTTCCTACCGACAACCAACCAGCCCTGTGACATCGACAAATGGCCCAATAAAGGTGCTGACTGCAATGCATCGCTCGCGAAGTGACGCCGAAGGCGATTCGAGAATACGCCTCTCGCTACCAAAGTGCAAACCTAACATACTCTCACAGAAATACGCCATCGCAGAGAAAACGATACCGAGCTACCCAACCCTAATCGACAAAGACGACCACATGGCAGCGACTCAGAGAACAAATAACGGGATGGATTAAAGATTCTCTAAACGTGATTAGCCAATAGGGCCCACAAGTCAGAGACTCAAACTAGACATAATTAGAGTTAAACTAATCATCACCGCGACTCACCGGCCAAGACGGGACGGCGCGCGCCGCCGCAGTGATCTAGCTAACCGTGGGTTTCGGCGAGAGAGTGGTACCTTCGGTTCACCGCGCCCTGCAAACTTGATGACGGTGACCCGACTCGAGGATGCGGCGGCGAGTCGGGCGCGAACGGAGCCGAGAAGGAGGTGCGCTCCGCGAGAGGACGCGATAAGCTTCTAGAAGACTCGGAAGGTGTGCTTAAGTCGCCAACACCGGAGCAAGAAGCACACGATAACGCCGATGAAGAAGGCCCGAGACGGCCGGAATTTCTACGGCGGCGAAACCGAGCTCGGACAAGAATCGATCGACGCACCGCAACGATGCACCAAAGATGAAAATGAGGTCACCGTTAGACTCGCATCGCATCGCGATCCTAAGGGACCAAGTGACGAGGCTAGAGACTCACCGAACACAAACGAGCTTGCGGGGGGCCGCAGAACCGAGTTGGGGACGAAGAAGTGGCTCGACGATTCACCGATGCCACGAGTCTGGATGGGAAAATGGATGCGCGAAGAACAAGGAACACAATGGTGCGGTCGCGGAATCAAAGGCGGCACTAACACTGATGTCGCCATTGTCTTCAACTCCGCGAGACAAAGAAACGGGCGAGAAATCGCGAGGAAACAAGCGAGAAAAAGTGGGTGAGCTCGTGAGGCTTTATGAAGTCGCGCGACGCCCCACCGGACACGATGGCAAAAGGTGGCAGCGACGCAGGCACGAGCACCCATGCGCGACGGCCGCGAGCTCCGTGAGGTGCGGAGAAGACGAGGCGACATCGGAGTGGGGCCCATATGTCGACAAACAAAGCGGCGCGAACAAACCGCTTAGACTCGATCAAGAATGTTTCACCGCTGGATCTAAGATGGACGGTCGAGATTGATGTATGCATTCTGACGGTCGACGAGACAAGCAACGTGGACCGCTCGATCTCCATCGGACGGCCGATACCATCGGGCTCGCGACGGTGCAACCAGTTGACGCGACCGAGTCAAGTGGCGCGGTCGGACTCGAGCCGCAGGTTGGGTCCGAGCCGAGGAACAAAGATTCCGCATTTGAATTAGAAGGACAGAGAAGGTTTGGGGAATTTTTAGAGGTAGCTACTGAGCTCCAAAAATTCTGAAATGTTTATGGAGCTTACTGAACATAGAACAACCTTGTGAAATTTTTCCAGAGTTTTCATGCACTAGATTTCTCCCAATAAAATTCACAAGTTGATGAATGTAAGTTTGACCAGATTTCAAACTAGGTTGACTTGGCCATTTGAAATAGCAAATAAAATCTAAAAATTGTGAAATAATTCAGAGAGGTAGCTAGGATGGTCAAGATGATAGGAAAATAATTTCAGAGGATGATCACAAGTTTGAAAGCTAAGAATTTGCTGACAACAATTTCCATTCACAAGAATTTAATTCTAGAAAATGGAAATTGCTAGGGAAAATTTGGAAAACTTCCAAATGATTTGATGAGACAACAAAAGTTTTTATTTCTCCTCAAAATTTTACATTTGAAATACAAACCCTAAGTTAGGTCATTACACTACGCGCGGTGAATCCTCAACGATTCGGAGACGACGATGACGTGGCGAGGTGGGAGAGGCGCGCCGCGCGAAACGACACGGCTATGAAACAGACTCAAGGATCTGACCGCTTATCCTAGATCGAACGGCCCAAAATCGATGGAACATTCGGACAACCCGACTCGATCGCGGCACATCCACCATTCATCCTCGATCGAACGGTGGAGAACAAGCGGTGGCGCCTAAGGAAAGAGAAAAGGCGAGAGACTAACATGCGGGGCCCGCATGTCGCTTGAGGCGGCAGCACGCGGCGAGCTGGTCACATGGAGATGGGTCAAGGAAAGAGATTCGGCCCGAGAGGATTTCTGAGATTTTAATAGTTTTTTCTATTTTAGAAAATACCAGAAATTCAAATAAGCAATAGAAAATAGCAAATGTACTTTAAAAATTCTAGAAAATCTAGAAAATATATCTGAGCACATAGAACCCAAATAAAATAGTTTTGGCTAATGTTCATGTTGGGATTATTCACATTAAATATTTTTGATTAGAAAGTCCAATATTAAGCTTTTGAATTTAAAATCAAATAAATCCAAATGGTGAATTTTCTCCCTACTAACTATTAAAAGATTTTTAAACTCGTAAAATTGGGATGTTACAAACCTCCCCTTAAAGGAATCTCGACCCGAGATTCGGGCTAGCTAGAGAAAAGGCTTGGAAACTCGGCTTTGGCTCTTCTTCACGCTCCCACGCTGTTTCTCCTTTCGAGTGGTTGCTCCACCGACCTTGCAAAACGAATGCCTTACTTCGTGTGGCGCTCATGACATCCAAAATCTTAATTAGCTGCTCCTTGTAGGTAAGATCCTCCTTCAAATCAATTGATTCCAAAGGGGCTTGCTCTTCCGCACACGAAGACACTTATTCACCGCGAGACATGAAAGACATCATGCACTCGCTAACGATCATGTAGGTCCAATCGATAAGCAACTCTCCACGGCGCTCCAAAATCTTGAACGGACTAACATACCTAGGGGCAAGCTTCCTTGGCGTGAAACCTTGACACCTCCGAGCGGAGTCACCGGGTAAACGAAATCCTTGGGTTCAAAATCGAGATCTCGACGACGACATCGCGATAGCTCTTCCGCTCGACCGAGCTATCTTCAATCTTTCTCTGATCATGACCACTTGCTCTTCTGCTTCTTCAATGATGTTCGGCGAACACCAACGCTCACCGCTTTCGATAAATTCAACGGGTTCGGCAGTACGCACCATACAAAGCTTCAAATGGTGACATTTGCGCACTCAGCTTGATAACTGTTGTTGTACGAGAATTCTGCATATGGTAAACTTTTATCCCATTGGGCAGCATTAGCTAGAGCACAAGCCCTCAACATATCCTCCAATATCTGATTAACTCTTTCAGTCTGTCCATCTGTCTGTGGATGATACGCGGTACTGAAATTCAAATGGGTGCCCAATGCTTCATGCAAACTTTGCCAAAAATAAGAGGTGAACCGAGATCCTCGACCGATGTTATCTTCTTGGGCACACTGCAACCGACAATTCTTGCCATGTACAACTCCGCAAGGCGATCTCCTGAGTACGTGGTTTTGACTGGCAGGAAATGGGCGACCTTGGTCAAACGATCGACTATTACCCAGATCGAATCGTAACCCGATTGGGTCTTGGGTAAACCGGTGATGAAATCCATTCCGATCTCTTCCCACTTCCATTCTGGAATCTTCAGCGGTTGCAACAAACCTGCTGGCCTCTGGTGTTCTGCCTTTACCTTCTGACAGACGTCGCACAAGGCAACGAACTTCGCGACTTCTCGCTTCAAATTTGGCCACCAAAATCTAGTCTTAATATCTCGTACATTTTGGTACTTCTAGGGTGAATCAATACTTTGAGTCATGGGCTTCTTTTAAGATTAATCGTTTTAGACCATCGATATCCGTACACGATACGACCATTAATCCGTAGTATGTCTTGATCATCCTTGGTAAAATCTTTGAATTTTCCTTCTGCCATTTTGAGCTTAATGTCTGACAACACACAATCCTTTGGTTGCGCTTCACGAATCTGCTTCTCCAGGGTAGACTGTACTTCCAAATTGGCTACAAATCCTTAGGACACAACTTCTAGCCTTAGCTTCAAATTCTTCATAAAGTTCTGGCAACTTTCCTTTACTTCCAAAGCATTGCAAGAACTCTTACGACTTAGAGCGCCCGAATCACGTTGGCTTTTCCGGATGGTAGTGGATTCCAAGATTGTAATCTTTGATCAATTCTAACCATCTTCTCTGCCTCATATTCAAATCGACCGTGAAGATGTACTTGAGCTCTTATGATCCGTAGACTTCACAATGATTACCAATGAGGTAGTGACGCTAAATCTTTAAAGCATGCACTACGATTACCAATTCTAGATCATGAGTGGGGTAATTCTCTTCGTGAGGCCTCAATTGCCTTAACGCGTAAGTTTACGCCTCTTCCTTCTGCATCGACGCATCCTAATCCTTGGCGCAAGCATCACAATAGATATCAAAATCCTTGCGAATATCCGCAAAATCAAGATTGGGTCAAGTCAAACGCTTCAATTCTTGAAAACTTTCGTCACAAAGTGGGAGTCCAAGTGAACTTTTTCTCCTTTTTCAACAATTGCGTAAGAGGCTTAGCAATCGATGAGAATCCTTCGATAAAACGGCGTAATAACTCGCCATTCCCAAGAAATCGCGAATGGTTACGGTCTTGGGCCGCTCCCAATGTAACAATGCTTTAACTTTACCGGTCAATCGCTACTCCTCTTTGTCATCACATGACCAAGGAAATCCACTTCCTTCTTCCAAAATCACACTTACCGAACTTGGCATACAACCGATGCTGCTCGAGCTTTTCCAAGATTATCCTTAAATGTTCGCGTGTTCTTCCTCCGACTTGGAGTACACTAGAATATCATCAATGAACACAACTACGAATTTGTCCAAATATTCCATGAATACTTTATTCATCATGTTCATGAAGTATGCAGTGGGCATTAGTCGATCGAAAGACATGACTAAGAACTCATAATGTCCATACCGTGTTGAGAACGCGGTCTTGGTATATCTTTAGGACAAATCTTCGTTGATGGTAACCGATCGCAGTCGATCTTTGAGAACACTTCGCTCCTTTTCATCCGATCAAACAGATCATCTATCCGGTAGTGGGTACTTATTCTTGATAGTAACTTCATTGAGGGAACAGTAATCAATACACATCCTCATACTTCCATCTTTCTTCTTGACAAACAACACCGGTGCTCCCATGGCGACAAACTAGGTCTCACTAAACCTTTCAAGAAGTTCCTCTATCTCGCTTCTTCATCTCTACCAATTCATCTACCGGCATCCGATATGGTCTCTTTGAGATCGGTCGTTGTCCTGCACTAGGTCGATGACAAACTCAATGTCACGATCCGGTGGCATTCTCGTAACTCCTCCGAAACACATTTGGGTATTCACCGACCACCGTACTTCTTCCAAGGAAAGGGTCATCAAACTGCTTACTAGCAAATGTCCATCACGAATCGAGGTGGCGTAAATTCTACCTTGTTTCTTTGGCATCCTCGACAGTTCTGCCCTTCGCCACAATCTAGCACCGCTTTGTGCTTGATAACCAATCCATGCCAAGAATGACATCTAAGGTCCGGGTCTAGAACAATTAGGTTGGCTAGAAACTCAACTCCACTATGAGTAACTTAGCTCCTAAACATCCCACTCTAGCACTTAGCTCTACTCTGTATGATCGACTAACAAAGTATGCTTAAGTTGTATAACTTCCAATTTATTCTTGGTTGCAAACATTCCAGAAACAAACGAATGCGAAGCTCCAGAATCAAACAAAACTGATGCAGTAATCGAGTTAACTGTAAACTTACCCAAAGACGACGTCCGTGATTCCCGGCTCCTTCCAGAGTGACGTGGTTGATGTAACATCCCAAAGTAATGTTACCAAAATAAAATAAAATAAAATTATTATTTTATTGGATTTTCTGAAAATTGGAAAGAGTTCTATTGCTTCATTTGAATCTTTGAAATTTTGAAAGTCAAAATTAAAATTTATTTGAAGTTCTTGAAGTTTTATTGGATTTGAATTGAAAAATAAAAATTTACTTAATTTCTATAATTTTCTGAGTTTTTAAAAGCCTTTTATAAATATTTTAAAGCCAAAACAATTTATTTGTAAAATAAAAGCCAACATTTAGTTGGAAATAATTTTATAAAGTCCAAAATAAGTATGAGAATTTCGTGAATTTTTCCATAATTTTTGGATTTATTTTGCTATTTTCAAAGCTAAAATACATTAACCGATTAACTAAATCGGAAAAACACTTAAAAATCCGGAAAAGGCTTTGGGCCAAAACTCCTCCTACTGCTTTTTCCTCCCACACTCTCCGCCCGCACTGCCCATTCCGCGCCGCTCTCTCTCTCTCCTCTTCACCTCCACCGTCCGATTAAATCGGACGCCATCCATCCCCACGCCACACCTCGCCTCCGCACCGCTTGGATCAAACCGACGGCTCACCTCTTTCTTCCCCGCGCTCTTCTTCCCCACGACGCGCGCGCCGCCATTTTAGGCCGACGGCTTGCGTCCGCCACGATTCCCGCCCCTCTCTTCACGCGATCGCAAGCACACGACTCGCTGGTTCCAACCACCTCGCCCCACCTCTTCCCCTTCCTCACGCCGGTTTCACCAAACGGCCGCGCGCCCAAACCGTCGACGCCGCAAGCATGATCTCCCCCTCCTGTGCCGCTCCGACCCTATAAAACGGAGCCCCAGGAGCCCCCTTCCTCCTCATTCCTCCCCCATCATCCACTCGATCCTCCATCCAATCGCCGTGATTTTGAGATTCTCTCCGCCGCCAAAAACTTCTTTCGTGATCCGCGCCGACTCTCACCGTCGCTGACACCGCCTCCTCACCGTCGCCGCCTACACCATCAGCATCGCCGCGATCTCGCCGTCCCCGTGCGCACCTCCGCCTCGCCCGAGCGCCACCAGAACTCGCCACCGCCGCGGACCCGAAGTTCGTCGCCGGTGGTCCTTCCGCCATGCGTTCGTGCAACCCTGGTGAGCATCAACATCCCCGTCGCCTCCTCTCTCACACGGTACCACCCGCACCTTCCACCATGCCACCCTTCGCCGGCAAGCTCGTCGCCGAGCCGCCGTCGGCCTCGTTTCAACGTGGCGCTGCCACGTAGACGCCACCCGTGTGCCACCTCGGCCCGGTTGCCCTCGTGGCATCCCCGTAACGGCGGGGTCAGCGCCACATGTGCGGGGTCTGCCACCTCAGCCCCAACCCCCGAGCCGAAGTCCCATGGACTTGGTCCATGAGGACCGTGTCTATGACACGTGGGCCCCGCGGCTAATTTTCTTTTCTTTTATTCTTTCGCCAAAATCCTTGCTGACGTCATGCTTGCGCAATAAGTTGATTTTCCTTTAGAAAATAAATCAGAAAATCTAATAAAATCGTAAATTAGGTTTTAAATAGATTTAAACTTCTAAAATTCATATCTTTGAATCCCAACTCCAAATTGGGTGATTCAAATTGCAAAATTTGTATAAAATCATTATCTAGCTAACTAAACCAAAATTATTTAATTTTGAGTTCATTTGACCATAAATTCCTTTAAACCCTAAATCTATCATTTTATGTAATTTCAAACTTCGAAAGCTCATATCTTGTGCATCCAAACTCCGATTGAGCCCATTAAAATTTCTAAATTTATCTAAATTCAAGATCTAGCTATCTAAACCAAAATTATTCAATTTGGAGTTTATTTGGATCTTATTTGAATTTAGTTTCAATTTGGCTTATTTTCACAGATAGATTTCGACGACTTTGAGAGTCGATTTGACGCCATTTGAGAGCAACTATTTGAGCAAGGCAAGTTACATTCTTGATCATATTTGCACCCATTATTTAAAATTATTTAAATTCTGTTTCAAATTATTACTGCATGCCTATTTATATTCAATAATTTAAATCCCTGTTTTAAATTTATAGTTATGCCCAAATCCTTTGTATGGCCAATTTTGTTATCAAATCGAACATATTGTCACCCTAGATAAAACCTAGTTAATACAATAGTATGGACTAGGATCATTTAAATATTGTGCTTAGCCATGCTTATAGACCAAACATATTTCTTTTGGGAAATTTCATTAAAAATCAACTATTGTTTAAATTGTACCCTTGGCATTGGTGTGTCATGGGAGTTTTATACATGCCTTTGTAAAATGAAATAAAATGATGGTTTGGACTTGGGAGAATTGGTTGTCCGTGGGTGCAGTTTATGCACAGCTTAACTGTTAAGATTAAGGCCCATGGGTTTGTGGAAAGTTGCCTGTGTCGCTTAAGGACCGGCTCGAGCCGCATCTTGCTACGCCACCATCGCACTACCACATGTCCTCGCATGGGAGTAGGACCTGGCTTAATAATTTGTGATACCTCATTGTTATTTGTGCCATGTTGTTTGTGTGGGTGTTGGTCGACAAGAGACCCATCTCGCGCAAGAGGGGCTCCTGAGGACGGTCATCCAATGGAAGCTAAACCTTAGCGCATAAATACTTTAAGGTAGAACTTTGTAAAGGCCTTGTCACGTGCTCTAGACCGCCATTTAAGGTAGTGAGCGTGGTATCGACGGATGCCAAACAAACTAGAGAAGACGTGTCTTGTGGGTAAAGTTGTACAACCTCTGCAGTGTAAAACTATTCGAATAGCCGTGTCCACGGCCATGGACATGCTGGCAAAGCCACTCAAAGTTAGATTTTGGTTTTGTTTGAAAAGACTTCTTCAAACTGGTTTATCCTGATGGGAATTGGGCAGAAGCCATGTGATAGGAGGGTATCCTTCACTATTCATGTGTGAATGTTATCTCGATTATAAAATTGAGAATTTATAAAATGAATCTTAGTTATAGAACAATTGCTTTGGAACTTAGTACAAGTATTTAAAGAAAATATCGCTTCTATGCAAATCAACCAATAAGCCACCCTTTGTTACATCTATGTATGCATGTCATTCTGTTATTTGACGGATGTAACTTGCGAGCACGGAAGTTGTGCTCATCTTGCTTTATGCAAACAAAATTTCAGAGGGGAAAAACTTCGCTTCAGGTGTGGATCATGACGATTAGGCCGCTACTCCCGGTTGCTCGTGGCAGACATCGACCCTACTACTTTTCATTGTCGTCCGCTGTGTTTAGTTAATGTTGCCCTGTAAGGCTATCTTGTAATCAACTCTGTTGCCATTTAATAAATTTTAGCATTTATGGTTGTGTTATCACACTTGTTTATCGTGTGAGCTAGCCACTAATCATGGGACTAGTTCGATTATGCATGTAAGATCCGGATGTTAATCCCGGTCTTACAGATTGACACGACCTCGATCACGATCGTGGTGCTCCTCCCGCTTGACCAAAGAACTTGTCAAGCTCCTTGGTTGATACTTGGCGCCGGCGCCTTGGATGGCGTAGCTCCAAGGTTGAAATGTACCGGAGTGATTGTACCCTTCGCGACATTGGTTAGAAAATGTCCCGCTCGACGGCGTGTGTAACATACCCGTGGTACTTTCTGCTGGTTGCTTCCGGGTTGGCGTTGACGCGCGTGGTTGCGGAAGTTCCGAGCACCGGACGGTGCTGAAGTTGGTGCAGTGCTCAACGAAGTCCGTGGAAACCGTTGAACTGGTGGCACCGTTTTGCCCTCAGGCCGTGATTGCCGATTTCTTGTTGAGCCATCCGCGCTACGTTATCCTCCGCCTTGCGCTTGTCCTCTAGAACAAAGGCTTTGTTGACCATTCTGGAAATCGTGAAAGTATGGGCGATCGATCGACTTGCACCAGTTGTTTAATCCTTCAAAAGCGACTCGCGAGCCTTGTCTGTGGCTACATCTTCTCGCCGATAGCGAGCTAGGTGAGAAAACTTGTTGAGGTAGTCGATATCGACATAGCTCCTGCTTGAGAGCGCGAACTCATCCTTTTTCGATCAATAATGCCTTCGTACATGATATCGCGAAATGTCGCGTAAAATTCTTCCCGTGTGATATCCCGTGGCGCCTCATGAGCGGCACAAAAGTTCTCCCACCATTCAGCAGCTATACCTTCCATCTCGTGAGTGGCACATAGAACCTTCTCCCGGTCGCTGCACTAGGTGATCAGCAGCTTCCTTTCAACGCACTCAAGCCAATCATCCGCTTCCACCGGGGAGACATGTCTAGAGAATGTTGGTGGATGGGTCCTCATAAACTCCGCAAGTTTAGACGGTCCATGGTGACCATGAGCAGCTCGGGCTCCATGCTGATGATTGTTGTTGTTGTTCTGATTGTTCATAGCTTGCATCCGATTCATCATGGTATTCATGAGTCGATCACACGCCATGAAAGCTCCAAAGTTTTGCAAGTCAATCGGGGTGCTTGTGGCGGAACGCTCTCGCATCGGGTTGCTCATTGCCTCCTCGTGTGTGGGTATCGAACCACTTGCAATAGTCAAGAGTCCGAACCATCCGTGAAGCTCCACGGTTAGATAAGATAGCAAGCACAAGATGAGTTAAGGACTAAAGCGGGGTAGGTTAAACCCAACAAAACATAGCTCAAGAAACTCAAATGAAATACCTTTATTAAATAGGGTCTTAGCATGGTCGCAACAAATGCCTAAGGGCCTTTGCACTCATACTGCACACAAAAAGAAACAACGACCTAAGCACACAAAACTACGCCTAAATGGCGACTTACTAAACTGAAACTGGCTAAGCCTGAAAGACCAAAACTAAGACAACTACTCAAGAAAGCCTCCACAACCAAGCGGCGCCTTGACGGTCAGACTTGGAAGTGAGCTGCATTTTGGCAAACCGATCCCGATGCCCTCGAATCGTGCAGCAGAACAGCGCCTCGTGCAACTGCTCACCGCTCTCTAACTCTGCATCTTTCGGTGGATCCACTAGGCCTTCCTCTGGATCTTCTTCGGAATCCTCTTCAGGGTCTTCCTCTTCTTCGGGAACTTGGTCATAGAGAATCTCTTGCAGAGTGGCGACCTTCTCTTCAGCTCTCTGCAAGGCTTCATAGACATGATCCAACTCCGTGATGGTCCTTTCCAAGGTTTCCTCCTGGGCGGCCACGAACTGGGCGAGGTGCACGACGGTAGTGTTGCTCTCTCCTTCTATGGACGGGTAGCGTGCTGGCAAGTCCATGGCTGCAGCTCTGGGGTGGTAGCGGAAGATGGTGTCTTGAAGCTCCCGCGCGTAGATATTGCAGATACGCAGCATGGCCAAGCGCGACGACTCCTGGATTCCTTCCAGCCAAGTGATCTTCCTCACAGAGACGTGCGAAGGTTGGCTCGCCTTGTCGTTCCTCCCGCGCGATCGTCAGCAATAATCACTCCACGGTTTTGTCCATTCATCGCCCGGCTTGTTGCCGACGCATGGGACGATCAAAACCTCCAAGAACCCGAGCAACTTCAAAGCTCACGGCATACCCTCCAAAGGCGCCACCATAGCTCAAGACGAGGCATCCACAAGATAGACGAACAGGTAAGAGCAACTTTAAAACAATGGGAGAGAAAATATCATAGCAAAAGTTGAGGCGAGAGAGATATGAGGAGAGTTAAGCAATTAATTAACCTTGCAAGTTAATTTTTCTTTTAGAAAATAGTTTGGACACTCTAAAGACGGTCAATCTAACTAAGGTCAAGACTCACAACAAGATGGCTCGATACCACCTCTGCCGGGACCTGCATCACGATTCGAACCCTTTGTGTACACCGCACTAGTCCAGATCACGCTTAGTGCACACAGGTTAACATAGGTAAATATCGATCCACACAAACGATAAATAAAGTAAACGATTAATTTGAATAACAAATAAGGGTTTTAACCTTATGGTCGAAGTTTACACTTATTAAGCCACGCAGGCTAACAGAGAATAAAACAAAGAGTGGAACGGAAATAATTCAGCGAGATCCCACCAATTCACCACAGCAACCGATTGGGATCCGACACTTAACGATCAACAACCTTCGCGAACTCCTCCTCAAAGCGGCATAGACTCCTCCTCTTCTATAGGTTTGGGCGCAAGTTTTACAACAAGTGTGAGTACACAACCGCACTCGCAAATCATACCACGTAATGCAATGTTTAGATGCAGCTTATTCCAAAGAAAAGGCTTCAGAGTTCTTTTGCATAAAAACAACATTTGCAATTGAATACGAATAATAGATTGAAAGCATAATTCAAAACAAATAGACCATATTAATTTAATAGTTGTTTTCACAAAGACACATAGCCTAAAAAAATTATTTCACATAGCCATATGATTGAGGTCACACAGCTCCCATCCCAACATTTTATGAAAATCTACCCTCGTGAAATCCCGAGCATGTCCATGATCATGACGCGCTATTCGAATAGATTGATTTAACACTGCAGAGGTTGTACACTTTACCCACAAGATACAACTAGTGTAGCAAGCACTAATCATAACAAAACGGTTCAGAAACTTCATCTCAACATTGACACTCCCGATGTGCTTACAAACCGCTATGCCAACCCAAACGAAGCGCTTTGGCATAACATACACCGCTGGACAGGGAAGCGGTGAACCGTCCCGCGATGCAACCACTAAGTAGTCACACCTCCACCCTGTCACACAGCCTAACCTATCCACCTGAACATCAATGCCGAGAATCCATAACTTACTAAGTTAGGCCCGCCCCATACCGTGCATGTGGTCGACAAGAAGGCTCGCTCAATGGCGCACAAAGTTAAGTCCTTAATTGACCAAGGCAAGACTTCCATGTTCTAACTAAGTCACAAAGATTATCATTCCCATCACAAAGCCCACCATATCACACACTTCCACCACTTGCCTCATTCTAAATCCTTTACCACCCAGCTTGGTTTTAGTGCAACACATGCCATCCACAAAGTAATAGCACACAAGACATACAGCTTTATCACATAGTTCCATAGTCACTTAGTCACATTTAATAATTGCAACTTTCATGAGATGTGAGACTCGTAGCAAGGCTAAGCAATTGTACTCGATCTAACCAACCCACGCTGGTGCTATAATAATACCAACTAATAACCAATCTAGGGTGACAAGGAAATTATGACGCATAAGGCCAAGGTGTGATAACAAATTTGGATAATAACTATACCCAAAGCATTTAAATAAATAATTAAAATAGAATGCAAGACTTTGAAGTAAAGTAATTTGAAAACTGGTTCAAGATGATCAAAGGTATGACTTGCCTTGGAAAAGGTCTATGTACTGGTCTTGATCTTGGGTGCTCCTTATTCCACAAAATTCTGATTTAAACGACGCCTACTCTGAAACTAAACAAATAAACAAAACAAATAAATAATAGAGGCAAAACAAGCTCCAAAAATTAAATAAAAATCTCAGATAAATAGATCCTGAATTTAGATAAATTTAGAAATTTGAATGGGCTCAATTAGAGTTAGATGCAAAAGTTATGAGCTCTCGAAGATTGAATCTAAAAACAAACCCTAATTTGGATTTTTTGGAATTTCCAATTATTTCTATAAAGAAAATCGGATTATTTGCAACGCGATGTCACAAGGAGTTTCGGGAATTAAAAGAAATAAAGAATATACTGACATGTGGGACCCACATGTCGCTGACATGGCTCACGTGAGACCAAGTCTACCGAGCCGATTGAATCTGGGACCGTGGACCATGCCACGCACGCGTCGACGCAGGCGCCACGCATGCGCTAACGAGGCACGAGGGATGAGGTGGCGACGAGGTGGCGCCGACGTGGCTGGCCGAGGGCGGCGCGCCGGAACCGAGGTTCCCGCGAACGGTGGCGATTCACCGCGGCCGCTGGTACCGACGTGACGGGGTGGCACGAGGAACTCGTGAGGTGTGCTCACCGTGGTCGGGACGCTCGTGGCGCCGCGGCGAGCGTTAAGCGGCGAGGGGCTACGGGCTCGACGGGTTTGCCCGCGACATTCCGCCAAACGGCGCCACCAAGGTGAAGTGCAGCCCGCGGCGATGCCGGCAGTGCGCATCACGGCTCGAGCAGCCCGTTGCGGCGGAAGAGCTCGCCGAGTTGGCGATGGTGCGATCGCCGAGCTCCACGGCGGCTAGGGTTTGGCGCGAGGGCAAAGGCGGCCGCGGAGGTGCGAGGCCGAGGGCTACCTCCGCTTTATACCCGAGGCTCGGGAGAGTCCAGGCACGAACGCCCAAAACGGGATAGCACGCGACGCAATCCCTCAACAGATTCGAGACGACGATGACGTGGCGGGGTGGGTCCCACTCGCCGGCTAGGCTCGCGGCGCGCGCGCGAAACGACACGCCACGAAAACTCAAGGATCGATCGCTATCAAGGATCGAACGACCCGCTTATCGATAGATCGAACGACCCAAAATCGATGGTGCACATCCACCGCTCATCCTCGATCGAACGGTGGAGAACAAGCAGGCGCCAAGGAAAGAGAAAGGAGTGAGATCGACATGCGGGCCCGCATGTCGCTTGAGGCGAGCGCACGCGGCGAGCTGGCTCACACGGGAGATGGGTCAAGGAAAGAGATTCGCCCGAGAGGATTTGAGATTTTAATAGTTTTTTCTATTTTAGAAAATACCGTAAATTCAAATAATCAATAGAAAATAGCAAATGTACTCAGAAAAATTTTAGAAAAATCTAGAAAATATATCTGAGCACATAGAACCCAAATAAAATAGTTTTGGCTAATGTTCATGTTGGGATTATTCACATTAAATATTTTTGATTAGAAAGTCCAATATTAAGCTTTTGAATTTAAAGTCAACTGGCTAATAAATGGTTAAATGGTGAATTTTCTCCCTACTAACTATTAAAAGATTTTTAAACTCAGAAAATTGGGATGTTACACCTTTGCGGGCACCGGAGATCCAATGGAGGCTGAAGATTGGCTAAGAGATATTGAAAATAAGCTAGCCATTGCTCAGTGCATAGGCATTGAGAGGGTCCTCTTTGCCAGTTATCAACTGGAGGGCGCTGCTAGTGCATGGTGGGATAATTTTTCCGCCATGCAGCCTGACGGAGAAGTTCCATCTTGGAATGAGTTTCGAGCGGCCTTCAGGGAGGCCTACATTCCTGAGGGGGTCATGTCGATCAAGCAAGCAGCAGCTTTTCTTTGAAGCAAGGAAGGAAGACTGCCACCGAGTATCTTCAGAGTTCAATTCCTTAGCTCGCTACGCCCTAATGATGTTCCATCGACACTCGCCGGCTGTAACTGGTTCATGGGCGGCTTGACTAAGGAGATGCACTGCTTTAGCTGCACATGATTTCTAACTTCCAACATTTGGTGAACAAGGCCATTGTAGTGGAGCACAAGAGTGTGGTATAGAGGAGTCCAAGAAGAGGAAGAAAGCCGCCGCTCAGCTAGCGGCGATTTTCTCAACAAGCGCACCGACCGCCCCAAGCACCTCGCTCAGGCCCTGCCACCGAGACCTCTCTGTGGCACCTCCACGACCTTCTCCACCTACGGTGCAGCGGTACAATGGGAGTAAGAACTCCCAAAACAGTGGTACAAGCCTAATGTCACTGCCATTGTGGTCGCTGTGGCCACTATGCATCTCACCGCCGCCAAGTAGCTGGAATGCCCTGTGTTTATCGAGCTCCTACACCACCAGCCGTGGCAAGACCTACACCACCTCCGAGGGCAGCATCTACCCTCCTCGCATCCCCGCACGTGGCCGAGTGAACCACGCCACCGCCGAGGAGGCGAGCGACGCCCAGCACGCGCTTTGGGTACACTTTTGTTAATTCTTGTCCAACATCGCTTTATTTGATTCAAGAGCATCTCATTCTTTCATCAAAGAAGAATATGCTGCACTTCATAAATTTGAAATACATAAACTTCAGCCACCTTATCGAATCCAATCACGGATCGGTTTTCCAAACCGATCAAGTCCGCCGACGTAAAGTGGAAATCCAAAAGGTTAACTTCTTGGCAAATTTATTGTGATAAATTCAATGGGTATTGATGTGATATTGGGGATGGATTGGCTGTCCAAGAATCGGGAAAGATCGACAGCTCAACGGTCTATTTCTCACACTAGCAAAGATGGCAACAGTCGCTTTTGCACCATTAGTGGGCGCTCATCTTTATGCTTTAGAAGCTAGTACCTCTCTTGAAATTGAGAAGGTCCCAGTGGTGTGTGAATATCCAGATGTATTCCCCGAAGAACTCCCAGGTATGCCTCCTGATCGAGAAGTTGAGTTCGTCATCGAGTTTGTACCCGGTACTGCGCCAATCTCAAAACGGCCATATCGGATGCCCCCTAATGAGTTAGAAGAATTGAAGAAGCAACTCCAAGAACTTCAAGACAAGGGATTTATTAAGCCAAGCTCCTCACCTTGGGGATGTCCGGCCATCTTTGTCAAAAAGAAAGACAAGAGTTTGCGGATGTGTGTGGACTACCGTCCGCTAAATGAAGTCACTATCAAATAAATATTCGCTCGCTGGATTGATGATTTATTCGATCAATTGAGTGGAGCCCAAGTATTCTCCAAGATTAATTTGCGCTTGGGCTATCATCAAATTAAAGTTCGAATTGAAGACATTCCGAAGACAACATTCTCTACTCGTTACGGGCTGTACGAGTACACTGTCATGTCTTTTGGTCTGACGAATGCACCGGCATACTTCATGAATCTTATGAATTCCATTTTCATGGAGTATTTGGATAAGTTTGTTGTTGTATTCATCGATGACATCCTTATCTACTCATAGTCTGATGAAGAACACGAGCAACATTTGAGGCTTGTGTTGGAAAAGCTTCGTCAACATTAGCTCTATGCCAAATTCAGCAAATGCGAGTTCTGGCTCCATGAAGTTAGTTTCTTGGGACATGTCCTATCCAAGGGCGGTATCTCTGTTGATCCAAGCAAAGTGCAAGATGTCCTTGATTGGAGACAACCCAGAAACATCACTGATATTCATAGTTTTCTCGGACTAGCAGGTTATTATTGCAGGTTCATCCAGAACTTCTCCAAAATTACGAGGCCAATGACTCAACTTCTAAAGAAAGAAAAGAAGTTCGTATGGTCGCCTGAATGTGAGGAGAGTTTTCAGAACCTCAAGAAATGCCTGACCAATGCTCCAGTACTTATCCTGCCCGACATTCATAAGAGCTTTGACATTTACTGCGATGCATCTCGCCATGGGCTCGGTTGTGTACTTATGCAAGAGGGCCGAGTGGTAGCTTATGCATCAAGGCAATTGAGACCACATGAGCTAAATTATCCCACTCATGATTTGGAACTCGCAATGTTGTTCATGCTCTAAAGATTTGGTGACATTACCTCATCGGTAATCGCTATGTAGATCTACACCACCACAAGAGTCTTAAATATATCTTCACCCAAGCCGATCTGAATTTGAGGCAAAGGAGTTGCCTTGAGCTGATAAAAGATTATGATTTTGGACTCCATTATCATCCAGAAAAGCAAATGTGGTAGCCGATGCCCTAAGGTAAAGTCTCAGCAATCACATCTAGAACTCCCATTTCGGCAGGGTTGTGTGCTGCGATGCAATGTCTGCGCCTGGAGATAATTGAAGAAGGTTCTCTCGCTGCCCTTAGTGTGGATTTTACACTCGAGGATTAGATTAGAGAAGCCTAGAAGACTAACTTGGAGGTAGTTCAAATCCGAGAAGCAATGAAGCAAGGCAAGGCCAAATGCTTCAAGGAAGATTCACAAGGCACTCTTTGGTTCGGAAACCGGTTGGTGGTGCCTTTTGACCGTGCTATGAGAGATCTAATTCTCAAAGAGGCTCATGACTCCAAATTCTCTATTCACCCAGGAAGTACCAAGATCTTAAGAAGCGGCTATGGTGGAGCCGAATGAAGAGACAAATCGCTCAATTTGTGGCCGGATGTGATGTATGCCAAAGAGTCAAGGCTGAGCATTTGAAACCAGCAGGTACTCTACAACCACTACCCATTCCCAAGTGGAAATGGGAAGAAGTTGGCATGGATTTTATCACCGGCCTTCCAAAAACTCAAACTGGGTCCGATTCTATTTGGGTGATTGTCGATCGTCTGGCGAAGGTTGCCCATTTTATTCCGGTCAAGACCACTTACACCGGGGTCAAGCTAGCAGAGTTGTACATCTCCAGGATTGTTTGTCTCCATGGTGTACCAAAAGTGATCATTTCTGATAGGGGTCCCCAGTTCACCTCTCACTTCTGGAAGTGCTTGCACCAAGCGATGGGGCCCAATCTATCATTCAGCTCCACATACCAGCCGCAAACAGATGGACAAACTGAAAGGGTGAATCAAATTTTAGAAGACCTTCTCCGAGCATGTGTGTTGTCCTATAGCAAAAATTGGGAGAAATGTTTACCATTTGCGGAGTTCTCCTACAACAATAGTTTCCAATCAAGCATACAAATGTCCCCCTTTGAGGCATTGTATGGGAGAGCTTGTAGGACACCTTTGAACTGGTCTGAAGCCAGGGAAAGGCCATTTTATGGCCCAACCTTGGTAGAGGATGCGGAAGGACAAGTCCGTGTCATCCGTGAACGACTTCGGGCGGCTCAATCTTGTCAGAAGTCCTATGCCGACCGCCATCGTCGCAATTTGAGTTTTAAAGTGGATGATCATGTCTATCTTAAGGTTTCTCCAATGAAAGGAACACATCATTTCCAAGTCAACTGCAAATTGGCACTCGCTACATCGACCATTCCGAGTTCTAGCAAAGTTTGGACCGGTGGCTTATCAAATAGAATTGCCACCATCACTTGCTGATGTACATGATGTTTTCCATGTTTCACAATTGAGGAAGTGTCTTCGTGTCCCAACCGAAGCAACTGAGCTGGAGAAACTTGACTTGCAACCTGATCTTTCTTATCGGGAGCATCCGATTCGCATTCTTGAGGAGAAGGAGCGCAAGACGCGAAATCGCAATATCAAATTCATCAAGGTTCAGTGGAGCAACCATACTGAAGATGAAGCAACATGGGAGCATGAAGATTGCATGCGAGCTAATTATCCAGATCTTTTTCCTTCTACTTAAAGTGTCTTCGAATCAAGAAAGGAAAGTTTAAAAAAAGCAATGGGAATGAAAGATGTAATAGCCATTCCTTGTAACCTTACAAAGATATCTTAGCACTATCTTTGAAGGAAATCAAGACAACGGATGTTATGTTTTCTTTTAGAACCTTCCTATCCAACTTCCACCCTATCGATCTCGGGGTCGAGATCTTTTGTAAGGGTGGGAGGTTTGTCAAATTCCCAAATTAATAAAGAGGTTTATTATGCATCTCATTAGCATGCATCATGTTTTGAAACTTTTTATTTAAATATTGTACTTGGAAAATCTCAAAATACATATGAAACATACACTTCAATTTGAACTCTAAACTAAAAACTGAAATAAAAGCTACTAAAGATCCTCTAGAAATAATTTATTCAAATACTATGTTAATTATCATGAATTAATATAATTTTTCCTAAATTTTTGGGACTGGTTTGAAACCTATGAAAATTCAAACACAATTTAAAGACCAACATTATGTTTGAAATTAAATTATACACTTTATCTCATGAAAAGTAGGGTTAAATAATTTTTATGAACACTAGACCTACCCAGGAAACCCTGTGATTTATTTCACATTTTTAGGAAATTTATTTCTATTTTTATCACCTTGGTCAATGTAGGAAAACTGGTTTAGTTCTCAAGCAAACCCTAAACTCAAATTCGAGCACTGTTGGACCGGCTCGAGTCCGACCCGAGTCAATCGGTGAACTGGCTTGACCCAACCCTCTAGATGCACCGCACGTGGACCGCCCGATTAAAACTCGATGGCCCAGATTGCGTACCCCTTCGACACGGCCCGAGCGCCCCTTTTCTAATCCTAGCCGTCCATTTCCGATCTAATGGATTGTGTTCCACACCGCACCCTCTTGCTTTGTGTCGCTGCCAACCTGGGCCCGCCTGTCATAGCCATCCCCTACCTCGGGCAGAAGATGCAGAGCAGCTTTGCCACGCGGCCGCGCCGCTCTGCCCCAGCCCGTTGGCGCTCCGTCAGTGCCGTGAGTTGCCGCCCCATGCAGCCATTCCTGGAGACTCTTCACTTCACGCAGCCTCCGATGCCGTCATCGCCCGGGGATAATACCCCTTGCAACCCCTCCTTCTCCCTCACTTCTTCTCTGTTGACCGAGAAGAAGGAAGCTCGCCTATGCTCCTCGCTTGGGTAAGCTTCCACCGGGTGTTTCACCTCTCTTCTACCTTCATTGCCTTATCCATTTTTCCTAACCCCAGCTCCTACGTGTGCTTCTAGCTCTTGTTTCAACTTCGTGCTCTCTGGAGTTCTTGGCGCGCACCCGTGGACACCCTTGTGCCAATCTTAGCCTCGGGTGAGTACTTTCCTCGCCTATGTGCGTCACCAGTTGCCACTAAGCTTCACACTTAATTCCCCTCAATCGATTTGGTCTTTGCACGACAGGACCTTGTTGAATTGAAGTTTGAACATTATCGGTCGAAGAACAGCCTTTTCGTCTCCCAGCTTTTTTGGTAAGCCACTTTTCAATTCTTTGCTCTTATAGCATCTCCTGATGATGCTTAAACTACTCCGACCATTCATTTGTCACCTTTTTGCTCCAATCGCTTTCTCCTCGCGAAGCCGTGTTGCTGCCACCTTCTTCTCCGGCGCCGACGCAGCTCCAGCAGCTCCGAGCCTATCCAGGCCCTCTCCTAGCTCAGGCAACTTACTCATAGCCCCTAGGACCTCAGGCACCCGCTTGTTTGCGCCGTGGAGCAACGCATTGCTGTTTTCGAGTTTGCCGTATTGAGCGCCGCCGCTCAACTCCGGCTAGCCGCCGGTATAGGCCGGCTCAGCCGTCGAGGCTACTCCCTTTAGGAGCGCATTACTATTTTGTATCTGTACATGCCCTTGGCTGGCGCCGCCGTGGCCGGAATCGCCGGCGAGCCACCTGTGAAACGCGCGGGATCGAAATCCCGTTGTCGTATGCCGACAGCACTGTAGCAAAATGATTAGGAGTTAAGTGGTAATCATTAGCGTTAAATGCTGTCTTAACGAGTTAAACAGTCGCTTACACGTGGGTCCCGTGCACAGAAAACGGCGGGGTTAAACCGTAACGTAGAGTGGCTGACCTGTGGGCCCTGGGCTTTAAACCTCGTGCACCGTGCGCATGCAAAGATGGACCAAGTCCTTGACCGGTCACCGACTGACGGTCCCACATGTTAGTTCGGAATTTAAAATCTGAGTTAAAAAGGAAATTGCACTGTGCACTAGAACCCCACAAGTCAGCTACTCCGGCTAGCGCGTAGCTCGGTGAGAAAAGTATGAAATGCGTTAGGAAATTACAAAATCTGTGAACGATTTATTTATACACTGAAAAATAGTATGAACTTCTAAAATGCATAACTGATTCATCTCAACTCCAAAATGAATGGAACCACTTCTGGTAATTTTAATTTTTAAAAAACTTGATACTAAAATTGGTTTCAAACATGTCTCTGCAGCAGAGAGTATTATTTTGGAGATTCATCCTTTAACGCTATTATTTTTACAATAGAAAAAGGCTGATAACTTTAAAAATTCATAAGTAATTCTTGGAAACTCCAAAAATAGTGAAATCAGTTTTGATAATTTCTATTTCAAATGAACTTAATTATAAAAGTGATTTCAAACTTACCTCTGTCACATAAACTATAGTTTGGGGAAATTGATCCTAACAGGCATTATTTTTACACTATTAATGCTGATAACTCTAGAAATCAATAACTAAATCAGGAAAACTCCAATTGGAGCAAACTCAGTTGTTTTGAACTTGTAGTAATATTGCCTATTTATCCATGTAATCTATGTACTCACCACAGCTCTACAAATTTTTATCTCATAATTAAATTACATGAATGAAGGCGTATTGAAATATGAAATTCAAACCACCATAACTTTCATATACTAAATCTAAATGAAATAATTCTTTCACCAAAAATCATCTAGAATCATGACTTAGCTACTGTAGAAAAATCATGCATTTTTTAGTACTTTGAATGTTTGAGTATTTCTCGATGTTTATTCGGTATTGTACTTATATAGATTCCGAGCCTTTTGATATTGACTCCTACGCCACCGAGAGCGAACAATTACTCTACCAGCAAGGCAAGCATCATTTGAACTTTCTTTTGCATCATATTTGATCCCAGTTTTTGTTAAGTTAGTGCAATGATAATTGCTTGCGTGCTATTTTGATAATGTCGCTATTTTTGTGATGAATAGTTAGACACATCCTATTATCTTGTCATTGTGGCTATCCATGAATTATTCCGGTACTGAAATGCTTGTGATAGGATGTGTGAAATTATATTGTTCGGATTAGCTTAGCCATGCAAGTCTAGAAACGGTAGTCTGATTGTCGGGAATAACCCGACAATTATGGGATAAACACAACTTTCATTATATACCGTTGTTTCAGATCTTAGTATCTGTTTTATGAGTTAAAGTTTGTCATTTTAAATGAGATTTTGGTCTGGACAAGTGTTGGTTAGTGATGGTGCTTTGTGCACGAGATTTGGGTAAGTGGTAGACTTGTCTAGACAATTAAGGACCGAACTTTGGTAACATCGTTGATTCAAGTACATTCCTGCTACCACACGCGGGTTGGGAGCCGTATGGTTAAGTAGGGGGAAGGTTTGTTGTGTTGAGTCCCACGGTGGTGAAATTGTACGGGCATGGGACCGAGAAATCCCATGTTTTCCTTTTGGGCCAATAGGATGGAGACGTTAACGTCTTGTGTTTCCTAGGAACCCTGGGTTGAGGGACTTAGCCCAATGGATTTTCTTGCTAAAAACGACCATATCTTGATTTACCTGGCCGGCATATCATAAGAAGTATGCTATTTTCGGAGGCATCTGGAGGCTTATGGGCTAATCAAGTCGTGTGGGTAAAGTAGTACACCCCTGCAGAGTATAAATCTATTCGAATAGTCGCGTCCACGGCTATGGACAACAGCTTGAGTTCGGGAGTTACTATTGTTAGTCTTGGAATTAAAATTGTGGTTATAACTTGGTATTGTCATGAATGGGATGTTCATGCTTATTGTTGTATCAAAGTGGACAGCCACTTTGCTAATTGGATGATTTATTTGTTATTCAATTCATTACTTGTTCACATGCTTTACTTCTACTCCAAATCTGATTTTGAAATGGCACTTGAAAAACTAGTATGTGTAGGTTGTACCTTGTTGCGTCTCTTTTGCAAAACTAAGCCAATATGAGCCATCCCTTAGAACAGCCTTATGCATAACTAATTTTTATTTGTGTAAGACTTGCGAGTACTCTTTTGTACTCAGCCAGATGTTTGCTGGCTTTTACAGGTGAGGAAGATATTGAGACCGATGAGCTTGTCGGTGTCGATTTAGGCAACACTGATGAGTTGTGCTACCTTTTAACTTGATCGGTTGTCGATGGGTTATGGGGCATACCATCGCTGGTCTTTTGGTTTAATTACTTGTTTCGCTGCTACTTAATACTCTTATTTTAATTTGGCGGTCACCACTTGTATTAGTTGTAAACTTGGAACTTTGATGTATGCCTTTTGCACTATTTATGTATGAGTGTTGTATGGATGTGATCAACGTTGTATGAGAGTATGGTTATATTGGTCGCTGATCTTAGGAGCCAATATAAGTCATACTCGTTGATCATGGCTTCCTATTTAACTCACTAAGTGTAGTGCTTGACTTGTTGGAGAACCGACAATCATGTAGTGCTCGCAGAGGAGCGGCGCGCATAATCGTCGGGGCTCTAGTTTTCAGTCAAGCCTCTCATTTAGATTGAGTTAAGTTGGAATCCATTTGCCGGAGATCCAGAGTTATGTCCTTAAGACCATGCTTAGTTTCGGTCTTACGGAGATAACCCGGGGTCCCCACACCTACTGTGTATAGTGTATCAAGATTATTAATTCAAATACCACGGACCTACAGTCCGCTCTGATACCAACTGTAACACCCCAGCCCAACATGAGCCTAGAATGCTACTAAAATTACAAAGTAACAATTTAAAACCTAATTCATAATACTAAATTTCGGCAGAACCTCCTTTGTACAGTCAACCATACAAGAGGTTCTAGCAAGTGTCAAAAACATAATCAATTAATCCAACATCCAATCTCAAACATAATCATATAATCTTCCATGAAACGCTAATTAACTCTATTATAAAACAATAGAGGCATTAAGACATAAACAAAAGAAAACATCCTCGCAGTTTGCTCAATTATTAATTCATTGTCTAAAATCAATCATTTATGAGTGGTTCGTGGTTGTATGCAACATATCTCATTCTAGCCCCTCTCATGCATGACATTCATGCCAGAGGTACCTAAAAACATAAACAAACAGCAAGTGTGAGTCCAAGACTCAGCAAAACACAATTAATACAACAATTCAATGCACACCTCTATCATCATCCAACCATAATTTTGTATATTAAACCAAATCATATACACATACAATGCAAATACTCCATGCATCCTTTGTCTTTTACTCTCTTTGCATTTACCGGTAATGCAGGGTATACAACCGTTGATGCACACCCATGCCTATGCTCTCAAGAACAGGGACTAAGAGCCCATACTCCGCAAGTATGGGGACCACAAGCCCACACTCCACAAGTGTGGGGGACCACAAGCCCGTCATATGCATGACAGGGACCTCAAAATCAATACTTGGTCACTATGTGACCAAGTATTAAGGATGATAGCATATGCATATGAAACAATCCTTTTATCCAAGATAAACATGTAATAGCCAGCAGCAACATACATGAGTAAATAACATATTCTTTCTACTAGTATTCATGATCAAAGAACATACTCATCATGTTAGCGTACATAAACAAAGAACATACACATACTACTAGCATTCATGAACAATCACGCTTAATTGTTCTACCACTAATTGTACTTGCCTCAACCGTGTGAAGCTTGATGATGTGAAGAGGGCGCTGCCCCCAGAATCAAACCACTTGAATAAATATAACAACCACACTAAGAGGACATTTCTGGACAAGACTTTGCTAGAAATAAGTACACGACGAACTACTATAGGCATTGATATGTCCCAAAACATAACTGTCTTCTTACAAAATTCATAACTTTTCATGTATTTATCCAAATCTAGTGTTATTTGATTCTCCTGAAAGCTTATTAAATTATCGACATAAAACTAGTTGGTGAGCTTCCCGATTTTGTCATCTTCTATCCCTACCAAACAGATTACTAGAATCTGCTAAATCGCCGAGGTTCTGTACACTTATCCAAAAATTATGATCTTTAGCTCTCTCAAAAGCTTACGAGCATACCTACAACTTTTTTTGGTGAGATTCTCTAAATAATTCATTAACTATTTGCTAATGACCGATTAACATTGATCGTCGTAATTATGACGAATCGCGTAACGCGGTGCTACAAAAATCATATCTCCTGATCTGCTGATCCAAACGACCTGATCCAAGAACCTTTCGAAAGCTACCGGGGTTATCTACAACTCTCTAGGAGATGGTCAGGCCAGATTTCATGGCTAACTACCCCAAATCAAATGAATACTACAGACTACCAAGCTGATCAACAGAACAACTAATTCATGTCGGGTTTCTGGACAGTGATATTAAAACTATCATAACTTTCAGTACATTTATCCAAATTTCATGTTCTTTAGATTTATCGGAAGCTAAGCGAATTATCTACATCTTTTGTTATAGTGAGACCTTCCAAATATTCTTTAACTATCCGCTTAGGTATGATTACTAATAACTGTCAGGATTACAGCAGATTTACCGAATAGCAACGCTACGAAATTCATAACTTTTAAACCCCTCGTCCAAATGATGTGATCTAGTACTCTGCGAAAAGGTATCGACGTCTTCTACAACTTTCTAGGAGGTGTCTAGGACAGATTCCGCTCTTAACCTCATCAAAAACGTCGGCCTATCCTATTTGCCCTAAACAAATCTAATACCGACATTGCCTAATTGTCCATTACGCAACTAATCGTAGGGAACTGGGTTTAACCTTGAAGAACCTATTGTCGAATACGATGGACACCATGTGATCTCTCTCCTTCCCTTCTCCCTCCTTCTCCTTCCTCTTCTTGGCCAACCAATCACCCAGGTGAGTCACCTTCTTCCTCCACTTGGTCGGCAGCAGCAAGGGGAGATCTCGGCCGGTAGCAGGGTCTTCACCAATGGAGGGAGGTGCTGCTGGAGGGGAGGGGGCACAGGGGGTCCAAAGGGTGGCGGCCTGTAACGTCCCAAAATTTGGCTTTTCAAAAATCTTTTGAGTAGTTTAGGTCCCTGGAAAATTTCACCAATTTTATTTGAATTAATGAAGCTTAATTGGAATTTTCCTAAATTAAAAATATTTAATTTGACTAATATAAACATTTATTAAATAAAAATTTGTGTTATTTGGCTTCCTTGTGTTTCAAGGAATTTTTGGGTATTTTCTGAGATTTTTCCGGATTTGTTTGCTATTTTATTTGGTCTCCTTGATTTTTGGGATTTCTTTAATTCCAAAACCAGCAGTTTCTCTCCTGCCTCACGTGCTACAGTCATGCGCAAATCACTGTTCATCTTCCAGAACGCAGAGAGCTCGTATCGTGTTCGTTTCCAACCTGAAAATTTCTAATTTCCATATCTTCCTCACGGTGCATATAAAAGCGAGCCGCTTTTGCGCCAGCGTCCGTGTTGATCCTCTTCCAATCCCCGAATTGGTTTCTCCAAACCGATCTATTTTCGCCGCAATCTCCGTAAAACCGAGCTCCAACCAAAAGTCTTCTCCGCGAACCGCGCTTCGTCCGACGTCCGTTGGCGAACCGTCGCGGCGTTGGCTTCGCCGCCGCCTCTACGCCATGGTTCCATCCACTTCGCTCAAGATCGCCGAGCACCGTCGCCATTAGAGCCCAACCGTGTTCTTCGCTCGCCGCTTCTCGGTGAGTTTTTCCAAAATCCGACCGCGCCATCGCGTCCGGCTCGTCGTTTCCTTCTTTTGCCCTTCGCCGCTGCTGCGCCGCTTCCGCCGACGCCATCGCGCGGCGCATGAATAAGCTTGCACTCGCTCATGCTCAAGTCGACGATGCGCCTGCGTGCGTGGCTCCTCTCGTTGATTCCTTTGCCTTCTTCCCGATGTGTATATTCCTTCGTTATTCAATCCAAACCAAAACATCTTCTCTCGCTCTCTATTCTCTATTTCTTTTGCTTTGCCACCAAGCCACAACTTCCTTGCATCCACACCAATCGCCACAGCGAGCTTGTCCTCTGTAGCTTTGCATCTATGTTGCTTGCTACGTAGTCTTCTCTGCTTTGTCCATAACAATTGTTAATTCTTTGTCTCTATTGAATTAGCCCCACTTGCCATCCAATTAATTCAAGCCAAATATTTATCTCTCACTTCCATGTGGACCCTTTGCCATCCATACAAATATATCTATCACTTACATGTGGTCCCCACATGTCATCCACCCAATTAAACACCATATTTATTTTATCTCACTTACATGCAGTGTTCCGCATGTCACCAAACCTTGGTCAAACCCTATTCATGAGCTTGGTCCACCGTGGACTAGCATATCTCCGTGGACCGGTCCATAGACCAGTGGCCCACATGTCAACCCCTAATTCTATTTTCGGGAATTAATTTAATTCTTGAAAATCCTTTTATCTTATTGGTCCCGCTTGTCACTCTCTCTACCTTATTTCTGGAATTATTTTAATTCTAGAAATTCATAAATACCAATCGGTCCCACCTATCATACACTCATCCTTTTTCTAAATATTTTCGGAATAGAATATTCTGATAATATTCTGTAGAGCTTTTTCATCATTTCATGTGAATTCCAATCTTCCAAAAGCCATATCTTCTTCATCCGAATTCCGATTGAACCCATTCAAGTTTCTAAATTCATCTAAATACAATATCTACCTTCCAGTACCATTCAATTTCAATTTGGAGTTTATTTGATTTGTCTTTTTGAATTTAGTTTGTTTTGCGCTTTCTTTCTCGTTAGCGCGAAGTCCCTAATCGTCCGAAGGAGCTGAAGATCAAGCAAGTAGAAGATTGAAGATAAATTAAGATCACCATTGCTATAGCAAAGCAAGTTATACCTTTGATCATATTGAATCCCAGTTTTTAAAATTACTTTGATTTAAATTATTGCATTTACTTTAAGTAATTATTTAAATGCTTTTGGGTTTAGCTATTAATCCAATTTGTTATATCCCCATTGTCCATTGTATGTCATAATCTTTTGTCACCCTAGATTGGTTCATATTTAGTTGGTGCTATGGTATTACCAACGTGGGTTGGTTAGTACGAGTAGATTGCTTAGCCATGCAACGAGTCATCATCATCACCTGAGTTGCAATTATAAATTTGACTAAGTGACTATGGAACTTTGTGTAAAACTGTGTGCTATGTGTTATTACTTCGTGATGGCATGTGTTGCACTAAAACCAACTGGGTGGTAAAGGATTTGGACTGAGGCAAGTGGTGGATACTGTGTGAACTGGTGGCTTTGTGATTGGGATTTATCTGTGTGGTTTAGTTAGAAAAACTGGAAGTCTTGCCTTGGTCAATTAAGGACTTAACTTTGTGCGCCATTGAACTGAGCTATACTGTACGACCACATGTCTGGTGACAGGCCTAACTTAGTAGGTTACGGAGTTTCAACATTGGGGTTCAGGTGGATAGGTTAAGCTTTGTGATATGGGACTGTGTGAATAAGAACGTCAATGTTGAGACGAAGTTGCCGAATCGTTTTGTTATGATCGGTCGCGCCACACCGTTATATCGTGTGGGTAAAGTGTACAACCTCTGCAGAGTGTTAAACAATCTATTCGAATAGCCGCGTCCGCGGTCATGGACAATGCTCGGGGATTTCACACGAGGGGTAGTTTTCATAAAACTATTGGGCAGGGACAGCTGTGTGATTTAAGTCATATGGCTGTGTGAAAGAATTTGATTAGGTTGTGTGTCTTTGTGAAAACAAATGTTAAATTAATATTGTCTATTTGTTTTGAATTATGCTTTCAATCTATTATTCATATTCATTTGCAAATGTTGCATTTCTGCAAAATAACCACAGAAGCCATTTCCTTTGGAATAAGCCTGCATTTATACATTGCATTCTGTGGTATGACTTGCGAGTACGGTTGTGTACTCACGTTTGTTGTAAAACTTGCGCCCAAACCTACAGAAATGAAGGAATCGTCGGTCAACAAGGTCTACTTCAAGGATCGAGAAGAACTAGGTTGCACTCCTACCGATTGCTGTGGGCATATGTATGGGCTTCACTGAAGTTATTCCGTTTCGTTCCGCTGCAGCTTCATTGAGCTATTCGCCTTCTGAGGCATTTATTGTAAGCTTTGACCTTAAGGTCTTTACTCTGATATTTATTGTTATTCGCCTATTTATTAGTCATCTTTGTATATGGAAATGATATTTCATCGATGTTGCCACTGTGTGCACTAGCGTGATCCTGGACTAGTGCAGTATACACAAAGGGTCCAGAATTGTAATTTTGGGTCCCGACAGAGGTGGTATCAGAGCCATATCGACTGTAGGTCGTGACCTTAGTTAGAATTGTCGTTGTAAGGAAAAGTTCAAAACTTATTTTACAAATGGAAAAATCTTAATGATGTGCTATTCTCATCTTGTCTAGCTTCTATACTCTTCCATTCTATTCTATCTGTTTCTCATCTATATTCTTCAACCACCATTTTGAGTATTAAATTGGACTCTCTCCCCTCATAACTTCTATAGTCATCGTTATCCATGTCAAATGTCTTGGTGGATGCCCAAGAGCTGTTTTGAGCAACTGTTTGAAGACCAAGAAGAAGTTGTACGTCACCCTGTCTTTTTCCAAGCTTCGCCTGTAAGGATCGCAAGCAGTCAACGTTTGATGAAGACCGTGACCAGTTCGAGTTTTCTTCAGACCAACCATATAGGATAAATCAGTGTAGGTTCCTCCCGTGTGTTGAGCCAAGTCGCCCTGTTAAGTTAGAGTTTAATCGACTAGACGATTAGATCTTTGTTTCCCTTCTTCGGTGTAGTTTGGCTGTGAGTTTTATGCTTATTAATAGCTTTCCGGCTATTTGTGTGTTCCTTGGTGTTCTTTGGGTTAAACCCGCTCCCCTTAGTAGATTCTCTTCCCTTACCTTGTGCTTTTCCCTCACATCTATTAGCCCCGGTCGGCCAACAGATGGAGAACCCAGTGAAGCCACCTTGTCGGTAATCTTGAGACGATGCACTGCACTCACTGCACTGTCAATCCTAGTGGGCGGTTGTCGCATGCAGAGTAGCGATCCAGTCATGGAACAATTCTTGGTAGCTCGGACTCAATCCATGAACGCGATGATGCAAAACATGAACAACATGGTGACCTGGTAGGATCAGACCACCGCTACCTTAGTCAATTTGATGAATCGAATAATCAAGCAAGTCATCGCATCGCCGCGTTGTCGGTGCAGAGCGGATGATGACCAACAACTATCTCCATGCGGTGGTGGCCCATCGTAACACGAGCCGCTCCCTGCCACCCAGAATCAGATCATGCAAGTGACGATGCAACCATCGGACAATAGTAATATTTGCAATGATGCGCAACTCGTTGCCATCCCAACGGCGCACCCTCAGTTCAAGTTTGCAAAGTTCTTAAGGACCAAGCCGCCTGGTTTTGAAGGATCAACCGTACTCAAGGATGTAGAATCCTGGATTCGCACCATCGAAGAGAAGTCAACTATTGTGCAGTGCAACGATAATGAGAAAGTTTTCTATGCTGCTCATCAATTAGAAGGAGTTACATTAGATTGATGGGAAAACTTTCATGCCGCCCATCAGGACAAGGAGACCATCACATGGTTAGAGTTCCTCGCTGCTTTTCGCCAACTGCACGCGACATCAAGCAAGAGTGATCAAGAGAAACTTGCTATTCCGATATCCTACATCCCATACAGTCATTGTCATTTGAAGTGCTGCTAACCAGATGAGTCAGAAGTTTGTGCATGTATCCGTTGTGGAGAAATAGGCCATAGTCTTTGATGAGCACAATATCAATTGTTCCAGCTATGAGGAAACCATTCCGTTGGAAAATGTCCTATGAGTAAGATCACATGTTTCTTGTGTGAAAGCGATGATCATTGTCCGAGCCAGTGCCCTATGTATTCCGTGTTGACTTTTGCAATGCAACATCAGCGGGAAAACTTTCGAGCTACTGTCAGAACATTAGCAAGAGAAGGCAAACCATTGTCAGTACAAGATATGTCAGCTAAAGAATTACAAAAGCAGAATATTGACCTCAGCAGCCCACCTCAAAAGAGAAACAAGCCAGTCTCGTCACTAGTGTGTTTTGAATGTGGTGAGCAAGGCCACTATGCCAAGAGATGCCCTACAAAGCGACTATCCTTCTTGAAGGTTGAGGAACACCAAAATAATCGTTCTGCCTTGACCTCTTCAGAAAAAGTCACAAGGTTCGACATGTCTATGCTACAACAATCATGGAAAAGGTCACTACATCAGCTAGTGTCCTCAGTGGAACCAGTCACTCACTCCAGATGCAAGAATACCAGAAGTCAGCTTAGTTAAGATTTTAACTCCTAGAGCAGTTGGTAACGCACTGTGATCCGCTTGCCCAATGAAGTAGTCAAAGAAGAGACGTTTGAATGATGATGTTACCAAGAAAGTCTAGATTGGTGATACGATCATGCGATGTCATGCCTCGTTAGTAGCGATAAAATCGGGAATCATTGTAACCTTCCGTTGTTAGAAAGCAAAATTGTGGACATCTTTGCATGCAAGTTACGGAGAAAAGAAATTATTGGATATTAAATCATTGGATACCTTTCCAAGAGTCCGCCTTTGCAAGTTGAGTAATCAAGCGTTAAGTCATGATGATTGAAGGTCAGAGAGCGTAACTATGGAATGTGATGTTGAATTCCAACTCATCATTTTGCATAGCGGTGAGACAATAGTAAATGATTGAAGAATCTAATCAATGGATAATGTCGTATCCGCAATAGAATATGCATCTTCATTGCAAGTGGTCTATGCAAAGATGCAACCATATTCAAAGTCAAGTTCGTCTCTGACTTGGTACCTAGGATCAGTCAATTCCAGAAGGAATTACGTCACAGATGAATTATGACAAAAGTTGCCAACGAGTTTGCAGAGATGATAGAGTAAATCAGATGACTTTATCAGATAAAGGCAGTGGCAAATCAAACCCGTCAGCTTAGAAGTGTCAGTTGAATACCAGTGAAGCAGTCGTTTCGAGACAGTGTTAGTTGAAGATAAATGAGACACTCGTTTCAAGTTAGCCAAGACCCCTCACCGGTTGCAAGAAGAGAAGTTCGCCTGCATCGCTAGAAGTGAACCGTGTTTGTAAGAATTTCGTAAGAGATTAATCACAACCGGTGTTCATATTGCGGATACGTAAAGAGCCTTGATAGCTTTTATCACGGAATATCCAAGAATTGGTGTGTTAAGAAGTTTCAGGTGGTGAATTATCTTAGTCATAATTCGAAGTTGTCACCGTGGAGCAATAAAGATGGTTATTGGATTGAGAACCATGAGGTTGAAATCCATTCCCTCACCCGCACGATGCAGATGGTAGATGCTTTGAATCAAAATAGCTATCGCAAGAATCTATTGATCAGTGAGCGTAAGTACCTGTGTAATTCGGAAGTTGGATCTTGAGTCAGTTGCAAGGATATCTGTTGAAACCCAGAATTTGAACCGATGCTAGAAATCGTGTTGACCGATGTTGAAATGACGGTTTATCAAGGAAATTCGTCCTCACGTAAAGCAAAGGAAAGCGTGAGAACCCGCTGAAGGCGAACAGAACGATCCACAAATCAATTAGCATAGTTGTGTATCTAATGAGAAGAAATTCAAGTAGTTGATGCTCAAACCAACATTCGAGTGCAAGCATTTCATTTTCCCTAAAGGTACCAAGTGTACAAAGATCTGAAAGTTGCATTGTGTTGACCCAAAATAAAGTAAAATATCATAGAATGGGTTACTATGTGTTTGGTATGTCAGAAAGTCAGCCAAAAGGTTGGAGGCCAGTCATAGTACTTCTATCCCTGAGAATTCAGATAAGGGATCTCCCAGGACCCAATTAGGATATAACTTCTTGAAGGGTGATTGTTGATCATTTGACAGAAATTTGTTGCTTCATTCCTGTCAATATCATCTAGCCTGGAGACCGTTTAGCAGAGGGGTATACGACAGAGGTTGTATACGACAGAGATAGTATTCGTCAACATGGGTGCAGTATTAGATCTACAGAGATGGTCAATTTGCACGGCATGTCAGAGAAGTTAGTATCAGACCAAGGATCCCAGCTTACCTTGTATTAGCGGCAGAATCTGTATGAAGCTTAGATGGTCATTGCAGTTCAGCATGGTGTATCGCCCGATTCAACGGACAGATTGAAAGAAACAGTGAGTTGTGCCTTAACTCAGAGTACCAAGTCGCGCAAGTAAGTGTTATGTGCAGAGTTTTCCTACGACTCAGATGTCAGCCAGTCGTAGTTGTCACCCTCTGAAGTTCAGAGTGGTTGATCGTGTAAGTCATCGCTCAGCTAGGAGCAGATCAAATTACAAAGTATGTGGATGTTGCATTAATCATGAAGCAGAAGACTAAGGATCCTTAATCCTAAATGGAATTTAAGTAGCAGTGTTCAAGAAGAAAAGCTACGCAGATTATCCAGATTATCACCTTCACAGCCATGTCTATCTTCAGAATACCTGTCGAAGTTCTGTGCTAAGAATTGTATGACAGAGGTGAAAAAAAATGTGTCAGTTAGTTCATATTCCGAAGCGCAGAAGAAGAGATAGTTTGCCAACCCGAGTTGCCAGTTAGCAGCAAGATTTCCTCCACTCCAGAAGTGCCTTCAACCACCGGTCAAGCAGCCCCGGTAGAAGCAATCAAGTTTCAAGATACCTTTCACCAAGAGCCGCTTTGTCAAGTTTTGATGAGGAAGAAGTTTAGCAAGCAAGCGTTGTTGTGTAAAGTGGTCGAAGAGCGACTCACAAAGTCAAAGCAATTTGAAAGCAAGAAGTGAACCCAAGGTGAGTTCCTTATCCTAATCTATAATAACTGAATCTCGGGACGAGATTCCTTTAAGGGGAGGTTTGTAACTTCCCAAAATTTGGCTTTTCAAAATCTTTTGAGTAGTTTAGGTCCTGAAAATTTCACCAATTTTATTTGAATTAATGAAGCTTAATTGGAATTTTCCTAAATTAAAAATATTTAATTTGACTAATATAAACATTAATTAAATAAAAATTTGTGTTATTTGGCTTCCTTGTGTTTCAAGGAATTTTTGGGTATTTTCTGAGATTTTTCCGGATTTGTTTGCTATTTTATTTGGTCTCCTTGATTTTTGGGATTTCTTTTAATTCCAAAAACCAGCAGTTTCTCTCTCCTGCCTCACGTGCTACAGTAATGCGCGAATCACTGTTCATCTTCCAGAACGCAGAGAGCTCGTATCGTGTTCGTTTCCAACTGAAAATTTCTAATTTCCATATCTTCCTCTACGGTGCATATAAAAGCGAGCCGTTTGCGCCCACGCGTCCGTGTTGATCCCCTCTTCCAATCCCCTGAATTGGTTTCCTCCAAACCGATCTATTTTCGTCGCAATCTCCAGAAAACCGAGCTCCAACCAAAGTCTTCTCCGCGAACTGTGCCTTCGTCCGACGTCCGTTGGCCGAACCGTCTGCGGCGTTGGCTTCGTGTCGCCGCCCTCTACGCCATGGTTCCATCCACTTCGCTCAAGATCGCCGAGCACCGCGGCCATTAGAGCCCAACCGTGTTCTTCGCGTTCGCCGCTTCCTCGGTGAGTTTTCAAAATCCGACCGCGCCATCGCGTCCGGCTCGCCGTTTCCTTCGTTTGCCCTTCGCGCTGCTGCGCCGCCCGCCGACGCCATCGCGTGCGCATGAATAAGCTTGTGCACCGCTCATGCCCAAGTCGCGACGATGCGCGTGCGTGGCTCCTCTCTGCTGATTCCTTTGCCTTCTTCCCCGATGTGTATATTCCTTGGTTATTCAATCCAAACCAAAACATCTTCTCTGCTCTCTATTCTCTATTTCTTTTTGCTTTGCCACCAAGCCACAACTTCCTTGCATCCACACCAATCGGCGAGCAGCAGCTTGTCCTCTGTAGCTTTGCATCTATGTTGCTTGCTACGTAGTCTTCTCTGTTCTTTGTCCATAACAATTGTTAATTCTTTGTCTCTATTGAATTAGCCCCACTTGCCATCCAATTAATTCAAGCCAAATATTTATCTCTCACTTCCATGTGGACCCTTTGTCATCCATACAAATATATCTATCACTTACATGTGGTCCCCACATGTCATCCACCCAATTAAACACCATATTTATTTTATCTCACTTACATGCAGGTTCCGCATGTCAGTCAAACCTTGGTCAAACCCTATTCATGAGCTTGGTCCACCGTGGACTAGCATATCTCCGTGGACCCGGTCCATAGACCAGTGGCCAACATGTCAACCCCTAATTCTATTTTCGGGAATTAATTTAATTCTTGAAAATCCTTTTATCTTATTGGTCCCGCTTGTCACTCTCTCTACCTTATTTCTGGAATTATTTTAATTCTAGAAATTCATAAATACCAATCGGTCCCACCTATCATACACTCATCCTTTTTCTAAATATTTTCGGAATAGAATATTCTGATAATATTCTGTAGAGCTTTTTCATCATTTCATGTGAATTCCAATCTTCCAAAAGCCATATCTTCTTCATCCGAATTCCGATTGAACCCATTCAAGTTTCTAAATTCATCTAAATTCAATATCTACCTTCCAGTACCATTCAATTTCAATTTGGAGTTTATTTGATTTGTCTTTTTGAATTTAGTTTGTTTTGCGCTTTCTTTCTCGTTAGGATCAAGTCCCGAATCGTCCAAGGAGTCAAGATCAAGCAAGTAGAAGCTTGAAGATAAATTAAGATCACCATTGCTATAGCAAGGCAAGTTATACCTTTGATCATATTGAATCCCAGTTTTTAAATTACTTTGATTTAAATTATTGCATTTACTTTAAGTAATTATTTAAATGCTTTTGGGTTTAGCTATTAATCCAATTTGTTATATCCCCATTGTCCATTGTATGTCATAATCTTTTGTCACCCTAGATTGGTTCATATTTAGTTGGTGCTATGGTATTACCAACGTGGGTTGGTTAGTACGAGTAGATTGCTTAGCCATGCAACGAGTCATCATCATCACCTGAGTTGCAATTATAAATTTGACTAAGTAACTATGGAACTTTGTGTAAAACTGTGTGCTATGTGTTATTACTTCGTGATGGCATGTGTTGCACTAAAACCAATTGGGTGGTAAAGGATTTGACCGAGGCAAGTGGTGGATCTGTGTGAACCGTGGCTTTGTGATTGGGATTTATCTGTGTGGTTTAGTTAGAAAAGCTGAAGTCTTGCCTTGGTCAATTAAGGACTTAACTTTGTGCGCCATTGAACTGAGCTATATCAGACGACCACATGTCCGTGACAGCCTAACTTAGTAGGTTACGGAGTTTCAACATTGGGGTTCGTGGATAGGTTAAGCTTTGTGATATGGGATGTGTGAATAAGAACGTCAATGTTGAGACGGTTGCCGAACTGTTTTGTTATGATCGCGCGCCACACCGTTATATCGTGTGGGTAAAGTGTACAACCTCTGCAGAGTGTTAAACAATCTATTCGAATAGCGCGTCGCGGTCATGGACAATGCTCGGGATTTCACACGAGGGTAGTTTTCATAAAACTATTGGGCGTGGACAGTTGTGTGATTTAAGTCATATGGTCGTGTGAAAGAATTTGATTAGGTGTGTGTCTTTGTGAAAACAAATGTTAAATTAATATTGTCTATTTGTTTTGAATTATGCTTTCAATCTATTATTCATATTCATTTGCAAATGTTGCATTTCTGCAAAATAACCACAGAAGCCATTTCCTTTGGAATAAGCCTGCATTTATACATTGCATTCTGTGGTATGACTTGCGAGTACGGTTGTGTACTCACGTTTGTTGTAAAACTTGCGCCCAAACCTACAGAAATGAAGGAATCGTCGGTCAACAAGGTCTACTTCAAGGATCGAGAAGAACTAGGTTGCGCACCCCAGTCGATTGCCTGTGGGCATATGGATGGGCTTCACTGAAGTTATTCCGTTTCGTTCCGCTGCAACTTCATTGAGCTATTCGCCTTCTGAGGCATTTATTGTAAGCTTTGACCTTAAGGTCTTTACTCTGATATTTATTGTTATTCGCCTATTTATTAGTCATCTTTGTATATGGAAATGATATTTCATCGATGTTGCCACTGTGTGCACTAGCGTGATCCTGGACTAGTGCAGTATACACAGCGGGTCCAGAATTGTAATTTTGGGTCCCGACACGGCCAAAGGAGTGGGAGGGATGGGGGTGGCGGCCACAAGGGGGAGGAGGGGGGAAAGGGGGGCGGCTAGGGTTTTGGGGAGGTGGCGCTCCCCTTGGCCGGCCACCACAAGGCCCAGGCCTAGGTTGCCCAACTTTAGCAGAAAACCCCTCCTCTAAATACTGTTCAAACTATTTTATGTTTGGTCCTTCTCCTAATTTAATCATTCTCTCCGGGAAAGTCATTCGAATAATTTTGGGCTATTACATTTCTGAACCAAAAAGAATCACACATGCGAACATAAAGCCAACTCAAATTGCAAACGACCCTTGTCATAAACACACTGCTCAAACAGGAATCAAGAGAGAATTTCACTACCTGAGAAAATATTCTTTTCTCAATTTCTTTTCTTTTTCTTTTTGGAATAAACTTTCTCTCAAATCATAGGATTCCAAATCATCACCCTAACTCATTTCTCTCAAATTGGCAACCACAACGCTATGCTCAAACCGAAAACAACAACTACATTTATCCACAGGAATTCTTCTAGACCACAAAAAGATACTCTAGTTCACTCCTCTACCAAATGAATTATTTTGACAAATGTTCTCAACACCTCGATAAAGATTCTCACCCACAATCACATCGCCTCAATCCTTTAGGGATAATCAACTTGAAATTCTTAGTGCACACGCTCATTTACAGCACCCAAAAGATTCTATCAATGATCATCACACTATTTGTAATCCACTTTTATTCTACTACTTCTACACATAGTCATTGGCAACTAAGGTTCTAGCATAGAACACCAAACCCAATTTCCATCTCCAAGACTCCTATAAATGTATTTCGGTGTAAGTGTTACGAAAACTCTCAGATCGAGTGACTAAAATTCCCACAATCCAAACATAATCAATCATTACTTCAACATGTAAACATATTCTTAACCAAATTATCTTTATAAAGATTCTAACTCACAGATGGTTGCGCACTAATGCCAAGTCATAGCTAACAATAACTCAACAATCGGTGCTATCTCATTAATTGCCGAAACAATTAGATCACTTTGCTAGTCCCACTCTCATTAAACTACACCATCATAAATCACCTACACAACCTTGCAAAATTACCAAATCGTGATACTATCATAAATTGATCAAGATTTATATACTTTCGATAATCCCAACATTCTAACATGAACGAAGGTTCTTGGATTATATTTCGCACTGAGTTCCATTAGTTGTAACACTAATCGGTTTTATTTCAACGACAATCATTCCATTTAAATCAAATTCTCTCTAAGAGTTATAGGTCAAAACCAATTCACCTTCTACTACTCTTCAAATAGCTTGGTTCCCAAAATCTCACCACTATCATTTACTTGACCATCACCAACCAGTCGCCATATTACACTTTATAAGACTTTGCTACTCATGTCGGTTAATCCTTTCTCAAAAGGAAGAAGCAAACAAATACAAGTTTCAACACACAAGAAAATTTTACTCCTCACAGTAAGCACAAGACCAAGAGAAATAGTCAAATAGCAATGATATCAGAAAACAAAAGATGAGACCACAGTTAAGGCCACATGTCCCACAACAAGAGAATTTCAAACCTCAATAAATCATAATAAAATATTGCTATTGAAACATAAGAAATTCTTAAGTGACAATGATAGAAAAGTTGCAGATTACAATTCTTAACCCCAACCTCAAATACTTATGGGACACTTTTTCTTTAACAAAGAAAATAATTTTCTTTGATTACAACATTACTTGTCAACCCAAACAAGAAGTGCCATGAAAACCAAATCACATTAATCACTTAAGAACCAAATAGAACCTTCCAATACGTCTCCTTGCCCAAACTAATTTCATCTACTACATAAACCATGAACTCCTAAAAGATCACGAATGCAAAACTACAAATATTTCATTTAACCGATATTACGAAAGGCAATTGTAACACCCTGGCTTAGTAAAAGCCCAAGATGTCACCTTAAAATATTAACACTACAAGGTTCTATCTCAAACTCAAGTATTTCTACCTTCTAGGCATCACGATTACACATTCGACAAGGAGGTAATCATAATTTCAGCAAGCTAGTAAAATGTAATTCATTCTAAGTAATTATCAAAAACATTACAAATAGATTTCATTTAAGGGAAAACAACTACTAGCCATAATGTCAACCATGAGGAACTAAGGGAACCACAACTTATTCAGTTATTACAATTTCTGAAATGAATGAATCATGAAATGTAGTGAATTGCTTCTCAAGTGCAAGAGTTCCATGTTCTACTTTCTCCCAAAGAATGCCATCCTCAACGATCACCTAAAACATTAAATAAACAAGCGTGAGTCCAAGACTCAGCTAGTACAAATAAACGACATACGAAACCTCTTATCAATGACGGATCATTCTCAATATACAACATATGAAACCTTAAATCATTAATAGAACCTTTTCATTATCTCAAATACATATGAAAATGTCAAGAATGCAATGCAAATCATGCACATGTCTCCACTTCTCTTCCGCATATACCGGTATAGCCGAGTGTAACACCCGTCGGTGTTCACTCATGCCCGCATTCTCAAAATGTGGGGATCCATTGCCCGTATGAAGAATCTTTCATACGGGGGGATCTAGTTGTCCATATTAAAAATATGAAGATCTCAATACCCACTCCTGTGGGTTAAACATGAATGCTTGAATTGAATGAAATGAACCTCAATAGCCACTCCTGTGGCTAAACAAGAAAACTTGGAATGAATGTAATGAAATGAAATAAACACTTCCATACCTTCCAATTGTTATAAACATTTAACATAAACATGCAATCAGTGGAAAAATACTCATACTTCATAAGATTATCCATATTATAGTCATTCAACTAATTTGTACAATAAAGAATCCAATATGACTCTAAATTGTAGTTGCCTCAACTTTGTGATGGGTGACGACGAGTAGAGGGCTCTAACCCTATTTCACACCACCTCCGGCATTCGTAGAAACATACTAAGAATACCATCTAAATGTGCACAACACAGCAACAAAACTAAATAAACAGATTCTCTCCTATTCACAACCCAAATGAAACCATTTCCTTCCCAAATACTATTATGTCCAAACAGAACAATCACTTTAGAAAAATCATAACTTTCAATTTATAGCTCCAAAATCATGAACTCATGCTTCCTGAAATCTACACACAAATACCCACAATTTCTTAGGTGATCAAAAGTATATATTATTTCATTTAAACCCTTGTTTTTATCTCCGAAGACACATCTGTCATCTTTGGTATTATCCACTTAGAAATTCCATAAATTTTAATTGGCACATCAAAAAATAGTGATCTAAGATATTTTGGGATCCCGGAGAATTATCTACCATAATAAATTTAATCTAATTTTTCTACTCAGAAAAAACTTTCCTAACTCAATATTTTCCCGACTTCCCAAAGAAAGCGAATTGAATCGCACTGTTACAAATTTCATAACTCCTATTATACTTATCCCAAAAATGTGATCTTGGGCTCTCTAGAATCATTATAAAGTCATCTATCTAATTTATGCAGACCAAAAGTCCAAATTCGTCCATTTTCATATTTTAATTTGCATAACTATGTTCGCTGCCCGAAAGCTAGAGACTGGACAGGCACTCGGATTGTAAAAATCATAACTAATTATCTATTTATCAAAATAATACAAACAAGAACTCTCCATAAAGCTATTAAAATTGTATACCTATCTCTAGTTAATGAAATCCCTAATTTCGCATTGAACTAATTCAAATCTATGGATCAGAATCTGCAGATTATTGATCCATAGGTAGTGGAACCAAAGCGATACTTAACAAATTTCATAGAAAAAGAATTAAACCAACTATTGGGGAATTGAAAATCGCCTCAAAGACACGTAGGATCCCACTGAAATATCCATGAGAATTCCACTTCCCTTCCTTCTCCCTCTTCCTCTTCCTTTCTTCTTCTTCCCTCCTCTCCTTCCTTTCTCCTCTTCTCCTCCTCTGGGAATAGTAGGAGGGATGGGGAGTGCTACAGTACCCATGTTTTACAGTATCTGGGGTGGTAGTACTGTAGCAAGGTGCTAGGGTTTGGTTGATCCCTCCCCCCTTGCCTTCTAGTGGACAGTCATGGGCCTTGGGCCACAATGACCAATTTCCTCCCCAGTTAAAAATGGGTTGGCAGCCCATAACTTTCCCAAAATTCTAAAATTTTCTTTCTAATTCTATTTAATTTCAATACTAATCACTTATTTGTTTTTTTTGTTTAAACGGGATATTACATTCTACCCCCCTTAAACAGAATTCGACTCCGAATTCTACTCACTTCTCTACTCGAAAGGACAACCACAATAGAAATTAATCGCAAGTAACACGTACCCAACATGAAAAATTCTGAATAGAGCTCATGTGTGTGAGACTCCAACTCCCAAGTCGCTTCCCTCTCGGACATATGGGACCACATCACTTTGATGGATTCCAACATCTTACACCTCAACACTCTTCTCGACCTAATCGGTACACTCAACGAAAGGGACTCGAACGTAAGGTTTACTCGTGGTTAATCGTCCCTAACAAAATCTCACACTCGAGACTCTCAAATACTCTCTCGACACTGTGTCATACAAAACGTTGTGTACCCACGCATGGACTCAAGACAGTCCTAGCGAAATGCTAGCTTCCAAAATCAAACCAATGTACCTTGGGCCAACCTTCCCTTTGGTACCAAACTAGACATTCTACACGTAACACATGGATCTCTGGTTCTAACTCTCAATCAACCTCTTCATCTTAATAAGGAGCATCTCCTTTAACCAGGGACGCACAAACGAACTTGTTTTAAACAAACTCTTTATAATCAGAACCGAACTGAAAACAAAGGATTCACAATGCAACCCACTCATAACCATCTTCTCTCCAAAAGACTCCAATCCAAAATGAAAAGATTCATGATGAAAACTTTTCCACTTTCCTAGTTAGAAAAAAACACCACATAAGCCAAAGCAGGAACCACCCAAATGCCCAAATCAAACACTTCCATTATTTTCCTAAACCGGAAAGAACCACCATGCCAACACAAAGCCAAGCTCAATTTGTGAAAGACATCGATCATAAACACATAGCTCAAACAAAAATCAAGAGAGCATTTATCTACTTGAGAAAACATTCTTTTCTCAATTATTCTTTTAGGAAATAAACATTCTCTCAAATCATGGAATTCCAAATCATCGCACAATGTACTAACTCATTCTCTTAAATTGGCGGCTTCAACGCTATGCTCAAACCGAGTACTTCATCTGCACCTTTGTAGAGACTCTGCTGACTCTGCAAGAACATATTCTAGCCGACTCCTCTACCAACGGAATTACTTTGACAACTAATTCTCACTGCACCTCAAAATAGATTTCACACACAATCATATCACCTTAATCCTTTAAGGGTAATTAACTCAAAATTCACAGCACACACACTCTCAATTACTACACCTAAAGGATGCTATCCACGATCACTACACTATAGGGAATCCACTTTGTTCCACTATTTCTACACACAACACTGGGCCTCCAAGGTTCTAGCATAAAAACAAAGCTCAAAATTCAACCTCTAAGACTCCTACCATGAACTTCTCGTGTAAAAGATAAGGAAATCCTCATAATCAATCCCTAAACTTTCCACAAACCCAACATACTCACTCATTAACATCAACATGGAAACATTTTCTCGGCCAAAATATCTTTAGAAAGATTCTAACTCTTAGAGGGTTACTCACTAAGGGCAAGTTATTCCTGACATTAACTCAACATTCCCTGCTATCCCATTAATTGCCATAACGATTAGATTACTTTGCTAATCCCACTTTCATTAAACCACATCATCATGAATCACCTACACAACCTCGCAAGCTTACCCAATTGTGATACTCTATTAAATTGATTAAGATTTCTATACTTTCGATAATCCCAACATTCCAACATGAACTAAGGTTCTTGGATTACAATTCACTATAGGTTCTACTAGTTGTAACACTAATCAGTTTTACTTCAACGACAATCATTCTATTTAAATCAAATTCTCTCCAAGAGTTATAGGTCAAGACCAATTCGCCTTCTATTGCTCTTCAAATAGCATGGTACCCAAAATCTTACCACTATCATTTACTTGACCACCACCAACCAGTTGTCATTTTACACTTTATAATACTTTGCAACACAAGCTTGTTGATCCTTTCTCAAAAGGAAGAGGCGAACAAAGACAAGTTTCAGTACATAGGAAAACGTTACTCCTCACATTGAACACGAGACCAAAAGAAATAGTCCAATAGCGATGATCTCATAAAACAAAAGATGATATCACAGTTGAGGGCACATGCCTCAATAAGAGAATATCAAATATCAACCAATAAGAATAAGGCATTGCTATTGAAACTCGAGAACTCTTGCGATAAAAGCAGAAAGTTTAGGCACGCTTCAATTAAACGCAAGTTACAAAACTTGACTCAATCCTCAAATACTCCTACTACACTCTTTCCTTTAACACGAAAATAATTTTCTTTAATTACAATACCATTCTGCAAACTCGAACAAGAAGAGCTTTTAAGTCCAAATTACATGAATCACTTAAGAACCAGTAGAACTTTCCAACACATCACGATGCTCGAATCCAGTTTTAGCTACCACATAAATCCTGAACTCCAAAAGATCATGAATTCAAAACTCAAAACATTCCATTTAAATGATATCACAGAAGATGATCAAATTCCTTTACTTCTAAAAGAATCAACACTACTCTCACCATCTCATACTCACAGTCTTACTAACCTCATCATCATATACTCTTAGCATAAATCATTATAGCCTACTGTCTCATCATAAAACTCTCTAAAGACACAATAAATTATTTCATAATGTTATTTTATCTCAATAAGTTTGCAACGACTACCTGATATAGGAAAAGACTATTGCACAAGCCACATTATTGAAACAAAACTCTTTTAACAAGATGTCACTACCATATAACAATTTCGCAAGGCACACTAAATAAAGTCACGTGTTAAATTCATCCATTCAACTATTAGTGTTTCTCAATACCAACTTTAGTGCACACTATTTGCACTTTAGATACTACTATTATCAATTAACGATTATTCAACCATGGAAGATGTAATACTCTAAATTAATTCGGAAGAGAATATTCGAATTAGGAGCGGGATCAAATAGAGAATAGTTTAATTAGCAGTTAGAGAGGGGATTTTCAGCATAATTGGGACAACCTGGGCCTCGGGCCTTAGCCAAAGAGGCCCATGAGAGGCTGACCACTATTAAAAGGAGGGGAAAACCCTAATTGTATACTGTAGCATGCATGCTACAGTACACGCCGCCACTGTAGCACCACCATGGTGCCTCCTCCCCATGGCAGCCCTTGCCTCCATCCCTCGCTGCTGTTGCCGACCAAAGAAGGGAGAAGGAGAGAGGGGAGAAGAGAGGGAAGGGAAGGTTCGTGGGCTTCGTCGCGATCTACAGCGGTTCTTCAAGGGGTAATGAAGATCCTCCCTCATTGTATGTTTCAAATTTAAGGCGTATTTGAATTCGTTAGTAGATCGGTTGTTTAGATCCCAATCTGTCCAGAATTTTGAACGACGGTTTTCATGTATTTAGAAGCAGAATCCGGGGATCCACTCTCTTAGAGATATCTGGGTTATGTCCATAGCTTTCAGTGGCTGCCAAGAACGCCCAAATCCGATTAACGGTTAGGGATATATGAATTTTTTTGTGTCACTGTCCTACTGTTCTGTCAGCATCCGGACAGTTTGTAGAAAACTGGGTTAATACGTTAGTTAAAGAAGAAATCAGAGCATCTTGATATAACGACAAATGTAGGTAATTTTCATACCTTTCAGAGAGCTAAAGAACGCAAGATTTGGACTTTCGTAGCAAACGTTATGGTGGTTTTAGTGTAATGTCCAGAGAACCCGATATGAATACTGATGTCTTTTAATTTGGCTTGGTAGGGGTATTAGATGGCCGAATCAGGAAGGCCTACCAACTAGGTTTATTTGGGGTATTTGATAAACTTTCAAGGAAGTCCAAGATCACCTCATTTGGACTCATGTACTAAAAGATATGAATTTTAGAACATGACTGTCCACAGAGGGTACAGAACAGCATTTAGGAATTGGAGTTGGGTTTGTGATAAAAGAACTTTTGCGAGTTCGTGTTTGCTTTTATAGTTTGTTTGATCCATTACTGTTGTTTTAGTATGTTTTTGATGAATTTAGGAGGGGTACTGGTCCTAGAGGCGGCACCCTCTTCACATCCTCCGTTCTCGCGCGATTAAGGCAAGTACTCTGTTTGGTAGAGTAAATATGAATGGTTTGACAGTGCATGCTAGTATTTGATATATATTAGCTATGTTTGATTGATAGTATGATATGCTGGTTAAAGATGATGAATGCTTATGTTACATGCTAGTATTTGATATATATTAGCTGTGCTTGATTGATAGAGTGATATGCTGGTTAAAGATGACGAATGCTTATGATACATGCTAGTATTTGATATATATTAGTTGTGTTTGATTGGGAGTGTGATAAGTTGGTTAAGGATGATGAATGCTTATGCTACGAATGATTGTTATTCATGTATGGTGTTGATGTTGATTATGCTTATTGCAAGACTGTAATTGTTCATGTGCATTGTAAGAGCATACATAAGAGCTGGTCACGTGGTGATCAGGAATGCACATTTGAGGTCCCCATCATGTAGATGACGGGCTTGAGGTCCCCACTTTCCTGGAATGTGGGCATTGAGGAGAGGTTCCCATCATGAAAATGATGGGCTTATGGTCCCCACACTTGTGAAGTGTGAGCTTGAGGTCCCCTTTACTTGCAGAGTATTGGGCAATTGGTCCCTGCGCTTGCGAGCACAGGCATGGGTACGCAGCGACGGTTGCATACTCCGCATTACCGGTGTAACACGCAAAAGAGTGGAAAAGAGAAAAGATGCATTGCACATCTGCATTCATACATCATGAGATATGTTTCCGTGTAAATTAAGTTTTAGAATTGAATGTTGGTGTTGTAATTGTGAAGTTAATGTTTTATTTTTGTACTTCTTTGAGTCTTTGGGCTCACTCTTGCTTTTATTGTATTTTAGGTACCTTTGCAAGAACAACATGGATGGGAGAGAGTAGACCTGAGTTGGATACACACACTGCCACGCATCATTAAAAGTTGATAAAATTTCAGAATGTCCATTAATAAATAAGCAAACTGCTTAAGTATTGGTTATGGATATGCTTCATGCATCGGGTTTTTTTTTGTAATAATGATGAATAACATATTTTGGAACCCTTGAATATGTTTTAACTGATTAGCATGTCCTTAATGCTTAGTGATGATATTAGATGTTGAAAGATTTAGTTTTGATATTCTTATCTCTGTTGGAACCTCTGTATAGTCAACTATGCAAGGGAGGTTCTGCCGAAATTTAGTAAAATTATCCTAGTTTAGATTTGTTTATTGCTTCGTTAGTACCATTCCAGGCTCATGTTGGGCTGGGGTGTTACAGAAGAATTTATAGTCCTTTCTCTATTTATATTCCCATGAGCATATATAAGATCATCAAGTAGCCAATTAAAGAAAATTTCTAGATTATTATCGAGTAAACCAACAATCGAACACATCCTTAACTTTCCTTTCCTACGCAGTTAGATTGATCTATTGAGACCAAATGATCCAACAAGTTTAGCGACTGAACAATTCTTATGATCAACCATTTCATCAATGTTCCACACCTCTTAATAACTCTATTGATTTCATTTAGGTATAGCCATACTCATAACCATAGTTCATCAAGATCTACTAGAACAACATCAACTTAATCGATTTCACTTCCAAGGATACTAGTTAAAATTAATTATGCACCACACCAATAACCCAACTCGATACCCATACCATATCAATTATCTTCTATGCTTACCACCTCTCACTTAACACAACAAAACATCACAAAAGAGTTTTGAAACTTTCTTTCCTAAAAAAGAAGCATTAAACTTCATCAGTCAATTTACTCCCAAAAGAAGTACATGGGCCAAAACTCCACATGATAAAGAACTTGCAAAAGATAATTTCTATTATCCAAAATGCCAAGCAAACAAATGAGTCACACTTCACAACAAGAAGACAAAACTCCCATGAAAGGACCAACCTTGCAAATCAACAACGTGTAGTACTCCAGGATGGTTTTTGGGAGATTACCTAGTTAATTAAAAGAAAACCAACTTGGAAATTTGGTTTCAGAGGAGGACCTAATGGAAAAGTAAGGAGTTAGCAGTAAGAGGAGGGGGTTTTCGGAAGATGCCGTCAACTTTGGCCTGGGCTTTGGCCCCAAAGGGGCCCATATGTGGCCGGCCAAGGGGGGGAACACCCTTTCCCCTTCCCAACCCTAGCCGCCCCTTTTGCCTCCCCTCCCCCTCCAACCGTGCGCCTCACCTCCCCCTCCACCCGTGCGCCCTCCCCCTTCCTCCCCTCAAGCCGTAGCCCCTGCCTAGGGTTCCCAGGTTGCTGCACTCCCTTCCCTTGGCGCCTCCCTCGCTGCCGGCAACTCCGTTCGTCTTCCCGATTGCCGATTTGGAGATCGCTGAGGTGGCCGGTGTTGGAGAAGGAAGAAGGCAAGGGGAACGTGACCATCTTCGGGGGAAGAGCTCGCTGGGGGTGCTCGTCGTGCCCGGCAAAAGGTTCTTCAAGGGTAACCACGTTTTCCCCACGTTTAGATGCGTTTTTGGTTGTAGTTGCAATGTCGGTTTTCTGTTCCCTCAGGACAGATTGTTTTGGACAGGAGTTTTTTCTTAGATAGGTGCAGATTCTGTTCTGAGCATCTCCTAGAAAGTTGTAGAGGACGTCCATAGATTTCTATGAAGTGCTAGATCATATTATTTGGACCTCTACAACAGAAGTTATGAATTATTTACCGTGACTGTCCTGCGAATCTGTCAGTATTTTGACAGGTTTTAGTAATCTGACCCTTGCGATCAGTTAAAGAGAGAATTAGAGGTTCTCAGTATAACGAAAGTTGTAGATAATTGTCGTAGATTTTAGGGAAGCACAAGAACGCGAAATTTGGTTAAACGATCTGAAAGTTATGATAGTTTTAGTGCGCTGTCCAGAAAGGGTGACGTGAAATCGATGTTTTGTTAATCAGCTTAAAAGTGATTTTAGATGGCCGAATCAGGGAAGCTCACCAACTAGATTTAGTTTGGAAATTTGATTGCCTTTCAATGAAGTCCAAGAACACCTAATTTGGACCACTGTACGGAAAGATATGAATTTTAGAACTTGACTGTTCACAGAAGGTGCAGAACAGCAATTAGAAATTTGGAGTCGGGATTGGGTTGCGAGCTATTGCTAGTTGTGTTTGTTTTTAGAATTCATGTGGTTCGTTACTGTGGTCTTAGTCTATGTTCTTGATTGAATTTAGATGGGGGAAGAGTACCGGAGGCAGCACCGACTTCACGTTCCCAGTTCTCACGTGGTTAAGGCAAGTGCATTGGTTTGTTAAATGGGTGTGATTGATTGGCTATGTTTGTGTGCTTTTGATATATGGTTGCATAGCAAGATGACTTACTTGATGAATGTTTAAGTATGGTGATTGCTCAAATTATGCTTATGCTTTCTTGTGGTACAATGTTGTTGTCTTTTGGTAAGATTGATGATGAGCAGAGATGAGCATTTGCATATTGAGAGCATATTGAGGCTTGGTCACGCGGTGACCAAGCATGTTTCTTTGAGATCCCGTCATGAATGTGACGGGCCGAGATCCTCACTCGTGGAGTGTGGGCTTGAGGTCCCGCTACTTGCGGAGTAGCGGGCAATTGGTCCCTGTGCGTGCGCGCACAGGCATGGGTATGCAGCGACGGTTGCATACTTTGTATTATTGGTATAATGCACAAAGAAAGATAAAGAGAAAGGATCCTTGAGCATTGCATTTGCATGTGAGATGTTTTATTGATGCGTTTCTGGCTATGGATGTTGATGTTACAACTATTGTGGTATGCCTTTATTTTGTACTTGCTGAGTCTGTGGGCTCACTCTTGCTTTCCTTATTGTTTTAGGTACCCAATTCAAGAACGGCATGCATGGGAGGGAGTAGACTTGATTTGGATTCACTCACTGCCACTCATCTTTAAAGTTGATTAAGATTTTGTCGTACCTTTATAATTTAGCAAACTGTTTAAGGATTGATAATGATTATGCCTCATGCAATGGATTAAGTGTAATAAGGATGAGTAGTGTAATTAGGACTCCTTTGGATATGCTAGTTGATTAGTATGCTTTGAACGCCTATTGATGATTCTAGATGTTGGATTATTTATTTATGATTTATCTAAACGTTGGAATCTCCGTGTAGTTAATTTTATAAAGGAGGTTATGTCGAAATTTGGTAGTTTGAACTTGGTTTTGAATTGTTTAATGTCAGTTTAGTAGCATTCTAGGCTCACTTTGGGCTGGGGTGTTACACAACGTTCACAAGTAGCAAAAGTATCTTAATAGTCGGAAGAACAATAATTGTTTCAAAGAACAAATAGAGACCAATTGAGACACATCAATTGCATTGTAACCAACATCCAAAGAAAATTCATCAACCACAAGAAACTACAACCAGAAAACTAAATACAAACTCAAGGAAGACAATAACTTCCCCAAAGAACTCGTATCCAACCTCGGTAACAAATTACTCAAGAAAAACCATCACTATCCCTATACCACGAATAGTGCTACAACATGGCCATACCCATGACCACAACCAATCTCTACCCCTCGACATCTGCTACCATCACTGTGATATCCCGGAAAGAAATTGAAAGTTTTGTCGAGTGCTTAGCAAGTATTCATGAAAGACCTTAATAGAAAAGCCATTTTGACTGTTTTCGAGGGGGAAGAACAGAAAGTGGGGGCAGCTTGGGCCTCGGCCAAGGCCCATGGGGCTGGCCGGCCAAGGGGGGAAAGGGGGGAGGCACCCCTTTTCTTGCCCAATCCCTAGCCGCCCCTCCCCCTTCTCCTCTCTTGCGCCGCCCCTCCTCCTCCCCTCTCTCTTGCGCCGCCTCTCCTCCCCTCTTCCTTGGTTGAGCCACATCGCCGGCAGCTCCTCCTGCGATCTTCAAGGGTAACAAAGAGGTTTCTTCGCTGTTCTTTTGGTTTTAGATGCGTTTACGGTTTCATTTAGCAGATCGTTTAATTTTGCTGCTAGATTGCTTTTCTGTCCTGTTTAGTGCGTGGCAATTTTCGCATCCTTAGAAGCATAATTTGGGAATCCCGTCTCCTAGATAAGTGTGGATATTGTTCTTAGCTTTCAGTGTCCGCCAATAACACCGGATTCCGACATTCGAGTTAAAAGTTATGTTATTTTTAGTGTTTACTGTCCAGAATCCTGACGAGAATCTGCAGTCATATTATTTAATAAATAAGAAAATGTAAAGTGCCGAATTAGAACTTGGGATCTCCTAGAGAGTTTTAGGTTATCTCGTTACCTTTCATTGCCGACAAGAATCACATCATTTGGACCTCTGTAGCGAAAGTTATGATAATTTCATTGTTGCTGTCCAGAGACCTGACGCGAGAATTGATACTCTGTTGTTTGGTTTGGTAGGGCTAGTAAAGGGCCGAATCAGAGAATCTCACCAACTAGGTTTAGAAGGGGAATTCAATAACCTTTTCAGATTGTCTAAGATCACTCCATTTGGATTTCTGTACATTTAGTTATGATTTTTCGAAGGGGGCTGTTCTCTGGAAAAGAAAACTGACAGCTAGCAATAGAGTTGGGGATCGCGTTTAGTGGACGATGTGCTCATTTTGTGTTTATGGTTTTGTTATTAGACTTACATGGTAGCCTTAGCATGTCTCAATTGTATGTCCAGGTGTAGGTTTGGCTCCGGGAGCAGTACCTTATCCTCGACATCCACCTTCGCACGGTTGAGGCAAGTGCAAATTAGTAGATAGATGATGAATGAGTGATGATATTGATTGTGTGATATGAATGTTGCCGTTATTGTTGGTTGTGAGTATGGAAATGAGTTATTTATGATCTTACTAATGAAATACATGTTTATGATGATGACTGAGTTGTTTATGTTCTCGTTACCTGCATTGCTTGTCTATGTTAAAGTATGACTTATAGATGTTCTTACTTCCTACAATGCATGTTTCGATGAATATTAGACATGATTCATATGCATCATGGTTCGATCATTGAGGCTTGGTCACGTGGTGACCAAGCAATGCTTCAGTCCCGTCATGCTTTGGACGGGCTTATGGTCCCCACATTCGGAGAATGTGGGCTTGTGGTCCCTATGCCAATGGGCATAGGCTCGAGTATGCATCGACGGATGCATACTCCGCATTACCGGTAAAATGCAATATGATATGTGATGTGCATTTGAACATTTGCATCCATGTGCATATGAAATGTTTGGTTATGAGATTCGAGAATGTGGCCTATGGTTAATGTAGAAGATTATGTTTATGTTTGTTGTCATGATTATGCCAATGTTCCTCAATGTTGTACTTTGCTGAGTCTTGGGCTCACGCTTGTTTAATTGTTTATTTTTAGGTACTCCAGGCAGAAACATCATGCATGGGTGGAAGTAGTTTCGTTTGGATGCACACACTACCACTCATACTAATGGAAGAACATCAAATTGCGAACATTCTTAAACAAACAGACTAGTTGAGAATTATTCTTGATTTGGATTAATGGTTTATTTATCGTTGTAATAGTGGTATTAACATATTTTGATTATGTCTTGTGTCCTTTGTGTATCAAGTTTTGCATGGTTGAATGAAATTAGCTATTGAAATAATGGATATTGTCATAGTAGATCTGTTGTTTCCTCAGTATAGTTATCTATACAAAGGAGACTCTGCCGGAAAATTCAGTTGTGAATGTCTAGTTAGTAGCATTCTGGGTCCCTTCTGGACTGGGGTGTTACAGTTGGTATCAGAGCGGGCTTTAGGTCCGTGGAATTAAAACTGTTAACCTGACACACTAAGGACAATAGGGTGGTTATGGGTTTGCATTGCATCTATGTTTTGGTTGCATTTTTAGTTGACCTTATGCTTTGGATTATATTTGTTTGTCGTGCTTATTACTTGTTTGTTGTTGTGTTGTTTAGAGATGGCAAGGGGTAGAGGTCGTGGCGCGTGGTGGTAGTCGGCGGTGCGGTCGTGGTCGAGCAATGCCCCGCGATGTTGAAGTCTGTTGTTGATGAAGTCGATCCGGTGGAGTTACGAGGAAGAAATCGCCAAGATGCGAGGGTACCAGCGCCACCAGCGCACCGCGATCGTTCCTCTAGCGATTCGGCGGCGGAACCTGTTGTGGGTGCCATGGGACTGCACCAGTGGAACGCTCTGCGGTTGGACACATTTGATGGTCTTGGCACGCCAGTTGACGCGGCTAACTGGTTGCGTCATATTGAGAGACATCTGGGAGCGTTAGGTTTGACCACTGAGCAAAGGGCCCAGTTTGTTGCCCTTCAGCTGAAGGGGGAGGCCGATATTGGGTGGGAAGGGGTCCTGTCGTCTAGGACCGCTGTCCAAGGACCTGCTACCTGGGAGATTTTCATTGGGCAGTTCAGGAAGAAGTACTATCCAGATTCGTTTGTGGAGAGGATGGAAGTTTCGCTGAACGACTACAAGCAGGGCAAGATGATGGTATCTGAGTATGTAGCTGGCTTCAATAACTTGATTCGTTTTGTTCCAGCAGTGGCCACTAATGATGTGGAGAAGGCTAAGAGGTTCCGCAGAGGGCTTAGGCAGGAGTTCCGGCAGGTGTTGGGAGCGCTAGAGCTGCGTGACTTTAGTTCCCTGGTGGAGCAAGCCAGGGGCATGGAGATTGAGATGCAATCGGGTGAGGTTCCACAAGGTGTTGGAGGTATTGTGGGTTCTAGCGGTGTTGGTAGTAGTCAAAGAGGGTTTTGGTGGAGGAGGTGGGTCGTCTCTTAAACCTACCTCCAAGAGGTTCAAAGGCCCCCAGACTTCATTCAAGTCAAAGTTCACTAAGTCGCAGCCTTCAGCTATCTCTTTACAGCCAACAGGTGGACCGATGTTTCGACCAACTCCAGGTCAAGGTATGATTTGTTTCAAGTGTGGCAATGGTCACGTGCATCGAATGTGCTTGGACCGGCCAATGTCGCCATTGTGGACAGGAGGGTCACAAGGCATCTGTTTGTCGGCGAATCGCTAGCATTATAAAATGGGAACCAGTTCAAGCACCGCACCACCGCTTCTTCTCGTGGATCGGTGCAAATGTTGCATTGTTGCTCCTACTCGATCTTGGGCACCACCACCGTCTTACTTTCCTGCTCCCGGAGGATTCCTCCAGGGTACTCGCAGCGCCACCTCCGCGGCACTACCTCGGCTATGGTGCCCACAGCTCTCGTCGCCACTACACCACCCCTACAGGTGTTGGGCCCCGCCGCCCAAACATCGATTTAGTATGCCATGCCGATCGCCGAGTCGGTAGGGGCGTCGACGTCGTGACAGTACGCTACTCGTGGACTCCATGGAGGCCTATGTTTTGTTTGATTCGGAGCCACTTTTCCTTTGCATCGTTAGACTTCGCTAGACGGGCGGCGAGTTTGCGACATATAGCTCGATCTGTTTTGGTCTTTTCACTGGGAAATTCTTTCTAGCTTCACGGTTTGTCCTGGTTGTGTGATCACGTTAGATGGGGAAGACTTTGTTGCAAATCGATGGTCATGAAGATGGAGCCCTTTGATGTTATATTGGGAATGGATTGGTTGCACAACTACTGTGCGATCATCTCCTGTTTTTGAAAACAGTGACTTTGCAAGCTTAAATGCGGTCATGAAATAGTCTTTCAGGAAGCGCTCCTACTCATTCACCTTGTGTTTTGGCAGTTTGTTTCTGGTAGTCGAATAGCAAGAGTGGATTTTTGTGGTCCTTGGTGGAAAAACCTATCTTATCTGTGGATTTGCAGAAAGTATTCGATGGTACGGGAATTTTGGATGTTTTCCGCAGAGTTGCGGGATGCCACCACCTCGCCTGTGGAGTTCGAGGATCGATTTGGTACGGGTGCTCGACCGATCTCAATGACCCTTACCGCTTGGCACGTCCCTTCCGGGAGGAACTAAAGCGGTTGGATGATCGAAGGATAAAGACCTCATTCGCCCCAGTGTCTCTCCTTGGGGGGCTCCTGTCTTATTTACAAAGAAGAAGGATGGTAGCTGGCGTATGTGTATTGACTATCGTGCCCTTAACCAGCTAACCATCAAGAATAAGTATCCTTTGCCTCGCATTGAGGATTTGTTTGACCGGTGAGAGGAGCCAAGGTGTTCTCAAAGATTGATCTCCAATCGGGGTACAATCAAATTCCTGTCCGAGATGAGGATATTGAGAAGACAGCGTTCTCCACTAGGTATGGGCATTTCGAATTTAAAGTTATGTCTTTTGGACTAACGAATGCTCCCGCTGCTTTCATGGAAACTATGAACAGAATGTTGCATGAATATCTGGATGATTTTGTTGTCGTCTTTATTGATGACATTTTGATCTACTCAAGACCAAGCGGATCATGGGCATCATCCAGGCGTGTGTTGGAGACGCTAGAGAGAACAAGTTTTATGCCAAATTGAAGAAGTGTGAGTTTTGGATGTCCGAGGTGGGATTCTTGGGGCATATTATAAATGACAAAGGAATATCAGTTGACCCGGGAAAGGTTTCCACAGTGGTAGATTGGGTTCGACCAACTAATGTTAAGGAAGTGAGAAGTTTTTTAGGATTGGCAGGGTATTATCGGCGGTTTGTGCAGGACTTCTCCATTATTGCCAAACCCCTGTCTCGGCTCACACAAAGGATGTGAAATTTTTGTGGGATGAGGATTGCGGCGTTATTTCGGACCTAAAGGAAAAGCGGTGACCGCTCCGGTCCTTACTATTCTGAACGAGAGCGTTTCACCGTCTATTCTGATGCTTCGAGAGTTGGGTTGGGTTGTGTCCTTATGCAGGATGGGAAGGTTCTAGCATATGCATCAAGGCAGTTGAAGAAACATGAACAGAACTACCCAACCCACGATTTAGAGTTGGCCGCCGTAGTGTTTGCCCTGAAACTTTGGAGGCATTATCTGTATGGTGAAGCTTGTGACGTTTACACCGATCATAAAAGTCTGAAGTATATTTTTACCCAAAAGGATCTGAACCTGAGGCAGCGTAGATGGTTAGAGCTAATTAAAGATTATGATCTCACAATACACTATCATCCGCAGCAAAGCCAACGTCGTAGTCGATGCCCTTAGTCGCAAGGCGGCGCTATTCTGTTGGGATACTGATCGCGATTTGGATCGCATGGGGATATCTTTTTGTTATGCAGGTATGGCCCAAGCCGAGGCACAATTGATTTTGGAATCAGCTATTCCGGACCGGGTGCGGGAAGCACAGTGAGTGACCGTTATTGCAAAGCGTCGAGAAAGCGGTTGGATCTGGGCAAGAAGGAGACTTGGTTTGGATAGTTCGGGCATTCTGAGGTTCAAAGGTCGCCTTTGTGTGCCACAAAAGGCGGAGGTTAAGGATGACATATTGAGGAGGCACATCGTACCTTACTTTGTTCATCCGGAGAGATGAAGATGTATCGTGATTTAAAATAGAATTTCTGGTGGAAAAGAATGAAAGTAGATGTAGCTAATTATGTTGCCTCTTGTGGTATCACACACGGTGAAGGCAGAACATAAGCGACCCGCGGGTTTATTACAGCCATTAGAGATCCCACAGTGGCCTTGGGATGATATCACCATGGATTTTGTGGTGGCATTACCCCGAACGCCGCGCAGAAAAGATGCAGTATGGGTGATAGTGGACAGGTTCAGCAAGTCAACACATTTCATTCCCATTCGCACGACCAACACAGCGAGTGACTTAGCTCCCATTTATGTGCGGGAAATTGTGAGGTTACATGGTGTTCCAAAGACCATCGTATCCGACAGGGATGCTAAGTTTGTCTCCAAGTTCTGGGAGAGTCTTCAGAATGCACTGGGTACCCAACTCCGATTTAGTACAGCATTTCATCCCCAAACAGATGGGCAGTCGGAGCGCACTATTCAGACTTTGGAAGATATGTTGCGGTCTTGTGTCCTGTCATGGAAGGGTAGTTGGGAAGATCAGTTACCACTAGCAGAGTTTGCTTACAACAACAGTTACCATGGGAGTATTAAGGCAGCGCCGTTTGAGGTTTTGTATGGGCATAAATGCAGTCACCTCTTTCTTTGAAGCGAGTGGGAGAGAAGGCCGTTTGGGTCCAGTTGGGTACAAAAGATCGTAGAACGGGTGGCTTTGGTGAAAGCAGAACCTTTTAGCACTCAGAAGCGTGCATGAAAAGCTATGCGGATGTAAGAAGGAGGATTTGGAATTTGAAGTGGGTGATCAGTGCTCTCGAGGTGTCTCCACAAAAGGTGTGGTGAGATTTGGAACCAAAGGAAGCTTAGCCCGAGGTACATTGGCCCTTTCTCGATCCTGGCACGGATTGGGAAGTTGGCATACCGCCTGGACCTCCCAGAGGCTATGAGGGGTGTGCACAATGTATTTCATGTCTCCATGTTGAGGAAGTACCTGCGAGATCCGGAACACCACATTTCACTAGAACCGTTAACCATTGAGTAGGACCTGTCCTTTGAGTCCAAGCCAGTTCGAATTTTGGAAAGGTCGGAAAAGTTACTGAGGAACAAAACCTTAAAGTATGTTAAGGTACTTTGGTCGCAGCAAACTGAGCGGGAGGCCACTTGGGAGCTGGAATCACGCATGCGTGAGCGCTATCCAGAATTGTTTTCTTCAGGTGTGTATCTTTTGTTGTTAAGCCTTTCAACCCTAGTTGTCTCTTGTGTGAGTAAACGTTAGAATTCGGGGTCGAATTCTATTTAAGGGGGGTAGACTGTGATATCCCGGAAAGAAATTGAAAGTTTTGTCGAGTGCTTAGCAAGTATTCATGAAAGACCTTAATAGAAAAGCCATTTTGACTGTTTTTGGGGGGGGAAGAACAGAAAGTGGGGGCAGCTTGGGCCTGGGCCAAGGCCCATGGGGCTGGCCGGCCAAGGGGGGAAAGGGGGGGAGGCACCCCCTTTCTTGCCCAAACCCTAGCCGCCCCTCCCCCTTCTCCTCTCTTGCGCCGCCCCTCCTCCTCCCCTCTCCTCCCCTCTTCCTTGGTTGAGCCACCTCCCCGGCAGCTCCTCCTGCGATCTTCAAGGGTAACAAAGAGGTTTCTTCGCTGTTCTTTTGGTTTTAGATGCGTTTACGGTTTCATTTAGCAGATCGTTTAATTTTGCTGCTAGATTGCTTTTCTGTCCAGTTTAGTGCGTGACAATTTTCGCATCCTTAGAAGCATAGTTTGGGAATCCCGTCTCCTAGAGAAGTGTGGATATTGTTCTTAGCTTTCCGTGGCCGCCAAGAACACCGGATTCCGACATTCGAGTTAAAAGTTATGTTATTTTTAGTGTTTACTGTCCAGAATCCTGACGAGAATCTGCAGTCATCTTGTTTAATAAATAAGAAATTGTAAAGTGCCGAATTAGAACTTGGGATCTCCTAGAGAGTTGTAGGTTATCTCGTTACCTTTCATTGCCGACAAGAATCACATCATTTGGACCTCTGTAGCGAAAGTTATGATAATTTCATTGTTGCTGTCCAGAGACCATACGCGAGAATTGATACTCTGTTGTTTGGTTTGGTAGGGCTAGTAAAGGGTCGAATCAGAGAACCTCACCAACTAGGTTTAGAAGGGGAATTCAATAAACTTTTCATATTGTCCAAGATCACTCCATTTGGATTTCTGTACATTTAGTTATGATTTTTCGAAGGGGGCTGTTCTCTAGAAAAGAAAACTGACAGCTAGCAATAGAGTTGGGGATCGCGTTTAGTTGACGATGTGCTCATTTTGTGTTTATAGTTTTGTTATTAGACTTACATGGTAGCCTTAGCATGTCTCAATTGTATGTACAGGTGTGGGTTTGGCTCCGGGAGCAGTACCTTATCCTCGACATCCACCTTCGCACGGTTGAGGCAAGTGCAAATTAGTAGATAGATGATGAATGAGTGATGATATTGATTGTGTGATATGAATGTTGCCGTTATTGTTGGTTGTGAGTATGGAAATGAGTTATTTATGATCTTACTAATGAAATACATGTCTATGATGATGACTGAGTTGTTTATGTTCTCGTTACCTGCATTGCTTGTCTATGTTAAAGTATGACTTATAGATGTTCTTACTTCCTACAATGCAAGTTTCGATGAATATTAGACATGACTCATATGCATCATGGTTCGATCATTGAGGCTTGGTCACGTGGTGACCAAGCAATGCTTTCAGGTCCCCGTCATGCTTTGGACGGGCTTATGGTCCCCACATTCGGAGAATGTGGGCTTGTGGTCCCTATGCCAATGGGCATAGGCTCGAGTATGCATCGATGGATGCATACTCCGCATTACCGGTAAAATGCAATATGATATGTGATGTGCATTTGAACATTTGCATCCATGTGCATATGAAATGTTTGGTTATGAGATTCGAGAATGTGGCCTATGGTTAATGTAGAAGATTATGTTTATGTTTGTTGTCATGATTATGCCAATGTTCCTCAATGTTGTACTATGCTGAGTCTTGGGCTCACGCTTGTTTAATTGTTTATTTTTAGGTACTCCAGGCAGAAACATCATGCATGGGTGGAAGTAGTTTCGTTTGGATGCACACACTACCACTCATACTAATGGAAGAACATCATATTGCAAACATTCTTAAACAAACAGACTAGTTGAGAATTATTCTTGATTTGGATTAATGGTTTATTTATCGTTGTAATAGTGGTATTAACATATTTTGATTATTTCTTGTTTCCTTTGCGTATCAAGTTTTGCATGGTTGAATGAAATTAGCTATTGAAATAATGGATATTGTCATAGTAGATCTGTTGTTTCCTCAGTATAGTTATCTATACAAAGGAGACTCTGCCGAAAAATTCAGTTGTTAATGTCTAGTTAGTAGCATTCTGGGTCCCTTCTGGACTGGGGTGTTACAATCACTCATAACAACCATAGAATCATATTATAAGTATACAAGATCATCTCATAAAGTGAATCTGTAATACCCCAAATGTATTCGAGAGAGAAGAAATAAATTAGAGACAATGACCAATTAGAAAAATGTTTTAACAGGAGATTAGAGGGGGATTTACGCATAATTTCGACAACTTGGGCTATGGGCTTCCAGCCCACAGCATTTAGGCCCATGAGGGGTTGGCTACCAATAAAAAGAGGAAGGAAACCCTAGAGGTGGTACTGTAGCATGGCGTGCTATAGTACCCGCCGCCGCTACACTACCATGAACAGTGCCGCCGCAATTGGAGGAAGAAGGCGATCACCCGGGAGATCGATTGGCCAAGAAGAAGGAGATCACAGGAGGCGCCCGGCTGTTGGAGGAGGAAGAAGGTGAGGGGAACAGGACCATCTTTGCGGAGAGAGTTCGCTGGTGGGTGCGCGTCGTGCCCGGCAATCGATTCTTCAAGGGTAACCTCATTTTTCCCTCGTTTAGTTGCTTTAGCACTTAATTGTTCTATGTCGGTAATTCTGTCGCCTAAGGGCAGATTGCCTTAGAGGGACGTTTTGATGTAGTTAAGTGCGGAATCAGTCTTTGTCATCTCCTAGAAAGTTGTAGAGGATGTCAATATCTTTCAATGAAGTGCAAGATCGTATTTTTTGAACCTCTGTAGCAAAAGTTATGATATTATTAGTGCGACTGTTCCGCGAATCTATTAGTATTTTGATAGGTTTTAGTAATCTGACCTTTGCAATCAGTTAAAGAGAGAATTAGAGGATCTCAGTATAACTAAAGTTGTAGATAATTGTTGTCGCTTTCAGGGAAGCACAAGAACGTGAAATTTGGATAAACGAACTGAAAGTTATGATAGTTTTAGTGCTCTGTCCAGAAAGTCTGATGTGAAAGCGATGTTTTGTTAATCAGCTTAAAAGTGATTTTAGATGGCCGAATCAGTGAGGCTCACCAACTAGGTTTAGTTGGAAAATTTGATTACCTTTCCATGAAGTCTAATATCACCTCATTTGGACTCCTGTACTAAAAGATACGAATTTTTGAATACGACTGTTTACAGAGGGGTCAGTTCAGCATTTAGGAAATTGGAGTTGGGGTCGTGTTACAAGCTGTTGCTATTTCGTGCTTGCTCATATGGTTTATTTGGTCCATTACTGTTGTCTTAGAAAGCTTTTAAATGTATTTGTTTTAGGTGGGGGATTGGTCCCGGAGGCAGCACCCTCTGCATATCCTCTGTTCTCACGCGGTTAAGGCAAGTACTCTGGTTGATAGAATAATTATGAATGGTTGATAGAGAGTGCTAGTATTTTGATACATATTAGCAATGCATGGTTGATAGTGTGATATGTATGATTAAGAATGGTGAATGCTGGAGATATGATTAATTGTTATTCATGAGTGATTGTTCATGTTTGCTAGTATTATGAATATATGTGTTATTCATGGATGCTAGAGTGCTATGAATGTCAACGATGATGAATGCTAGAAGTATGAATAACTGTATTCATGTATGACGTTGTTGTGAACACAAATTTATGGTGGTTTAAAGTTTTGCTCATGTGCATCATGCTATCATATTGACCGGGCTTGGTCACGTGGTGGTGAGCATTTTGAGTCCCCGTCATGTAGATGACGGTTGAGGTCCCCACATTCATGGAATGTGGGCATTGAAAGAGTCCCCATCATGAAAATGATGGGCTTATGGTCCCACACTTGTGGAGTGTGGGCTTGAGGTCCCCTTTACTTGTGGAGTATTGGGCAATTGGTCCCTGCGCTTGCGAGCACAGGTATGGGTATGCATTGACGGTTGCATACTTTGCATTACCGGTAAAATGCAAAAGATAAAGAGAAAGAGAAAGTGCACTTGAGCATCCTGCATAGCATGAGCATATGACATGTTTATAATAGAGATTATAGATGGATGTTAATGATTACAGTTGTTTATGTTATTATTGCCATTTATTGCACTTCTGAGTCTTGGGACTCACTCTTCTTTGTTGTTGTGTTTTTAGGTACCCTTTACAAGAACGGCATGCATGGGAGGAGTAAGACTTAGAGCGTTTGCACAATGGCACAAACTACTCACATTTGAATTGATAGATTGATAATTTAGTAGAAGAGAAACTTGCTTAAAGATTTCTTTATGATTACTCCCTCTGCTTGGAATAATTTGTAATAGAGTTGATTAGAGGATCATGGATGTCCTTTTGTTTATGCTTGTAGTCGTTTGGCATGCTTTGGAAGATATAGTGATGATTAGCATAGTTTTGGTAGTCTCTTGATTATGCTGGATGTTGGATTACTTAACTATGCTACATTTAAAGGTTGGAACCTCCGGTTTAGTAACTAAACAAAGGAGGTTCTGTCAGATTTTAGAGAATTGTATCAATATTAAAATGGTTATAGTGTCAGTTTAGTAGCATTCCAGGCCTTTCTCAGGCTGGGTGTTACAGTTGGTATCAGAGCGGGCTATAGGTCCGTGGTTAATAAAATATTAATTTTGACACACTAAGCATAGTGGGTGGGATTGGGTTATTGCATTGCATTTACGTTTTCGCATGTTGTATTGATGATTCCTGTTATGATATACATACATATATATATATAAATATAAATATATATATATATATATATTATAATGCTATAGTCAATATGTGTGGGGATAACCTGTAACATCCCAATCTTGGGCTTGTGTTTCAAATGTAAGAAAATCAGTAGGAATTAAAACTTTTTCTTACATCATGTATTTCCTGTTGTGCCGAACAATTCTTGTACAAGGGATTATGGAAATACATTGTCACAAGTCTAGTTGATCCAAATCTTGTTATTCCAAAAACAATCTTGTCAAATCTTATGATCATCCTCTGGAAATATTTTTCCTAAGTCTCTGTGATGGTATGTGACCCCTCTGAAAAATTTCACAATTTTTAGAAATTGTTTGAATATTTTTAGAGGTAGTCAAACATGTTTGACTCTCAGTCAAACATTAAAATAGAGCCTTGCAGAATTTTTGGAGATTTATTCGCAGCATAAAAACCTCTGAAAATTTTATACAAGGTTAATATCTGAGTTAGCAAGCTCTGTAAAAACTTCATAATTTTGGAGTTAATTTTTACCTCAAATAAATCATTCAAAGTCTCTGTTCTTATTCCAAAGTCAAACTTGGTTTCTTGTTACTTGGGTTGAGTCGACTGGGCTCGAGCCAATTGATTCGGTCCGATCAACTAAGCGCACCGAGCCTCTCTTTAAACGCGCGTTGGATCTCAACCGTTGGATCTAAATCGCACGCGGCCAGCGCGTGTAACCCTTCGGACCTTCGGTTGCAAGTTTGATTGTCGATCGTTAGATTCCCATCCAACCGTTGAGATTTCCGAACCCTTCGGACCCTCGGTTGCATTTACGAATCGGGCCGTTGGATTAAGATCCAACGCCGCGTGTTCCTTCGTTGTAAATTGAGTTTGCGACGTGGAGCAATCTGAGCCGTTCATTTCTAATCCTAAGGCTCGCAATCTCCCGTTGTGTTTTGAACACGGGAGGCGTGGCTCTATCTCACCGTCCGTGTCTCATCTAACGGTGTGAATCACCGAGCCTTTTCGCGGTCGTCTTCAACCTCTAGCCGTGCATGAGCAGTAGGGAGAGTAATGGCGGTGTCATTTCTTGCTCCTAAAGCCACCCTAGCCGACGTTTAGGGGTATGGGAGGCACTCGAGCGAGCCATGCCCTAGTGCACGTCTTCACCTCTTTTTCCTTGTCGGCCGCACCTTGTGCTCTGTGTTTTGCCGCCCGAAAGATGTGTGGTGCCAACCCTAATGCTTTCATGGCTTTATAAGCACTCTCAAGACCTCCTGGTATTTCTTTAGACCACCATCAAGCTCCATTCTCAATATTGGAGCTTAACACCTCAAAAATGGCAAATCGCCATTGTTGACCCGTGGAGCTCCATTGGTGTTCTTGGTGTTCCAGTGGTCCTCCTTCACGTTTCTTTGCCCTAACCTTATCTATTTACTTCCTTGAACATTTCCCTCACTTAATTTTGGATTTGATTCTCGTGAATTGTCCAATTTGGGGTTTGTTCAAATTCGCCGAAATTGGTCATCTTCTTCCTCACTCGGTGAGTGCTCCATTTTCTAATTACTTGCTCATGTAGCTTCGTGAATCATTATGAAGCTATCTTGATGCTTTGGAATCACTCATTTGGCTCGGGGTATCTATCTCGGGTTTTCTTCTCCAAGTCCGTGAGCTTTCACCGTGATCAAGCATCTCCGCCATCTTTGAAGCTTCTTGTCACTAAGGTAGCTTCTTATTAGTCCTTAGAAGCTTTGGCACCGCTTCCTTGGACGCGCAATGAGCTTTTGCTACTTTCATGTTTAGCGATAAAAGCTCCACTTTCGCTTTCGGCCAGCGGCGTTCTAGTCCTCACCGCCGGCGAGAATGCTACCATTAGATTCGTTGTGCTATTGCGAATCCATTTTGGTTCTTGGTGGTGCGCCGCGCGTTGTTGTCGCGGCGATTTGCCGTTGAACTCGCTTCGTTTTTCTGCACGGCGGCTCCGTTTTCGTCACTTAATTAGGACACATTAATTAAGAATCTTTAGTTAATTAATTGTGTCTTAATCATTGTCGTTGAGCCACTGACCAGTGGACCCAATATCCTTAAATCGCTCTCTGGTTCAATCCGGCACTGTTCCGACATCATTAAGATTAATCATTGGTTAATTGAATATGTCGGCATTTAATCGTTGTCGGAATTTACCTCTGGGTCGCTGACTTGTGGGCCCGAGGGGTTAAAATCAAATTTCAGTAGTCATTAGTGCCTAGTTAATGATAATCATTAGAAGCATTAATCCGTCCTAAACGCCACTCTCCATCCGCTGACAAATGGGTCCAGTGCACGTGCACGTGGGTTAAACCAGCGCGTGGGTGACTCGAAGTCACTGACATGCGGTCCCACGTGTCAGCATCTCCCTTTGAACTGCGTTCAATGTCTACCGTTCATTTTTAGATCTGCGGCTCGATCTTTGTGTGCGTTCGGACCCTCGGATGCCTTGATCGTTCTCGATCGTCGATCTTTTGATCAACGGCCAAGATCGTGTATGCAACCGCACCGTCAGAATGCATACACTCAAGTGCGCCGTTGGATCTTGATCCAACGGTGGGCTCCGTTCGATTCGGCGCGCGTCGCTTTGTTTACGACAGCGTGAGCCGTAGGATTTTAGATCAAGGGTTGGGAGTTGTCCACGTCTTATTCTTTTATTGGAGTTTGTCTATATTTGGTAAGTATTTGTTTATCAGCTGAAAATGATGTAAAACTTTAGAAACTCATAACTAATTCATTTTAATCGCTTTTAGATTATTCCAACGGTAATAAATTATGTTGCCACTTTAGTTTATTATAAAAATGGATTTAAGCATGTTGTAGTAGTGAGAAATTCAGTAACTAGGAATAACTCGATTTACGTCATTTTGAATATTCGAAATAGTTTTAATCTTGAAAAATGCATATCTTTTCTGTATAAATCCAAATTGTGCAAAACCAATTTTTTAAATTAAATCTGTTAGTATACTTTCATATAAAATAGGATTTGAGCATGTTCATAATTCTGTAAAATGATTTGAATTAGATCTACAACTTAGAAAAATCATAAGTAAATGTGTATAACTCCAAATTTAGTAAATCCAACTTTGCTGTTATTAGGATGTCATAATCTACCTGCTATAAAAATTTCAGACCTTAGATCACTCTAGAAAATTTTGTCATGAACAGTGCTAATTATTAATTAGGTTGTTATAGGCTGAGAAGGAGCATTTTGCTCATATCTTTTGTATGCTTAGTCCTAAATGCATGATTCTTGTTCCTATCATTGTCTTAGATCTTTCCCTAGCTGTAGTGTAAATTTTATTAGTCTTGGATGTGTTTTGCTGTTGGAGTTTCATTTGGTGTTCTTCGTTCTTATTTGCTTATCGCCTTTTTCGCTATAGGTTCCGAAGACAATATTATTAATCTTGATATTGAGCCACAGCAACCATCAGATCCTGCACTTCAGCCAGGCAAGCAGATGTAGCATTCATTTGATCATATTGTTCCTACTATTTTTAAAGTCTAATATATTGTTTGCAAATTCTATGTATGCATTGCTATGTTGTTTTAAACTATTGTCGGTAGTTGGCCTACTAGATGCATTATCAGTAGGAGGTGTTCATTCCTCTACCACTGAAGCCTAGGTTACTTGTTGTGATTTTGGGTTCGCTGGATGGACCCTTGTCACTTAGTAGTTTACGTGTCATTATGCTTAGCCATGCTTAGCTATCGGTAGAAATAGGCGGTCATCGACTTGTCGATGACCTTGATCACACAAATTGTTATAATCTGTATATTTCAGCCTTGTGCTATGTCTAAATTGCAAAACTAAAACTGAAAATGAAAACAATTTAGACTTGGGCACAATGGTAAGATGGTGTGATCTTTTGGGTGTGATTGGAATGGTGCCCGGGTCAATTAAGGACCGAACTACTTGTGAGTATCTGTTATCCGAGCATTACGTGCGTGCTAACCACACTAGAGGATATGGGACCTCTCTTAGTTGAGTACTTTGGGCTGTGTTAATTAATGAGTCGCGTGGTGGGTTGCATATTTGATTATATGCAACATGGACACATTTGTAGGAGGAGAACACCACGAGGCGGTGTATCTTGCTCCACGTATGGGTCCTTGTGATCCATATTTCGTCTACAGATCACTAAGGATTAACCCCATACGTGCGTCTCTTGATTAGCATATTCCATTGGAAAGGGTTCAGAGGACTTAGCCGTGCTGGCATACCAAAGGAAGTGTGCTTAATAGCTTGGCAAAAGGCGATGCAAGTGTGGGTACATTGGTACACCCCGCAGGATTAAAACTATTCGAATAGCCTCGCCCTAGGTTATGGACACGCTTGGATAAGCTTTTCAAGAGTTAGACTACAACATTTTACAATTAAAACTTGAAGGTGGTATGAATCGTGGATTCATGCTATGTTGTGGTGGCTTTGGGAAAGTCACTTCTAGGTGGATACATTACTTATGCTTACTCATTGTTATTTAAATGCTTAAAACAGATTTTACAAACTCATTATTCAATCTATTACAATATTGCAAATGAAACTTGCTTTATGCGTCCAAAGAACCATAAAACCTCATCCTTTGAATACAGCTTTCATGTAGCTATGTGTAGGCTTGCTACTCGTAAGTCTTGCGAGTACATTTTGTACTCACCGCATTGCTTGTGTTGTGCAGAGGATGATAGTGAGTCCGATGGACCTCACTTTTGTGAGTTGTGCCGTGGCGGTTCTGAGGCGATTAGCTTGGCGCCCGGTCGGTTGCCCTGTGGTGTTATGTGGCTAACGGTCGTCTTTTGGTTTAAGCCATCTTATGGCAACTTTTGCTTCACTGTTACTTATTTGGTACTTATGTCATTTGGCTGGTCGGTGTGTTGTAATAACTTATATTATGTATGTCTTTTGGTAGACTTGTTATAATGTTGGATGGAATTGATGCATGCTTGGATATGATGTATGTGTGCCGCTTGTTCTGGGAGGCACATATTCATCGAGACGCGGATTATTCTATTTGTGATACTAGAACCAGAGGAAGTTAAGTATTACAAGTTTAATAAACCGGGGTCTCACAGAGCTTGGTATCAGAGCCATACTGACCGTAGAAACCCCTAGCTTGGTCGTCCCTAGTATATTTTGAAAACTTACTTTCCAAATGTCAGTGTTTTCCTGAAAATTTTAAGTAAGTTCTCAGATTTTACTCCTTATCTATCTTAGTTTGCTCATCTCACCTTGTTCTAAACTGAATTTGAAAGCTGAGTTTTCCTCTCATCTTCCTTCAAAAGTTAGCAGCCGAGTAGATTGGTTTTGGGTACACCATGAGAGTTATAAAATGAAAGTGTTGGCTGCCTTGGGAATATGTGAAGCAATTGGAAGCTGCAAGTTTCGGCCAGGAGCTTAGAGGGAAGATCTGGACAGCAAGAGAATTTCTGGACAGCTAGCATTTAATTACTAGGAGGTGCTGAAATGAGAGGTTAATTCCACTAAAACTTGTGGGGATAAAAGGGTAAGAAGTGATATGAGATAGCTAAGTATTTAACCCTTCTTTAGCAAATTTCCCACCCTGTTTCCTTGCTGTTTTCGAACCGAAGTTTTTTGTCTTCCTGACAATTGGCTACTTGTTCTTTAATACGAGTTAGTCATAATGGGAAGATGGATATTATCTTTGTGATCTTGCTGCAGTTCTATGTGGTTACTTGAGCGTTTGAGGATGGTTTTGTTAGTGGTTAGTAGTTTTCTTTGTCTCCTGTTCCGGAGTTGTGTTTAACCTATTTTTGTGGAACAGGATGAAAAGAACCACCGCAATGATCCACCGGTGGTTCCGATGAGGAGCTTCCCCCTCCTCCGACCATGGCTGAGGTTCTGGCTCAGATCGAGCGGAATCGCATGGACCAGACTCGGATCTTGGAGGTCATTGCGAGGAACACCTCCGCTCCGCCGCCGCCGGGATCGGAGGTGGTGGCCACGGTCTCGTGGTGGGGTTGCGGAGTTCCTCCGCACGCAGCCGCCACTTCTCTCGATCCGAGGATCCACTCGACGCGGATGATTGGCTGCGTCTTGTCGGCGAAAGCTCAATATCGCTCGGTGCCGGAGCAGGAGCGGGCACTCTTGCATCCCATCGGCTGAGGTGCAGCACTATCTTGGTGGGAGAACTTTCGCCATGCAGCCCGCGAGCCACGTTGTCGTGGGATGAGTTTTGATCTCGCTTCCGTCGGCCCACATACCGATGGCCCGATGAAGCTCAAGAAGAAGGAGTTTCTTGCGCTTAGCGGCGCAAGTCGTCTCGGAGTATCTTTACGAGTTTAACCACTTGGCTCGTTATGCTCGGGAGAGGTGGCCTCGATGAGGCTAAACAGAGAAGTTCATGGATGGTTTGTCGAGGAGCTGCAGGACAAGCTATCTATTGTGGACTTTGTTGACTTCGTGCCTTGGTTGACAAGGCCATCGTCGCCGAGCACAAGGCGAAGGCACCGGGTGAGTCCCGCAAGCGCAAGTGGGAGGCCCATCGGTGCGCGACAGCTAGCCTCACTCGTCCCGTGTTGGGCCCACACGAGGGCTCGTGCTTTGGCTTCACCACCGCCGAGGCCGTCGGCGCGATTGCTCGTCCCTCGCAGCCGTGTTTGACCACGTGCACTGCGACTTAGCAAGAAAGTTGCGCTCCGCAACCCAGTGCGGCGTTACCGCCGCTGCAACAAGAAGGGCCACTATGCTGCGATTGCCCTCGAGGATTGGAGCAGCCCTCGTCCTAATGGAGGACGCGGAATGGTCACACACCGACCGAAGGTGATCGAAGACTCGTGGTGTCGGGAGTGGTCGAGTCAACCACATCTCGGTGAGGAGGCTCGGAGGCACCGACGTTGTGTTGGGTACGTTCCTTGTTAGTTATCGCCCTGCTGCAGTCTTGTTTGACTCGGAGCTTCACATTCCTTTATTTCGAGATCGCTTTTGCTGATTGTGACCTTCACTTTGTTCCTTTGGGGATTCCCTTGCTTATTCGCTCTCCGGGAGCGGAAATGAGAGCTGATCAAGAATGTCGGGGTGTTCCTATTAATATTGAAGGAGTGGAATTCTTGGCGAATCTCATCTTACTTGATTCGGCGCGCCTAGATGTGATTCTTGGTATGGATTGGTTGTCCCAACACTTGGGGCAAATCGATTGTGCCAGGAAGATGGTTTTCCTCACTAGTCCCTCAGGCGAGCAAGTTGGGATTTCACCGCAGCTGCAGGGGCCACACCTTTGTGCCCTTGAAGCTAAGCCAGCCATGGAGATTCAGGATGTGCCCACAGTCTGTGACTTTGTGGATGTCTTCCACAAGATTTGCTCTGTATGCCTCGATTCGAGACTTGAGTTTGTGATTGAGTTGCTGCCCTGCATCGCTCCAATTTCTAAGGCGCTGCATCGAATGCCTCCTAATGAGTTGGAGGAGTGAAGAAGCGATTGGGTGAGCTTCAAGCAAAGGCTTCATCCGTCTAGCTCATCTCCTTGGGGTTGTCCTGTTATTTTTGTGAAGAAGAAGGACAAGACCCTACGCATGTGTGTTGATTACCGTCATTGAATGAAGTGACGGTGAAAAACAAATATCCTTTGTCTCGTATTGATGATCTCTTTGACCGATTGATTGGAGCTTGTGTGTTCTCCAAGATTGACTTGAGATTGGGGTACCATCAAGTCGGATCGTAGTGAGGATATTCCAAAGACGGCGTTCACTACTCGTTATGGCCTTTACGAGTACACCGTCATGTCTTTCGGCTTGACCAATGCTCCAGCTTTGTTCATGAATCTTATGAACTCGGTGTTCATGGAGTATTTGGATAAGTTTGTTGTGGCGTTCATTGATGACATTCTTATCTACTCCAAGAGTGAAGAAGAGCATGCTGAGCACCTGCAGATTGTATTGGGAAAGCTGCGTGAGCATCAGCTGTATGCTAAGTTCAGCAAGTGCGAGTTCTGGTTGAAGGAAGTGGCATTCTTGGGCCATGTTCTTTCAGCGGGTGGTGTCGCAGTAGATCCTAGCAAGGTCAGCGATGTTCTATCTTAGGGGCAGCCCAAGTCAGTCACCGATGTGAGGAGTTTCCTTGGTTTAGCGGGCTACTACCGCCGCTTTATCGAGAACTTCTCCAAAATTGCTAAGCCCATGACCGAATTGCTCAAGAAAGAAAAGAAATTCGTGTGGTCATCTGCTTGTGATTTGAGTTTTCAAGAACTCAAAAGGCGATTGACGTCAGCACCAGTGCTTGTTCTCCCTGATGTGCATAAGAGCTTTGACATTTATTGTGATGCCTCTCGTCAAGGACTTGGTTGTGTTCTTATGCAAGAAGGCAAGGTTGTGGCCTATGCATCGAGGCGATTGAGGCCTCATGAACTCAATTATCCTACCCATGATTTGGAGTTAGCGGCGGTGGTTCATGCACTCAAGATTTGGCGGCATTACCTCATTGGTAACATTTGTGAGGTGTATTCGATCACAAGAGCTTGAAATATTTGTTCACCCACCGGATCTGAACCTCGGGCGAGAGGAGATGGTTGGAATTGATCAAAGATTATGATATGGGCATTCGGTATCACCGGGCAAGGCTAATGTTGTTGCGGATGCACTCGATCGCAAGGTGTATTGCAATACCTTGTCACTTCAAGAGCAACAACCTACCCTTCTCGAAGAATTTCAGCGGCTTAATTTGGGATTGATTGAGCATGGTTATCTTGCTACCTTGGTTGTGCAACCGACTTTGGTGGAACAAATCAAGGCTGCCCAGCAGACAGATGTTGGTGTGATCTAAATCAAGCAGAACATCAAGAATGGGACAGCTAAGTGCTTTTCGAGGATGAGCACGGTGTTGTGTGGTTTGGACAGCGCTTGGTGGTTCGAAGGTCATGGAATTGCGGGATTTGATTCTCGCGAGGCCCATGACTCCCTTTGTCTATCCATCCTGGAGCTACCAAGATGTATCAAGACCTTCGGAGAGATTCGGTGGACTCGCATGAAGCGCGAGATTGCTAGGTTCGTGGTCGAGTGCGATGTGTCTTTGTCGTGTCAAGGCTGAACATCAACGTCCAATGAGCCTTCTTCACCTTTGCCGATACGAATGGAAGTGGGATTCCGTTGGTATGGATTTCATCACGATGCGCCGTGCTTCTTACGGGAAGGATGCTATCCGGGTTGTCATTGATCGATTGACAAAGGTGGCACATTTTCGCGGGCGTACCAATCTCGGTGTTAGTCGGTGGCAGATCTCTATGCGTCTCGCATTGTATGTTTGCATGGTGTGCCACGACGATTGTGTCGGATCGTGGTTCTCTTTTCACCTCTCGCTTTTGGCATAATCGCAAAGGCGATGGGTACACGTCTTTCTTTCGGTTCACTTATCATCCTCAAACCGATGGTCGACGGAGAGTCAACCAAGTGTTGGAAGATATGCTCCGTGCTGTGTTCTTTCCTATGGAAAGAAGTGGGAGAAGTGCTTGCCGTTCGCGAGTTCTCCTACAACAACGATTTCAAGCTAGTCTTGGCATGGCACCGCTTGAGGCTTTGTATGGGAGGAAGTGTAGAACTCCATTGAACTGGTCGGAAGCGGTGGCGTCGGTTCTTGGGCGATTCCATCAATGAGGCCGAAAGTCGTTTGGTGATTCGTGAGCATCTGCGCGTGGCGCCCCGAGCAAAGAGCTATGCGGATCGTCGTCGTCGGAGTTGAGCTTTGAGCCCAATGACTTTGTTTATCTCAAGGTCTCACCTTGAAGGGCCATCAGCGTTTTGGCATCAAGGGCAAGTTAGCTCCTCGATATGTTGGGCCTTATCGCATCATCGAGAGGATTGGAGCCGTTCAATACAGATTGGAGTTGCCAGCTTCACTTGAGAGTGTGCACGACGTGTTCCATGTGTCACACTTGAAGAAGTGCCTCCGTGTTCCAGTTGAGGAAACTCCGTTGGAAAATCTCGATGTGCAAGAAAATTTGACCTATCATGAGCATCCTATTCGTATTCTCAAGAATCGAGCGAAGGACAAGGAACCGTGTCATCAAGTTCCTTAAGGTTGATGGTCAAACCATTCGAAAATGAGGCAACTTGGGAGCGCGAGGATCGTCTTCGTGCAGATTACCCATCCTTCTTCTCCGAGTAAACAGAATCTCGGGGCGAGATTCTTGTAAGGGGGGGAGGTTTTGTAACATCCCAATCTTGGGCTTGTGTTTCAAATGTAAGAAAATCAGTAGGAATTAAAACTTTTTCTTACATCATGTATTTCTGTTGTCTTGAACAATTCTTGTACAAGGGATTATGGAAATACATTGTCACAAGTCTAGTTGATCCAAATCTTGTTATTCCAAAAACAATCTTGTCAAATCTTATGATCATCCTCTGGAAATATTTTTCCTAAGTCTCTGTGATGGTATGTGACCCCTCTGAAAAATTTCACAATTTTTAGAAATTGTTTGAATATTTTTAGAGGCAGTCAAACCTGTTTGACTCTCAGTCAAACATTAAAACAGAGCCTTGCAGAATTTTTGGAGATTTATTCGCAGCATAAAAACCTCTGAAAATTTTATACAAGGTTAATATCTGAGTTAGCAAGCTCCTGTAAAAATTTCATAATTTTCGGAGTTAATTTGCTACCTCAAATAAATCATTCAAAGTCTCTGTTCTTATTCCAAAGTCAAACTTGGTTTTACTGTTACTTGGGTTCGAGTCAGACTCGGGCTCGAGCCAATTGATTCGGTCCAGTCAACTAACTGCACCGAGCCTCTCTTTAAAACGCGCGTTGGATCTCAACCGTTGGATCTAAATCGCACGGCCCGCGCGCGTGTAACCCTTCGGACCTTCCGGTTGCAAGTTTGATTGTCGACCGTTAGATTCCCATCCAACCGTTGAGATTTCCCGAACCCTTCGGACCCTCCGGTTGCATTTCTGAATCAGGGCCGTTGGATTAAGATCCAACGCCCGCGTGTTCCTTCGTTGTAAATTGAGTTTGCGACGTGGAGCAATCTAAGCCGTTCATTTCTAATCCTAAGGCTCGCAATCTCCCCGTTGTGTTTTGAACCTAGGAGGCGTGGCTCTATCTCAGCCGTCCGTGTCTCATCTAACGGCTGTGAATCACCGAGCCTTTTCGCGGGTCGTCTTCAACCTCTAGCCGTGCATGAACAGTAGGGAGAGTAATGGCAGTGTCATTTCTTGCTCCCTAAAGCCACCCTAGCCGACGTTTAGGGGTATGGGAGGTACTCTGAGCCAGGCCATGCCCTAGTGCACGTCTTCACCTCTTTTTCCTTGTCGGCCGCACCTTGTGCTCTGTGTTTTGCCGCCCGAAAGATGTGTGGTGCCAACCCTAATGCTTTCATGGCTTTATAAGCACTCTCAAGACCTCCTGGTATTTCTTTAGACCACCATCAAGCTTCATTCTCAATATTGGAGCTTAACACCTCAAAAATGGCAAATCGCCATTGTTGACCCGTGGAGCTCCATTGGTGTTCTTGGTGTTCCAGTGGTCCTCCTTCATGTTTCTTTGCCCTAACCTTATCTATTTACTTCCTTGAACATTTCCCCTCACTTAATTTTGGATTTGATTCTCAGGAATTGTCCAATTTGGGGTTTGTTCAAATTCGGCCGAAATTGGTCATCTTCTTCCTCAGCTCAGGTGAGTGCTCCATTTTCTAATTACTTGCTCATGTAGCTTCTGTGAATCATTATGAAGCTATTTTGATGCTTTGGAATCACTCATTTGGCTCAGGGTATCTATCTCGGTTTTCTTCTCCAAGTCCGCGAGCCACCGTGATCAAGCATCTCCGGCCATCTTTGAAGCTTCTTGTCACTAAGGTAGCTTCTTATTAGTCCTAGAAGCTTTGGCACCGCTTCCTTGACTGCAGGTGAGCTTTCGCTACTTTCATGTTTAGCAGTAAAAGCTCCCACTTTCGTTTTCTGGCTAGCCGGCGTTCTAGTCCCTCACCGCCGACGAGAATGCTACCATTAGATTCGTTGTGCTATTGCGAATCCATTTTGGTTCTTGGTGGTCGCCGCCGCGGCCAGTGTCGCCGGCGATTTGCCGTTGAACTCGCTCGGGTTTTGCCGGCACAGCAGCTCCCGTTTTCGTCACTTAATTAGGACACATTAATTACCAATCTTTAGTTAATTAATTGTGTCTTAATCATTGTCGTTGAGCCACTGACCAGTGGGCCCAATATCCTTAAATCGCTCTCTGGTTCAATCCCGCACTGTTCCGACATCATTAAGATTAATCATTGGTTAATTGAATATGTCGGCATTTAATCGCTGTCGGAATTTACCTCTGGGTCGCTGACTTGTGGGCCCGAGGGGTTAAAATCAAATTTCAGTAGTCATTAGTGCCTAGTTAATGATAATCATTAGAAGCATTAATCCTGTCCTAACTGCCACTCTCAGTCGCTGACAAGTGGGCCCAGTGCACTGTGCACGTGGGTTAAACCAGCGCGTGGGTGACTCGAAGTCACTGACATGCGGTCCCACGTGTCAGCATCTCCCTTTGAACTGCGTTCAATGTCTACCGTTCATTTTTAGATCTGCGGCCCTGATCTTTGTGTGCGTTCGGACCCTCCGGATGCCTTGATCGTTCTCGATCGTCGATCTTTTGATCAACGGCCAAGATCGTGTATGCAACCGCACCGTCCGAATGCATACACTCAGGTGCGCCGTTGGATCTTGATCCAACGGTGGGCTCCGTTTCGATTCGGCGCGCGTGCGCTGTTTTCGGCACGCGTGAGCCGTAGGATTTTAGATCAAGGGTTGGGAATTGTCCAAGTCTTATTCTTTTATTGGAGTTTGTCTATATTTCGGTAAGTATTTGTTTATCAACTGAAAATGATGTAAAAACTTTAGAAACTCATAACTAATTCATTTTAACTACTTTTTAGATTATTCCAACGGTAATAAATTATGTTGCCACTTTAGTTTATTATAAAAATGGATTTAAGCATGTTTGCAAGCAGTAGAAAATTGTGTAACTAGGAATAACTCGATTTTGTCATTTTGAATATTCGAAATAGTTTTAATCTTGAAAAATGCATATCTTTTCTGTATAAATCGAAATTGTGCAAAACCAATTTTGTTAAATTAAATCTCATAGTATACTTTCATATAAAATAGGATTTGAGCATGTTCATAATTCTGTAAAATGATTTGAATTAGATCTACAACTTAGAAAAATCATAAGTAAATGTGTATAACTCCAAATTTAGTAAATCCAACTTTGCTGTTATTAGGATGTCATAATCTACCAGCTATAAAAATTTCAGACCTTAGATCACTCTAGAAAATTTTGTCATGAACAGTGCTAATTATTAATTAGGTTGTTATTGGCTGAGAAGGAGCATTTTGCTCATATCTTTTGTATGCTTAGTCCTAATTGCATGATTCTTGTTCCTATCATTGTCTTAGATCTTTCCTAGCTGTAGTGTAAATTTTATTAGTCTTGGATGTGTTTTTTGTTGGAGTTTCATTTGGTGTTCTTCGTTCTTATTTGCTTATCGCCTTTTCGCGTTAGGTTCGAAGACAATATTATTAATCTTGATATTGAGCCACGGCAACCATCGATCTGCACGCACTTCACAAGCAAGCGGATGTAGCATTCATTTGATCATATTGTTCCTACTATTTTTAAAGTCTAATATATTGTTTGCAAATTCTATGTATGCATTGCTATGTTGTTTTAAACTATTGTCATTAGTTGGCCTACTAGATGCATTATCGTAGGAGGTGTTCATTCCTCTACCACTCAAGCCTAGGTTACTTGTTGTGATTTTGGGTTCGCTGGATGGACCCTTGTCACTTAGTAGTTTACGTGTCATTATGCTTAGCCATGCTTAGCTATCGGTAGAAATAGGCGGTCATCGACTTGTCGATGACCTTGATCACACAAATTGTTATAATCAGATATTTCAGCCTTGTGCTATGTCTAAATTGCAAAACTAAAACTGAAAATGAAAACAATTTAGACTTGGGCACAATGGTAAGATGGTGTGATCTTTTGGGTGTGATTGGAATGGTGCCCGGTCAATTAAGGACCGAACTACTTGTGAGTATCTCATTATCCGAGCATTCGTGCGTGCTAACCACACTAGAGGATATGGGACCTCTCTTAGTGAGTACTTTGGGCTGTGTTAATTAATGAGTCGCGTGGTGGGTTGCATATTTGATTATATGCAACATGGACACGTTTGTAGGGAGGAGAACACCCGCCGAGGCGGTGTATCTTGCTCCACGTATGGGTCCTTGTGATCCATATTTCGTCGGCAGATCACTAAGGATTAACCACCATACGTGCGTCTCTTGATTAGCATATTCCATTGGAAAGGGTTCGTAGGACTTAGCCGTGCTGGCATACCAAAGGAAGTGTGCTTAATAGCTTGGCAAAAGGCGGTGCAAGTGTGGGTACATTGGTACACCCTGCAGGATTAAAACTATTCGAATAGCCTCGTCCTAGGTTATGGACACGCTTGGATAAGCTTTTCAAGAGTTAGACTACAACATTTTACAATTAAAACTTGAAGGTGGTATGAATCAGGGATTCATGCTATGTTGTGGTGGCTTTGGGGAAAGTCACTTCTAGGTGGATACACATTACTTATGCTTACTCATTGTTATTTAAATGCTTAAAAACAGATTTTACAAACTGTTGTTCAATCTATTACAATATTGCAAATGAAACTTGCTTTATCGTCCAAAGAACCATAAAACCTCATTCCTTTGAATACGACTTTCATGTAGCTATGTATAGGCTTGCTACTCGTAAGTCTTGCGAGTACATTTTGTACTCACCGCATTGCTTGTGTTGTGCAGAGGATGATAGTGAGTCCGATGGACCTCACTTTTGTGAGTTGTCTTTGTGGCGGTTCACGAGGCGATTAGCTTGGCGGCCTGTCGGTTGCCCTGTGGTGTTATGTGGCTAACCGGTCGTCTTTTGGTTTAAGCCATCTTATGGCAAACTTTTGCTTCATTGTTACTTATTTGGTACTTATGTCATTTGGCGGTGGTGTGTTGTAATAACTTATATTATGTATGTCTTTTGGTAGACTTGTTATAATCATTGGATGGAATTGATGCATGCTTGGATATGATGTATGTGTGCCGCTTGTTTCAGGAGGCACATATTCATCGAGACGCAGATTATTCTATTTGTGATACTAGAACCAGAGGAAGGTTAAGTATTACAAGTTTAATAAACCGGGGTCTCACATAACCCATGTTGAGAGGTTGAGGTCGAGGTTGTGGCCCTGTGCTGTACCAGGTTAAACCACTGTTCGTGGTATAGCAATAGTGAAGTGCCCACATTGGATATCGTAGTTCGTGCTTTAATAGTAACTATATTTAGAAGAGTTGTTCTCTTCTTTGAAATTTAATTTGGTCAACTCTAGTCTACTTGGGGTTGATGAGCTTCTCTTGGGTTATTAGTCTATTACGGTTGATGGGTTGCTTTGAAAAGGATTGATTTGTTTCCATTGGTTTAATTTTGTCCTGTAAAGCAATCGTTGTTTTCCCAATCGTTGAGTTATTTTTTTGCGGTTGGTGAACTTGGTTGATTGTCAAGCTTGACCTTTATAATGGAGTTTTGTCTTTCTCATTGAAAAACCTTGACCCATTTATTCGCTTGATGTTTTTTTTAGCTAATAAAAGTTTCCTTTTGCAAGTCCTTTAGTACATGGAGGCTTTGACGCAAGGTATCTCTTTTGGGTATTTTGAGTGTGGAAGTTGAATGTTTCTCTTTTATGAAAGGAAACGTTAAACCTTTAGCGATGTCTTGTCATGGTTAAACTAGAGGTTATAACCGAAGAAATTAATGGTTGTGATATGGGTTATCAAGTTGAGTCTGTAGTGTGGTGCATATTGGATCTTAACTAAGATCCTTGGAAGGGAAGTTGTTTAAGTTATTGGTGTCTTGTAGTTCTTGTCGAACTGTGTTTAAGGGTATGGTTGTACCCAATTGAGGTTAAAGGATTTATTAATAATTGTGAGATATTGGTGATTTGGTCTGAGCATTAAGATTATGGAATTTGTTAAATTTATTAGATAATTCGGTGTAATGGGTCCCAATGGATTAATCTATCAATAGTGATGATTATGTTAAGGATATGTTTGACATTGCCTTAGAGGATTTTAATCCAGAAATTTTCATAAGCTCATTACTTGATGATTATACTTAATTGCTAGATTGAAACATGTATACCGGATTGGATGAATGTTGAGGTAGTACCTTGTGAAACCCGGTGATTTAAGGAGATGATGTTATTAAATCCTTAATTAAACTCTGAGCATAAAGTGGAATATTGACACGGTGTATATAGATGGTTCAGGTGATCACAAATAGACGTATGATCCTATTTGCATACTTGATAGTTACAATTGTCAATTGTTGATGATAGATGAGGTGGGTGTTGAGCACCATTTATGGATTAGTGGATGAATGATTATGTGGTTTATGATAGTGTGCCTAGCGAAATTATTATTTGATAGCATGATCTGATTAGAAGGGGTTTGTTTCAACCTTGTGGCTTGTGTTTCTTTTGGGTAGGTTTATGAGGGGATAAGAGGCTATGATGAGTCTCGCTAAGAGTGTATTATGTCATTGTTATGGCGATGGTCAGTAAGGGATTATGATCATAATATTGAATGTTTTGTGTAAATGAATTGGATTGCTCACCTAATATTGATTAAATGAAAATGTTTCTAATTTTGTGTTTGTGATCTTTCAGACCTCAGGTTGGTGTGGTAGCTGAAATTGTTTTGAGCAAAGTGAAGTGTTGAGAGATTTTATAAGTTCCTAGGTGGTTTATGTGTTGTGGTCTTCAAATCCCTTTTTGTTGGAGTTGGTATGGTGATGTTATAACCAACGAAGTCATTTTCTTTGTAAGAGGAAAGAGTGAAGTAGAAGTATTTGAGATTGAAGTCAAGTTCTGTAATTTGCAGGTTATTGAAGTTTATCTAAAACTGTTGTTCTTGCCCACAAGAGGTTTTTTTTTCGAATTTCCAAAGCAATGTTTTATCTAAAACTGTGTGCCCTCAATTATGATCTCATCTTTTGTTTTCCAAGATCATTGTTATTTAATTGTTCTCTTGATCTTGTAACGACTGTAAGTGGTAACGTTTCCCTTTGTGCTGAAATTTACTTCTATTTGCCTCTTCTTCTAAGAAAGAGTTAACTGAACTGTATTGCAAAGTCTCGTCGGATGTGAATTGGCAACTAGATAGTGGTGGTCTAGTAGATGGTTTGGTGAACCTTTAGGTGTCAGGTTGTCTGAGGGGCATTGAGTAATAAATCAATTTATTAGAATAATCCTTGCAGAGGATTTGATTTAAAAAGAATGCTTGTCTTTGGAGCTAACGAGTTTTTCGTTCTTTGCAACTAGTAGAACCTATAGCGAGATGTGGTCCAAGATTTTTTGTTCATTTTGACAGAACATTAGAATTAGCAAGTATGAAAATCTTGACCAGTTTATTAGAGTATCGCATTTGGGTACTCGATAAGATTGTGTAGAATAAGTATGATGGAGTAGTTCAATGAGAGTAGCCGTGTAGAGAAATCTAATAGTCGTGTTAATTAATGAGATAGCAGGGATTGTTGAGTTATTGTCAAGTATGACTCGGCCTCAGTGAGTAACCCTATGGGAGTTAGATTATCTCTAAGGGTAACTTGATCAAGAATATATTTATTTATTGACGTTAGTGATTGAGTATGTTTGAATCTTGGTCAATCAGTTAGGGTGTTGTGACAATATGTGTTTATTGTGGTTGAGTAGCTGCATTTGATTGGTGTGGGTTAGAGAAGGGCTAAGATTGATGAAACGAATAGCCTTCGGCGGTTACTTGACTAGTGAGGAATGTTGATACTAAGGACTGAGGTTTTTGTTGGGTTGTGTGAAATTTTAGTCATCAGGCCTGAGGGTTACCTATCAAATTTACCAGAAGTTCAGTGTAGGAGTCTTAGAGATTAAATTTGGGCTTGCATTTTTATGCTAGCACCTTGGTTTCCCATGATTAGGTTCCAAGAGTTATGGCTATCTTTGATAGAATCCCTTGAATGTAGTAAATGAGTGTGTATGCGGTGAATTTCAAGTTGATTATCCTTACAAGATTGAGGTAACGTGATTATGGCTGAAATCTATATTGAGGTGTGTTGGGCATTATTTGTCAAAGTAATTCTTTTGGTAGGGAAGTTGATCAGAGTATGTTATGGTGGATTAAAAGAGTCTCACTACATAGGTGTAGATTTTGTGTTCAGTTTGAGCATAACTTTGAGGTTGCCAAATTTAAAGAAATGAATTATTGGGTTATGCGATCGTTTGAGACTTCATGATTTAAGAGGAAGTTGAATTCTTAATTCTTAACAGAAAGTTTGGGAAAAAGGTGGTATTCTCGGTTAATGAGAAGTACTCTTGGTTTTATTTGAGCTTTGTCTCCAAGACATATGCCAGTTATAAACTGTGTTGATTCTTCTTGGTATGCGTGATTTTTTTTGGTTAAGAAAAGAAAGGAAACGGCTATTTTGGGCATTTGAGTGATTTCGCATCTAGCTTATGTGATGTTTGTTGGCAAACTGCCTACGTGGAAAGTGGAGGAGTTTCATGACGAATATTTTGGTTTTGGATTTAACTCTCTTTGGTGGGGAGTTGGTAATGCGTGTTTGCAATGAGAATCCTTTATTTTTAGTCGAGTTCTGTTGTGTGTCCCTAGTTAAAGGAGGTACTCCTTGTTAAGATAAAGAGGTCGACTGAGAGATGGAACAAGAGTTCTATATGTTACATGCAAGTTTGGTGGTTTGGACCCGAAGATATAGATAGCCTAACGTATATTTGGTTGTTCTGGAAGTTACGGGGACTTCGGAAGAAAGCCATTCACTAGGACCGTCTCGAGTCATGGAGCAGGAAATATAACGTGTTGGGTGAACTGTGTTACGAGAATGCTAGAGCCATTCTGAGTGTGAAGATTCGTTGAAGCCGGTGACCCACGAGTAAGACTGTGCCCTCGAGTCATATCCGTTGAGTGACTCTTGAAAAGATAGGGCGAGTAATAAGGCGTAACACGTCAGTTGCATCAAGGTGCGGTGGTTCCATAATTCTGAGAGGAAGACAACTTCGGAATTGAAGTCTCACATGCGCGATCAGAATACAAAATTATTCACTCTAGGTATGTGGTAATGTCAGTATGTTCTTAGCTGTGGTTATTCTTTGGCGTTAAGTGTGAGCAGAATTCGGGGTCGAATTCCATTTAAAGGGTAGAATGTAATACCCCAAATGTATTCGGAGAGAAGAAATAAATTAGAGACAAGGACCAATTAGAAAAAATATTTTAACAGAGATTAGAGGGGATTTACGATAATTTCGACAACTTGGGCTATGGGCTTCCAAACACACAGCATTTAGGCCCATGAGGGGTTGGCTACCAATAAAAAGAGGAAGGAATCCCTAGAGGTGGTACTGTAGCATAGCGTGCTATAGTACCCATCGCCGCTACACTACCATGAACAGTGCCGCCCTAATTGGAGGAAGAAGGCGATCACCCGAGATCGATTGGCCAAGAAGAAGGAGATCGCTGGAGGTGCCCGGCTGTTGGAGGAGGAAGAAGGTGAGGGGAACAGGACCATCTTTGGGGAGAGAGTTCGCTGGTGAGTGCGCGTCGTGCCCGGCAATCGGTTCTTCAAGGTTAACCTTGTTTTTCCCTCGTTTAGATGCTTTAGCACTTAATTGTTCTATGTCGGTAATTCTGTCGCCTAAGAGCAGATCGCTTAGAGGGACGTTTTGATGTAGTTAAGTGTGGAATAAGTCTTTGTCATCTCCTAGAAAGTTGTAGAGGACGTCAATAGCTTTCAATGAAGTGCAAGATCGTATTTTTTGAACCTCTGTAGCAAAAGTTATGATATTATTAGTACGACTGTTCCGCGAATATGTCAGTATTTTGACAGGTTTTAGTAATCTGACCTTTGTAATCAGTTAAATAGAGAATTAGAGGATCTCAGTATAACTAAAGTTGTATATACTTGTTGTAGCTTTCAGGGAAGCATAAGAACGCGAAATTTGGATAAACGAGCTGAAAGTTATGATAGTTTTAGTGCTCTATCTAGAAAGTCTGACGTGAAATCGATGTTTTGTTAATCAGCTTAAAAGTGATTTTAGATGGCCGAATCAGGGAGGCTCACCAACTAGGTTTAGTTGGGAAATTTGATTACCTTTCCATGAAGTCTAAGATCACCTCATTTCGACTCCTGTACTAAAAGATACGAATTTTTGAATACGACTGTTTACAGAGGGGTCAGTTCAGCATTTAAGAAATTGGAGTCGGGGTCGTGTTACAAGCTTTTGCTATTCCGTGCTTGCTCATATGGTTTATTTGGTCCATTACTGTTGTCTTAGAAAGCTTTTAAATGTATTTGTTTTAGGTGGGGATTGGTCCCGAGGCAGCACCTCTGCATATCCTCCGTTCTCACGCGGTTAAGGCAAGTACTGTTGATAGAATAATTATGAATGGTTGATAGAGAGTGCTAGTATTTTGATACATATTAGCAATGCATGGTTGATAGTGTGATATGTATGATTAAGAATGGTGAATGCTGTAGATATGATTAATTGTTATTCATGAGTGATTGTTCATGTTTGCTAGTATTATGAATATATGTGTTATTCATGGATGCTAGAGTGCTATGAATGTCAACGATGATGAATGCTAGAAGTATGAATAAGTGTATTCATGTATGACGTTGTTGTGAACATAAATTTATGGTGGTTTAAAGTTTTGCTCATGTGCATCATGCTATCATATTGACGGGCTTGGTCACGTGGTGGTCGAGCATTTTGAGGTCCCCGTCATGTAGATGACGGGTTGAGGTCCCCACATTCATGGAATGTGGGCATTGAAAAGAGGTCCCCATCATGAAAACGATGGGCTTATGGTCCCCACACTTGTGGAGTGTGGGCTTGAGGTCCCTTTACTTGTAGAGTATTGGGCAATTGGTCCTCGCGCTATGCGAGCACGGTATGGGTATGTGACGGTTGCATACTTTGCATTACCGGTAAAATGCAAAAGATAAAGAGAAAGAGAAAGTGCACTTGAGCATCCTGCATAGCATGAGCATATGACATGTTTATAATAGAGATTGTAGATGGATGTTAATGATTACAGTTGTTTATGTTATTATTGCCATTTATTGTACTTGCTGAGTCTTGGGACTCACTCTTGCTGTTGTTGTGTTTTTAGGTACCCCTTTACAAGAACGACATGCATGAGAGGGAGTAAGACTTAGAGCATTTGCACAATGGCACAAACTACTCACATTTGAATTGATAGATTGATAATTTAGTAGAAGAGAAACTTGCTTAAAGATTTCTTTATGATTACTCCCTCTGCTTGGAATAATTTGTAATAGAGTTGATTAGAGGATCATGGATGTCCTTTTGTTTATGCTTGAAGTCGTTTGGCATGCTTTGGAAGATATAGTGATGATTAGCATAGTTTTGGTGGTCTATTGATTATGCTGGATGTTGGATTACTTAACTATGCTACATTTAAAAGTTGGAACCTCCGGTTTAGTAACTAAACAAAGGAGGTTCTGTCGGATTTTAGATAATTATATCAATATTAAAATTGTTATAGTGTCAGTTTAGTAGCATTCCAGGCCTTTCTCAGGCTGGGGTGTTATAGAATCATCAATACAACATAACGGAAGTATAAATACAATGCTTGACCCATCCCATCCTACTGTGCACCAGTGTGTCATGTTTTATGTTAATTATCCATTAGCAAATTTTAGTTAATTTTTACTAGTCATAAAGAAAATTTTAGTAAATCAAATTTACCTAAGTTGTTAACTTATTCACCACAGACCTAAAGCCCGTTCTGATATCAATTATAACACCCTACCTTAGTAAAAGCTCAAGATGTCACCAACAAATATTAACACTGCAAGGTTCTATCTCAAACTCAAGTATTTCTACCTACTAGGCATCACGATTACACATTCGACAAGGAGGTAATCATAATTTTAGCAAGCTAGTTAAATGTAATTCAATTAATAATTCGTTCTAAGTAATTATCAAAAACATTACAAATAGATTTCATTTAAGGGAAAATAACTACTAGCCATAATATCAACCATGAGGAACTAAGGGAACCATAACTTATTTAGTTATTACAATTTCTGAAATGAATAAATCATGAAATGTAGTGAATTGCTTCTCAAGTGCGAGAGTTCCATGTTCTACTTTCTCCCAAAGTATGCCATCCTCAACGATCACCTAAAACATTAAATAAATAAAGTGAGTCCAAGACTTAGCAAGTACAAATAAACAGCATACGAAACCTCTTATCAATGACAGATCATTCTCAATATACAACATATGAAACTTTAAATCATTAACTGAACCTTTTCATTAACTCAAATACATATGAAAATGTCATGAATGCAATGCAAATCATGCACATGCATGTCTCCACTTCTCTTCTGCATATACCGGTATAGCCGAGTGTAACACCCGTTGGTGTTCACTCATGCCCGCATTCTCAAAATGCAGGGATCCATTGCACGTATGAAGAATCTTTCATATGAGGATCTGGTTTCCCATATTGAAAATATGGGGATCTCAATACCCACTCCTGTGGGTTAAACATGAATACTTGAATTGAATGAAATGAAATGAACATCAATAGCCACTCCTGTGGCTAAACATGAAAACTTGAAATGAATGTAATGAAACGAAATGAACACTTCCATACCTTCCAATTGTTATAAATATTTAACGAAAACATGCAATCATTGGAAAATACTCATACTTCATAAGATTATCCATATCATAGTCATTCAACCAATTTGTAAAATAAATTATCCAATATGACTCTAAATTGTACTTGCCTTAACCATGTGATGGGTGATGACGAGTAGAGGGCTCTAACCCTGGTTTCGCACCACCTCCTGGCATTCGTAAAACATACCAAGAATACCATCCAAATGTGCACAACATAGCAACAAAACTAAATAAACTTTCGATTTATAGCTCCAAAAATCATGAACTCATGCTTCCTGAAATCTACACACAAATACCCACAATTTCTCAGGTGATCGAAAGTTTAGATTATTTCGTTTAAACCTTTGTTTTTATCTCCGTAGACTGATGTGTCATCTTCGGTATTATCGACTTAGAAATTCCATAACTTTTAATTGGTACATCCAAAAATAGTGATCTAAGACATTTTAGAATCCCCAAAGAAATATATACCATAATAAATTTAATCTAATATTTTTACTCTGCAACAAACTTTGCTAACTCAATATTTTTTCCCCAATTACTCCCAACAGAAAGGCAGAACTGAATCACATAGTTCAAAATTTCATAACTCCTATTATACTTATCCAAAAAATGTGATCTTGGGCTCTCTGGAATCATTATAAAGTCATCTATCTAATTCATGCAGACCAAATTCCAAATTTGTCCATTTTCATATTATAATTTGCATAACTATGTTCGCGGCCCGAAACCCAGAGACTGAACAGACACTCGGATTGTAAAAATCATAACTAATTATCTACTTATGCAAATAAAGTGAACAAGAACTCTCCAGAAAGTTATTGAAATTATATACCTATACCTAGGAGACACAAATCCCTAATTTCGCATTGAACTAATTCAGATCAACAGAACTGTAGATTACCTATCCACTGGCAGCTAGGAACCAAACTGATACATAATAAATTGCATAGAAAAAGAATTAAACCAACTATTGGGGAATTGAAAATCACCCTCGAAGACACGCTGGATCCCACTGAAATCTCCACGAGAATTCCCCTTTCCCTTCCTTCCCCCTCTTCCTCTTCCTTTCTTCTTCTTCCTTCCTCTCCTTCCTTTCTCCTCTTCTCCTCCTTTGGGCATAGCAGTAGGAAAGGGGGGTGCTACAGTACCTAGGGCGGTGGTACTATAGCGGTTTGCTAGGGTTTGGTTGATCCCCCCTTGCCTTCTAGCGGATAGTCATGGGTCTTGGGCCACAATGACCAATTTCCTGTGCACTTAAAAATGGGTTGGCAGTCCATAACTTTCCCAAAATTCTGAAATTTTCTTTCTTATTCTACTTAACTTCAGTACTAATTACTTTTTTTTTGGTTTAAACGGGATATTGCAGCAATCACTTACTTTCTCTATAGAAGAACCATAACCACTCCCACGGGTCACAATCTCTTGTATAAAATCTTACTAGCATCAAGAATAATACACTCCTAACAAGAATCGTCTTCATCTACTCTTCCATTATAAAGCCCCCAAAGGCTCATCAAATTGTTACATACTACTTTATCTTCCCATGATCAAATTGAGAGTATACCAAAATCTTACGACCTCACTACAACAATCAATTTATTTTAGAGAGAATCTACTACATAATTTAAAAGGTTATACCGAAACTCTTTCATCAAAGGCATACTATTATCCGACAATCTCACCATCATGCAAACACAGGTCACCTATTAAATTCCATCATCAACCTTTTCCAAAAGAAATACAATAAATTATTTCATAATATTTTTGTTATTTCAATAAGATTGTAGCAGTCAACTTATTCTAAAGAATATCTAGTACACAAACCACACTGTCGAAGCAAATCTCTTTTAACAAGGGCATGCAACCAAAAGTCATCCTCACAAAACACACTTGTATAAATCACTTTTAAATTTCAACCCGTCACCTATTAGCAATGCTCACACTAATTCCAATCTAGAGGTTATCATAAACCATTGACGATTATTCAATCATGAAAGAATTTATGGTCATTTCTCTATTTGCATTCCCACAAGCATATATAAGATCATCAAGTAGCCAATTAAAGAAAATTTCTAGATTATTTTCTACTAAGACAACACTCGAACACATCCTTAACTTTCCCTTCTTACACAGTTAGATTAATCAGTTGAGACCAAATTATCCAACAAGTTTAGAAAACTAAACAATTTTAATGATCAACCATTTCATCAATATTCCACACTTATTAATAACTCTATTGATTCCAATTAGGTATAGCCATACTCATAATCACAGTTCATCAAGAACTATTAGAGGACAACATCAACTTAATCAATTTCACTTCGAAAGATACTCATTAAGATTAATTATGCAACACGCCATTGACCCAACTTGATACCCATACCATATCAATGAACTCCTATGTTTACCCCCTCTCGCTTAAACATAACAAGAAATCACAACATGTTTTTGATGCTTTCTTTCGTAAAAGAGAAACATTAAACTTCAACACTCTAGCTACTCCAACATTTACCAACAAGAAAGGTAGAACCCCCATGAAAGGGAACAAAATTGCCAATAACAATGTTTAGAAATAGCTCAACAATGGAAAAATAATAATTGCTCTATAAAACGAGTAGAGACCAATTAAAACCCATCAACCGCTTGTAAACAGAATAACCAAATGCAAACCCAAGGAAAACAATAACCTTTCCTTAGGAACTCATCACGAACCTCAGAATTAAATTACCCAAGAAAACCCTTCACTATTCCCATACCACAAACGGTGGTATAACCAGTGTAATACTCAATTGTTCTAAGGAAGGAAATCACTTAAAAGAGAAAATTAGAAGGAGAAAAAGAGGGTTTTCGTAGTTGTGTGAGAACGTGGGCCTTGGACTTTGATCCACGAAGCCCAAGAGGGGGAGGTGGGGGAAACCCTAGTATTTACTATAGTGTCACATCAGTAGCATGCATGGCAATGTAGCGCCGCACTTTAGCACCACCACCCTCCTTGCCGTGCCAAGATCAAGAAAGAAGGAAGAAGAGAGAAGAGAAGGAAAGTAGAAGAGAGGAAAAGAGGAAGGACCAAGGACCACGTTTTCTTCTTTGGATGTTCTTCAAGGTAACAACTGGAAGTGTTTGACAAGCCTTAGTTTAATTTTGATTCAATTTGTAGATCGTTTAGCCGTAAATTCTTGTATTTTAGCAATGTCGGTATTAGATCAGTTTAGAGTATAAGTCTGTAGTGCCCGACTCTTTTGAGGATGTTAACTACGAAATTTGATCTCGCCATCTCCTAGAGATGTGTAGGTCACGTCTCTAGCTTTCAGAGAGTATTAGATCACGTCGTTTGGATGAGCGGTTTAGGAGTTATGAATTTCGTAGCACCGCTGTTCTATCACAATTCGCGATGGTTTTTAGTAATAAGGCTTAGCGGATAGCTAAAGGAATTTCTAGGAGGTCTCACTATAATAAAAGATGTATTTTAGCAATGTCGGTATTAGATCAGTTTAGAGTATAAGTCTGTAGTGCCCGACTCTTTTGAGGATGTTAACTACGAAATTTGATCTCGCCATCTCCTAGAGATGTGTAGGTCACGTCTCTAGCTTTCAGTAGAGTATTAGATCACGTCGTTTGGATGAGCGGTTTAGGAGTTATGAATTTCGTAGCACTGCTGTTCTATCACAATTCTGACAGTTTTTAGTAATAAGGCTTAAGCGGATAGCTAAAGGAATTTCTAGGAGGTCTCACTATAATAAAAGATGTAGATAATTAGCTTAGGTTTCGAGAAAGCTAAAGAACACAAAATTTGGATAATTGTACTGAAAGTTGTGATGGTTTTAAGGTCGCTGTCCAATAACCCAAACGTAAAATAGTTGCTCTGTTAATCTATTTGGAAAGGGTACTAGATGGCCGGATTAGGAAGGCTCACCAAATAGGTTTAGGTGGGGAATTTGATAAGCTTTCCAGAAAGTCTAAGAATGCGTCATTTGGATCTTGAATCAAAAAGTTATGGATTTTATGGTGTGACTGTCTGCTAAGGGGACAGAGAGCCGTTTAAGATTTGGGGAGTTGGGTTTGCGCTATTGAACGTAGCGTTTTCGTAATTACTTCTAGTTTTGTTTTATCCAGTGTTATTGTCTTAGTGTGCTTTAATTAAATTCAGGTGGCGGATTGGTCCCAGGGGCAACACCCTCTTCACGTCCTCCGTTCTCGCATGATTGAGGCAAGTACTTGTGTGCTAGTATTGTGAGTATATATGGTATTTATGGATGCTAGAGTGTTATGGATGTCAATGATCATGATTATTATTGTTGTGAAAATATGTATTATTCATGGATACTTGAATGTTATGAATGTCTATGAACATGAATGATAGAAGTATGAATAAGTTTATTCATATGTGATGTTGCTGATGATGGATGATTATGATGATTTAAGGTTCTGTTCATATGCATCATGTTGACATATTGAAGACTTGGTCCCGTGGTGACCAAGCATTTGTTGAGGTCCCCGTCATGAATATGATAGGCTTATGGTCCCCACACTCGTGGAGTGTAGGCTTAGGTCCCCATACTGGTTGAGTATGGGAATGGTCCCTGTGCTAGATGGCACAGGCATGGGCATGCATCGAGGGATGTATGCTCGGCATTACCGGTAAAATGCAAAAGAGAAAGAGAAAAGAAAGTGCATTTGAGGATGTTGCATAGCATGAACATATAACATGTTTATTATCGAGATTTGTGAATGATTGTTAATGAATTCAGTTGTTTATGCTATTGTTGCCATTTATTGTACTTGCTGAGTCTTTGGACTCACTCTTGTTGTTGTTGTGTTTTTAGGTACCTTTTACAAGAATGACATGTATGGGAGGGAATAAAACTTAGAGTGGTTGCACAATGGCACGAACTACTCACATTTGATTTGATAGAATGATTATTTAGTAGTTGATTATATTGCTTAATAAATTCTTAATGATTTCTTCCTTATTTGGAATAAAATTGTAATAGAATTGATTAGTGGATTATGGATGCTCCTGGATTATACTTTAGTTGTTTAGAATGCTATGGATGATATAGTGATGATAAGCATGCTATAGTGGTAATAAGCGTAATTTCAGATGTCTTTTGATTATACTGGATGCTGTATTGATTAAGTATGTTATAAATGATTGTTGGGACCTTCGGTATAGTTAACTATACAGAGGAGGTTCTGCCGAAATTTAGTAAGATGTCTTTTTTATAAATGGATACGATGTTAGTTAGTAGCATTCTAGGCTCATGTTGGGCTGCGGTGTTACACCTGGCCATGCCCATGTGCACCAGTGTGTCATATGTTAAGTTAATTAACCATTAGCAAATTTTAGTTAATTTTACTAGTCATAAAGCAATTCTTTTTAGCAAATTAAGTTTACCTAAGTTGTTAACCTATTACTTAGACATGCTTTTCGGTCTTGATCAACCTTTGGGGGAAAAACCATTATTACCCTTTATGCTTGGTTTGGAAAATGGTTGTGTAACACACTAGCTCTGCGGAAGCGAAGATGCAACCAACACCTACTAATACTAAACAACATCTAATAACAGCTAAATTCAGAACAAACCACTTCTCCTCACACATCTAATGATGAGGACATCACTTCTTCGGATACACACAACAATCCTCCACTTGACATTCAAGGACCAATCACTAGAGCTCGCGCCCGACAATTGAATTTACAGGTGAGCTCGTTCCTAAGTACTTCTTTTTGTTCATTTGAGAATCGATTGCTACCTAATGATTTAATTATAATTAGGAACCATGGAGAGGACCTAGAAGTACTTGGAGAAGGGCTATGAGGTGCACAAGTCCAGCAAGGGCGTTTGAATCATGTTGGAGGCCCAACTCAAGCCGACTTCGAATACAATTCGGAGTCCAGGACCAGGCCGCACTAAAACGGACGCCCAGATCGCATCCGGGCTCCGTTTTGGAGGTTCCACATATGTATGGAAAGCTGAGAAGACGACCTTTCCAATGGCTCTGGTCCCATGTCAAAATTCATTCTGAGTCAACGGGAATCGTCGAAACAAGTGGGCATTCAGAATCTATCAGGGTGCTGCGTCACCGTCTTTTGGGCCGTTCGGCTTTGTATCGTGTTGGAGCCCATTAGGGCGTGTCCAGGGGTTTTGCACGCCCCTCAGTCCTCTATATCCAGCCGCCACCCCCACCATTAGGGTGGGGCTTTGCTTAGATTAATTTTGTCTTGAACAGTTTCGCCGTTCATCAGTTTGTGAGACCCCAACTTTCGAGTGCTAAAACAATACATCTGCAATTCCGTTGTGTTCTTCCTTGTTCTTGCTTGTGTTCTTCGATTCGCAGGCGAGGATTAGCCTTCTTGGCGAGGTCAACTGGGCTGCGCACGGTTGATAACCTGAGGAGATGTGGTTCTGCGATTGCGGGGTTCAGAACGTGTTGTTCGGAAGCCGAGTCGATTTGTGTCGCGCCTCCACCAAATCGAACATATCCAGAACCTGTTGGAAGATCGAGACCCCGTTCCCATCATCTAACATAAATTTTAGCAAGGATTTAAGCACCAAATCTGCAATTATAACACCCCGTTCAAGATTTACATCATCATGAATAAGTTCAACTAGATAATATCATCAACTAGCATGAATAAACTCTGAAGATAACTACTGAAAGTGCCAGTAATCCATTTATTACAAGTAAAGGTTTCCAACTGAAGGATAGCAACAGAAATATTATTTAAGAGACGAAACGTGCAATAAGATGGAATTCATCATGTGAGGTACTCCCTCCCGATGCAAAACATAATCAATGTTCACCTAAAAACAACAATTGACAAGAGTGAGTCCAACACTCAGCAAGTACAATTGAACAACATATGAAACACTGAATTGATGACAGGTCATTCTCAATATAATGATAGCATAAGTAAATGCTATGAACGTGATGCAAAACATGCATATGACTCTACTTCTCTTCTGCATATACCGGTATAACCGAGTGTAACACCCGTCGATGTTCACTCATGCCCGTATTCTCAAAATGCTGGGATCCATTGCCCGTATGAAGAATCTTTCATATGGGAATCTAGTTACCCATATTGAAAATATGGAGATCTCAATACCCACTCCCGTGGATTAAACATGAATGCTTGAAATGAATGTAATGAAATAAAATGAATACTTCTATAGTTTCCAATTGATATCAACAATTAACGGAAGCATGTAAACAACGAAAAATACGCATACCTCATAAGATTGACCATATCATATTCATTTAACCAATTTATACAATCAGGCATCCAATATGAATCTAAATTGTACTTGCCTTTCGCGTTGCGACAAATTGGAATCTAGTGAAGGCGAAACCAAACCCAAGGTCACTCCGCCTACAATAAATATTTTACTCAAAACAAGCTTTGACAAAATAGAACAACCTTACTCACAACGCTCTTATCCTCACTCCAAAATCCAACATTTCACATCTTTAATCTACTCAAAACTAAAAATTATGTTCTTTGATATTCCCAAAAGCTAAAAGAATTACCCACAAAATTCATGTTGGTCAACATCCCTGGTTCAGCTGTTATCTATGTTTAATCTATTAATAACTACAACTGCTATAACGTAACAGAGATTCTGGACAGCACATTGCAAAGACCATAACTCAAAAACTATTCATCCAAATAATGTGAATTAATATTCTACTGAAAGCTACTAAAATTTTCCACAATTCTTTAGGAGATGATCAATCCTAATTGTGAAATTACAAACTTCAAAACTGTAGTACAACTATCAGCAGGAAAAACCCGATCTGCTACCCGAAATCCACCTCATAGCAAAAGTAGAAGACTAAACAAAGGGAATCTGAAGGGCACCCTTGAAGAACACGCTTAACGAGGATCTAATAATCCTCATTTTACTATTTATCTGTAATTGAATATTATGGGAAAATATGACGTCACACAGTTATTGAGTATACCCCTTACAGTGGTAAGAGAGAAGTCAATTAGGTGGTCGTAAGTCTTTCTACGACCACTCCCATAGTCGTAAGTCCTTCTACGACTACCATGTAATCGTAAGTTCTCCTACGATTACCTCCAGTCGTAAGTCTTTCAACGACCAGTAGCTAGTCGTAAGCTTTTCTACGACTACCTGGTCGTAAGTCCTTCTACGACTAGTCCTGTCATGACTTCACCACAGATAACTAGGCCCACTCGTATGTAGGCTTTATTAACTGTGAGATCTGAGCAGTCAATCTACGTAGTTATTCCCCGAAATAACTGCGTATAACTCTCCATTATCTCTGATTGATAACCGTCAGGCAATGTGGGGAGGTTACTACTCCGGTGATTACTACCATTATTACGGAATAATGAGGCACCTCCCGATCTGGAACTACAACTTCTTCGCGTGCTATAAATAGACTTCTTTCAGAGAGTAAGGAGGAGGACCTTCTCAAAGGATTTTTTAGAGGCAATCATGTGAGGACCCAGGGTATTTAACTAGTAATACTTAACCTCCATATGGTTCTAGCATTACTAATCAAATATCCTAAGCCTCGATGGACATGTGCTTCCCAGAATTGCAGCACATGCTCATCATCACAAAATTATACATCATTTCCATACAACATTTAACACTAGGTTCAACAACGACATACATAAAGTAAAGTTATTACAAAAGAGCCGACCGGGCAAATAACACAATATACAAGAATAACAGCGGAAGCAAAAGCACCATAAGATGGCTAAGAACAAAAGTCGATCGGTTAGCCAACATAACCCACAAGGCAACCGACCGGGCCGCCAAGCTAGTCGCCCCGAATACTACCACAACACAGCTCACAAAAGTGAGGCCCTTCGAGCTCACCTTCTTCCTCTGCAACAAATACATTTAAGCAAGACAACTGAGTACACAAGGTACTCGCAAGACTGATGTGTGGAATAGCAGACCTGTTCATAAACTACATGCAGGCTTATTTAAGTGGAGGTTGTATGTCTTATTTTGCACAAAGCCAACTTTATTTCTAATAATGTAATACATTTAAAAGCAAGTTTACAAATCTGTTTTATTGCTAAAATAACAATGAAATAATGATAAATACAAGTAACCACCTGGAAGTGACTATCCCAATAGCCACCACAACATAGCACGAATCCCCGATTCGTACCACCCATCAAGTTTTAATTAAAAGGTTGTAGTCTAGTTCTCACGGGGCGTATCCAAGCGTGTCCATAACCTAGGACGAGGCTATTCGAATAGTTTTAACCCTGCAGGGGTGTACCAATGTACCCACACTTCAGACCGCCTTTAAGCCACAAAGCACACTTCCGAAGGTATGCCGGCACAGCTAAGTCCTACGAGACGCTTTCTAATATTGTGTATTAACCACGAGCCGCTCGTATGGATCGGAATCCATACGCTTACATTGCAAGCCGAAAGACAACCAGCCATCACGGGGGAAGCCTTTCGGACACTGCAATGCTCCCAGCACCATCCCTCCTGCGACTCCCTGCGACCCGAAGCCAATACACGCCAAAGTACTAAGTCAAGAGAGATCCCATACCCTCTAGTGTGGTTAGCACGCAGAATGCTCAGTACGGTGGCGCAAGTAACTCGGTCCTTAATGACCCGGGCACCATTCCAGTCACACCCACAAGCACACCAACATACTATTGTGCCCAAGTCTAAATTATTTTATTTTCAGTTTTTAATTTTCACAAGTAAACATGGCACAAGGCTGAAATCATAAGTGATAATAAGTTTTATGTGATCAAGGTTATCGACAAGTCGATAACCGCCCATTTCTACCGAAAGCTAAGCATGGCTAAGCAATTAATCCGCAAAACTACTAAGTGACAAGAGCTCATCCACGAACTCTAAATCACAGCAATAACCTATGCTCATGGTAGTAAAGGATAATCATTTGCCTAAGGCAATGCATCTACTAGGTCAACTAACGACAATAGTTAAACACAAACTAGCAATGCATACATAGAATTTGTAAACAACATAAATACTTGAAAATACAGGGATTAACATGATCAAATTGCTTGCCTTGCTGGAATTATTCTTGCTGCAGCGGAGGATTCTCAGGTTCAATAAACTCTTCGGAACCTAACGTGAAAATACGATAAAACCAATAAGAACGAAGAACACCAAATAAAAATCAATAGCAAAAGACATCCAAATCCCATAAAATTTATACATAAGTAATAGGTTGATTTTAGACAATTTTAGGAACAAGAATTACTTCATTTGGACTTAGCATGAAAAAGTTATGCCTAAATCAATTTTGCTCACTGAAAATTCCGCTTTAATTCTATCTATTACTGTTCATGGCATAAATTTCAGAATGATCTAAGGTCGACATTTTTATGGTGGGTAGGTAATAGTATCCTAATAACATCAAAACTGAGTTTGCACAATTTGGAGTTGAAATGAATTAGTTATGATTTTTCTAAGATGTAATACTAGCACATTTCACTTTCCAGAAGCAATATTAAGAACAAGACTTATGCTACACTAAAGTGCATCCCTAGAGAATTTTAACAAAGTTTAGTTTGCCCAGATTGGAATTACAGAGAAAAAGTTATGCATTTTACAAATTTTCAATGAATTTCTAGACAACCTTTTTCACTAAACAAGATCATGCAGTTTATATCCTTTTCTGCTACATAACAGTGCCTAAATTTATTCTCAGATTAGAGTTCATTCTATAACAGAGCTAAAACCACTGGAATCATTCAAAAAGGAGCTGAAATGACAAAGTTATGCACCTTTGAAATTTGAACAATCCAAATACTTCGAAAATTTGAGCTCTCGGGAGGTCTAATAGAACTGACGAATTCGGGGAGGTCGTGGCCGTCGATCCTTCATCGCACGGCTACGGACCTCGAAGCACAACGCACCACGCGTCGTGCCCAGGGGAGGTCTGGACCGTTGAGATCGAATCCAACGGTCCCGACGAGTAGAAGTACAGCGCACGGGAAGACCTCTTCCCGCACTAGGGAGGTCTGAGCCGTTGAGATTAGATCCAACGGCTACGACCAGTGCATGCACAGCGCACGCAGAGGAGGTCCTCGCGCCTACAGGTGGTCGGGACCTTCAGATCAAGATCGGACGGTCCAGAGCTCTAAGGGAGGTCCTAAGGCTTTAATCCAAAGAAGGAGGTCGGGGCGGTTAGGATCTCTTGGGGGAGGTCCTGAACGGTTGGGATCTCACCGAGGAGGTCATGGGCGGCCACGATCTACGCGGGGAGGTCATATGCGATAGGGTTTTAACGGGAGGAGATCTGGATGGCTCAGATTAGACCAAGGGAGGTCCTGAACGGCTAAGATGAGGTCGGGGGACATCTTTGACGGCTAAGATCTACTAAGGAGGTCTATCCCGTTAGATCTAGATCTAACGGTCCAGAGCTGAGGAGGAGGTCCTAGACGATCAAGATCTACCAGAGGAGGTCTTGAGCGGTCTAGATTTTATCAGGGAGGTCCTATGCGATAAGTTCTACACGAGGGAGATCTCGACGGCTAAGATCTCGCGTGGGAGGTCCTCAATGGTCGATATTTAACGAGGAGGTCCGCAAGGACAAGTTTTTAACGAAACGAGATCTGGACGGCTCAGATCCCTCTAGGGAGGTCCTGAACGGTTCAGATCTGCTCTAAAGAGGTCCTATGACTTAGCTTTTCCGAAAAGGACCAGTGGGAGGTCTTTTGCAAAGAGGACCCCGATGGAGGTCCTAGGGTGGTCTTTGCAAAGTGACCGAGGTGGTCTTTTTGCAAAGAGGACCTCGGTGGAGGTTCAGGGGGTGGTCTTTTTGCAAAGACACGAAGGTGATCTTAACGGTTAAGATTGGGCTTAGGGAGGTCTTAACGGTTAGGATCAACACTAGGGGGAGGTCCGGGGTTTTCTTTATAAAAGACCAGGGGTGGTCTTTTACAAAGAGGACCCTAAGGGTGGTCTTTAGGGGTGGTCGTTACAAAAAGACTACGGGGAGGTCTTTTTGCGCAGGAGTGGTCCTAGCGGCCAGGATTTAACCAGGGTGGTCCTAGACGGCTGGGATGAAAACAAGAGGGGAGATCCAGGCGTTAGGATTTTTACAGAGAAGGATCCTACGGCCAAAAAGCAAATCTGAGGAGGTCAGGGATGGATAGGATGTGCACGAGGAGATCTTGATGGCTGAGATTTATAGGAAAAGAGGTCCTGGCGCTAGGTTTTAACAGAGGAAGATCCTAGGGTCAAGACTTCACCCACGGAGGTCCTCAATGGATGAGATCTACCCTAGGAGGTCCTGGGACTTAGGATTTGCACAGAAAACACTCTACGGCACAGATCTAACTTGGGGTGATCTTTAACGGTTACGATTACACCTAGGAGGTCGGGGACTTAGAAGGCATGCGCGTTTGCAAGCAAGACAAGATTAATGAGCAACCTCGGACAACATTAATGCCAATCATTAGATTACAGATCCGTCCGAGCACGACTTCGAAAACGCCCAGTGAAGAAAAGCTCACCGGCGGCGACGTGAGGCCACGCGGCGGGAACCAAGGGCACCGCTATGCTCACAATAACATCGCGGGCCTACAGCTAACTCACCGACGGCGACGGCTCGTAACGCCGCGAGCCGAGAGGAGCGAAGAACAACTTTTGACAAAACCGAAAATAAGAAAAAGGTCCGCTACGACCTAACCCGACACGTGCTCGAGCTCTAGGAGGCTAGAATGAACTCACCAGGCCAAGATGAGGTTCGAGGAGCTCTGAGGAGAGGAGGAAGCGAAGGAGGTGCTCCGGTGACTGTGAACTTCGCTGGAGACGAGGAAGAAGGTAGGGACGACCTCAAGAACAGGTCCCCACAATGCCTCCCCCAAACCAACCGATTTGGTTAGAAAAGATGCCCAAGGTGGATAATTGAACAATTGGGCAAGCCAAGGTTGCAATTAAACCACAGGAGCTCGGGTGATCTTGGGGAACTTCAAAACCCGACAATGGTGGTGCTTAGGGTTCTTGAAGCCTGGAGGAGGGAGAGGAAGTCTAAAGGAGATAGGGAGGAGCTCAGGGTCTTTTGTAGCCAAAGGTGCAAGACCACGGGCAGAGGCAACCTTCGGGTGCCTACTCCCTGCCATGGACTTGCTAGATTTGACAAGGGCAGGTAGGGGATGATTTCTTTTAGGGCAAAGCTCTGACACAATTAATGCATGGCAGAAAGTGGCGTTGGGAAGGACCAAAAAGTGACAGGCCACTGCTCCCAACAACTCGACGACACACGACACAAAAGGGAAAAACCATGACGACTGGACTCGTGGAGGTCGGGAGGAAGAAAAACAGGTCGAGGAGGTCCCGAACGTCCCCGATGCACTCGGGTGGTCTGGGCGTCCGGATTGGCCAAGGCAGAGGAGGTCCTTGGGAGGTCCTAGACCGCTGGATGAGAATCTGTCGGCTGCGGATGCTCAAGAGTTCTTTTAGAGCAGCGGGGAGGTCTAGGGCATTGGATGGGAATCCAACGGTCCAACACCCGCGCGCACGAGTCCGAGTGCGGCGCTAGTGACTCGACTTGACCGAGTCAAATGGCTGGGTCGGACTCGGGTCTGACTCGAGCCCGAGTCTGACTCAGCCCTAAATTTGGGTTTCAAACTGATCTGAAGTTTGAGCAAAACTCGAACGTCCTCGTCGACATCATTTCAGAAGTCGTAGTAGTACGACTCCATCTTCCGCCAGTCGTTCGAACAACTCGTCGCACGGAGATCGTCATGATTATCGAACACGTTGCTCCCCTGACTTGAGGAAGGTTCTTTGAACATCTAGATATCGACAAGCTCCCAGGAGAGGTGATCTTTCACCGCTCCAGGGTTGAAATCTGCGACAGCAGACGGAATACGAGGAGTATTTACCTCGTAAGACTGAGGCCTACCTTAGGTCAAGTCCACCTGTGACTGGGTATCGTCGAGTATGATCACCTGGTGACGCTAACCCTTCTTTTTTACAAAGAAGGCGCCAAGAAGTTATTACCAGATGTCGGGCGTTTTCACCCGATCTCTGAGTAGTTCGCTGGCTACCTCGCTTTCGACCAGCGAACCTAGAGAAATTCGATGGAACCCAAAATTCCATTGAATTCCTCCAGATCTACACGATAGCTATACGAGCAGCAAGAGAAGGAGAGCATTTAATGGCGAATTACCTTCCGACTATACTTGAAGGATCTGCTCGATCATGGTTGTTGAACCAGCCATTCGAGTCGATCTACTCATGGCAGCACCTCTGCGACCTTCTGCTGGCGAACTTCCAGGGCACCTACAACTGCCTTGAAAATGAGGACGACTTGCACCGGATGAGACAGAACGATCATGAGACTCTATGTCAATTCATCAGGCGCTTTAGTCAGGTTCGTAATTCCAATCCAGAGATTTATGACTCGTCTGTTATCAGAGCCTTCAAGCAGGGAGTCCGCAGCAGAAGGATAACAGAGGACATCGCTTTAAATCCTCCTACCACTGTTGTTGAACTCTTCGAGATGGCCGATAGATATGCGACTGCCACCAAAGCAGTCGAGTGGAACAACACTATTGACCGCGAAGACAATATCCCTCAAGAGGCAGGCGAAAGTGGTAAGAAAAAAGACAAAAAGGCTAAGAAATCCAAAAACAAGGCAAAAAGACATAAGTCTCCAGCCACTGGTTTTAAGGAGGTCTTGGCTGTAAGCGACAAACAGCCACGTAACTCCAAGCCAAATTCTGACTGAGGAAAAGGTAAACGCCCCAATCGAGAGAATGACAAACCCAGGTGGTGTCCTTTTCACAAAAAAGAAGGGCATGACCTTCGCAATTGCCGAGTTTTTCTACAGAAACTCGAAGACTATTACTCTGGCAAAGGGCCACTTCCTACTCTTGAATAGGTAGGTCAAACAAGTGGACGGAAGGAGTCGGATGATGATGAGGAGATGCCGTTTCAGGATCCACAACACACCATCGATCATATCTATGGGGGATCATCGGCATATGAGCCAAGGCGAAAGCTCAAGGTTGTCGAGCACGAGGTAAACACAATCGACTCTCCTCTTGTCAATAAGTTGCCGAAGTGGTCAGAAGTCACCATATCCCTTCGACTAGGCCAGATCGATTCCCGATTGTGGTCGAACCCACCATCAACAATTGTTGAGTAAACCGAGTATTGGTTGATGGTGGAAGCTCGTTAAACATATTGTTTACGAGTACTCTGGATAAGATGCAGGTTCCCAGGACAAAGGTAAGGCCGGTACGATATTATTTCCATGGGATCATACCGGGGTCTTCGGCCAAACCAATTGGCTAAGTTTCTCTTCCTTTAACATTTGGTTCACCAAGTAATTTCAGGATATAGAAGATCTCCTTTGATGTGGTCAATTTCGATACAGCATATAACGCCATACTCGAACGACCAACTTTGGTGAAATTCTTTATAGCTACTCACTATGGGTATCAATGTCTTAAGATGCCAGGTCCCAAAGGTATAATTACAATCTATTATGACAAGAAGATGGCGCACTCCTGCGATCGTCGGTCCGTCGAGATGGTTGGACAGATACCAGCTCGAGACGAAAGTCAGCCTTCGACTAGCAAGTCAAAGCCTAAAGCTGCACCAAAGCCGAACGACCAAGTCAAAGAGGTTCCTCTGGACGTGGAGGAGCCCTCGAAGACTGTTCGCATAGGGGATTCTTCTGACCCCAAATAGGAAGACGCCCTCATCACTTTCCTCCGAGCAAACGCAGATGTCTTCGCGTGGCAAGCATCCAACATGCTCGGAGTCCCCAGGGAAGTGATTGAGCACAGGCTAGCCTTACGGCCTGATAAAGTAACCGTAAAACAAAAGTTACGGAGATTTGCCCCTGATCGACGAGATGCTATTAGGTCAGAATTGGACAAGTTGCTTAAGGCAGGCTTTATAAGAGAAGTCAACCACCCAGAGTGGTTGGCCAATCCTGTAATAGTTAGGAAGTCAAACGACAAATGGCGTATGTGCGTAGACTTCACTGATCTTAATAAAGCTTGTTCAAAAGATGATTTCCCTTTACCTCGTATCGATCAGTTGGTTGACTCTACTGCTGGCTATGAAATGTTAAGCTTTCTATATGCATACTCTGGTTACCACCAGATCAATATGTGTCGAGAATATGAAGAAAAGACTGCATTCATTACACCATTTGGAATATTTTCCTATGTCAAATGCCGTTTGGTTTAAAGAATGTTGGAGCTTCTTTTCAGCGTTTGATGCAAACGATTTTTTCACCTCAACTACAAAATTTGGAAGCCTATGTTGATGATCTAATCATAAAAAGCAGCAAACGGCTTAATCATATCGCAGACTTGCAAGAAACATTCGATAATCTCAAAAAAACACCGTTTGAAACTCAATCCTGAGAATTGTGTGTTCGGAGTCTCTTTAGGAAAATTGCTTTGATTCTTAGTCTCTACACGAGGAATCAAAGCAAATCCCGAAAAGATAAAGGCCATCATGCAGATGCGCCCTCTGACCATGAAAAAAGAAGTTCAGAAAATCACAGGATGCATGACGGCATTAAGCCGTTTCATCACCGCTTAGGAGAAAAAGGACTACCTTTCTTCAAACTTCTAAGGAAGTACGAGGGTTTCGAGTGGACGAAAGAGGCTAATGCAGCCTTTTAGGATGTCAGGAGATATCTTACGAGTGCTCCTGTCCTGGTTTCCCCGAAACTAGGAGAGACGCTCTTAATTTATCTAGCTACCACACCACAGGCAGTGAGCACAGTACTGGTCGTAGAATGTGAAAACATATAACAACCAGTTTACTACGTTAGTGAAGTTTTACATGGGCCTAACGAGCATTACCCTCAGGTTCAAAAACTTCTATATGCCCTCCTCATGTTTCCGAGGAAACTGCGCCATTATTTTCAGGCACACAAACTAGTTGTGTCGTCTGAGTTTCCATTGGGAGCGATCCTCCAGAATAGGGAAATAGCGAGACGCATGGCAAAATGGTCAGTCGAACTTGGGGAGTTTGACATCCATTTCGTGTCCCGAACGACCATTAAATCCCAGATCTTGGCAGACTTTGTCGCCGAATGGACAAATCCTGAACCTATTCAGGATCCCTAGTACGATTCCCACGACCAGTGGACGATGTACTTTGACGGGTCACTTACTATAAGTGGCTCGGGGGCTAGGGTGGTCCTGGCATCTCCTACCGGAGAGACCATAAAGTATGCCATACAATTAAACTTTCAGGCCACTAACAACGTGACAGAGTACGAAGGTTTGCTAGCTAGCATACGAGTTGCGAAAGTGCTCTCGATTCACCGACTACTCGTGAGAGGAGACTCTCAACTGGTCATGAATCAAGTCAGAAAAAGTACCAGTGCTCTAATCCGACTATGTCTCGGTACTTATCGGAAGTCCGAAAGCTAGAAAAGTATTTTTTGGGCTTTGAGGTACAATTTATCCCTCGAAAGGATAATTTCCTCACGGACGAACTTGCTCGTATAGCTTCTTCCCTATCCATAGTACCAAAAGGAGTTTTTCTGGAGCAACTCTAGAAACCATCCCTGGTCGAAGAACCAGAGACGCCTCCTATTAAGATGGCCTCTCTAGAGTACGAGGATACCTGGATGACTCCCATCTACATGTATCTTCAAACGGGTTCTGTACCCGACGACGATTTCGAGGCGGGTCGATTATCCCGAAAGGCCAAAATGTATACTTTGTTTGAAGGTGTCCTCTATAAAAGAGGCACTCAAGGTGTGCTCATGCGATGCATTCCGCAGAGCGAAGGATTAAAACTCCTTCATGACATACACGGAGGCATCTGTGGGACTCATGCTTCCTACAGAACACTGGTCGGTAAGGCCTTTCGACAAGGCTTCTATTAGCCAACAGACCTCTACGATGCCAAGGAGCTGGTTAAAAAATGTGTACAATGCTAGTTTCATAGCAGGCAAATACACCAATCAGCTCAGACGTTACAAACAATCCCTCTGTCTTGGTCTTTTGCGACCTGGGGTCTTGATCTCCTAGGACCATTACCCAGAGCTCTAGGTGGATTTGAATTCCTTTTTGTGGCTATCGACACGTTCACAAAATGGATAAAAGCCAAAACTATGATTGGGAAAACAACAGAAGCAGCAAAAAGGTTCATAATGCGATGCGTGATAACTCGATTTGGGGTACCTAGTCGAATCATCACAGATAATGGCAAGCAATTTTCGAGTGGAAAATTTCAAGAATTTTGAGATGAGTTGGGTACCAAGTTATGTTACGCTTCTGTTTCCCACCCCCAAAGCAATGGGGCGGTCGAAAGAGCGAATGGCCAAATAATGAAGGAAATTAAAACTCGAGTCTTCGACTAGCTTGTCAAGCGCTCGGGGGCTTGGGTACAAGAATTACCCTCAATATTATGGGCAATTCGTAGGACTGCTAGTCGGGCTACAGGTGAAACACCTTTTCTTTCTAGTTTTTGGTGCCGAAGCCATGCTTCCGCTAAAACTAAAGCTCAGGTCAGCACGAGTTGAAAATTTTAACGAACCCGCCCAAGAACAACTTCGAGCTAACGACATCAACCTGCTCGAAGAGAAGAGGAACCAGGCTCTAATCTGTTCAGCAGTCTACCAACAAACCCTGCACAGATACTACGATCGTAAGGTCCAACCTCGCAGCCTTACTGTAGGTGACTTGGTATTGAGGCTTATCCAATCAACTTTCCCTCAAGTGGGAAGGTCCTTACACCGTGGTCGAAGTTACGCGTCCAGGTTCGGTACGATTAGCAATGGAGGATGGCCGCGTTTTCTCAAACTCTTGGAACATCGACCAGTTACGCAAATTTTACGTGTAAGAAACCTCCACGACAATAAAGTATCAGGTTCTTTCTATCTTTATTGTCTTTCTTTGAGTTTTTCTTTTATAATTTTTTGATCATATTTTATACGCTCAATTTTTCTTTACACTGGTCGGAGAAAGGACACAACAACTAGTCGAAGTCTCTTCTCTCTACACGTGGTCCTACCCGCTAGAAGGAACTTTCTAGTATCGCCTTGTTCCTAACTTTTGCTGCCAATACAAAGTTTTTTGGAGCTCAGAAACATGGTCGAAAAGTTTTTTAAGAAAACTCATATCACCTTAGTTTATTTATTCATTTTGCAAAATACTCTAAGAAGAGTGTACTTTTGAGATTTGTTCGACTACTTTTGGTAAACTTGGTCGGTTTTAACTGGTCGGAGGAAGAAACACACCTAGTCAAAGCTTCTCCTCTCTGCACGTAGTCCTGCCCACTAAAAGGAACTTCCTAGCGTCATCCCGTTTCCTACTTTTGCTACCAGGACAAACTTATCGAGTACATTGAAAAATGCGAATGAATTTTTAAAAGGTCCTCTAGATGTTTGTTTTACTCAAGTTGTCGTTCTTGATTTGATTAATCTGGTCAGAGATGGTAACATCACCTAGTCGAAGCCTTTCCTTTCTGCACGTGGTCCTGCCCACTAGAGGGAACTTCCTAGTGTCGATTCGTTTCTACTCTTTCGATTAGTGCAAGATAATTGAGATCGAAAGCTATAAGTTGAACAAACCTCCCTGTTTTCATAAACCTTTTTTTACTATTTCCTTAGTTTATTAAAATAAACTAAGCAAATAGTCGGGGGCTAGGATAAAGTTATAAACATGACTTCAATTCTTAGTCTTTGTTTCTTTTTCCGTTCATTATCTTACGAGTTACTAACTACTCTCCAAGATGATTTACAGGAAAAAGGAAGGAGGAAGGAAGGATCACAGATATTTGGTCTAATTATTTTTTCCTTTCATTATCTTACGAGTTACTAACTACTCTACAAGATGATTTGCAGGAGAAAAGAAAGATCATATATTTATACATCAACAAATGGCTTGTCTTTATAGGTTCCTATTACAGACTACTCTGACGAAGGAGATCCTATTTGCATCTCCTCCGCGACCTTCTCGCCTACTGACTGCATTACCTCGATCAATAGTTCTGCTTCGGCTTCAGTGCAGTCGAAGTCGGCTTCAACCAAATGAGGGTCAAGGTTGGGGTCACGGGCTTTAAGCTTTGCTAAGACATAGCTTACAGCTCCTTTGACCGCTTCCTTTATCGAGTCGGTCTGGTTGGTCTTCAGAGTGGTCACCAACTCTTGCAAAATACTGACTTGCTCCCCGATTGCACTCGTGTGAGCAGCTATCGTGTCGTCACGAGGTGTGACCTTTTCAGCACGAAGCCCACCGAGTACGTTGTTCAAAAGTGAGATGTCGTCTTGAAGATTAACCTTCATTGATTTCATCTCCTCCCAGGTGCAAGTCGAAGCCTTGTGGAGTTGTTTTATTTCAACTAATCGCTCTGAAAAGATTAAAATTAGTTAAATAAAATGATTCTACGAGAAGAAAAAATAGCTTAGTAGTAGGTAAAAGATTACTTACCCGCTAATTGAGAATCTAGTTTCTCAATTTCTTGATCTTTGTCCTTGGCGATGCGGGTGATCTCATGAACGACCAAAGATTTTTCTTTGACCTCGGTCTCGAGAGTCCCCACGTCGGCTTGAAGGGCCCTTGTCTTGGCTTCTTTTTCTAAAAAATAATGAGAAGTTAGGAAGGTAAAAATCAAGATTATAAGCAGGTGTAATTTCAAGGACGTACTGCTTATTTTTTCCTACAACTCTTGGGTCGCAGAGTTGGCCTCCTGAAACTTCTTCAGAAGGTTAGTTACTTCATCCCTTAACTTTTTCATCTCGGCTTTTTCGTAGTCGAGTGAATCAGCTAAGGTCTTTTCTTCACTCTTAAACCTAAAAGAGTTAAGGGTAGACATGAACACAGAGATGAGTAGTCGTAAGTATTTCTGCGACTAACATGTAATCGTAAGTTCTTCTATGATCACTTCTGGTCGTAATTTTTTCTACGACTAGTACCAAGTCGTAAGGTTTTCTACGACATTCCCCACGAGTACTGGATGAGTAATCGAAATATAAAACGATTACGGGTGTCAGTTACTCACCACCTCTCTGCTTGCTCGCAGAGTACTGCTTTTTCTTGTCGTAGTTTAACAAGTTGCCGGTTGTACTCGCAAATCGTAGAATTTGTTCCAAAGCTTTGTGCAAGAAAGAAAGGTAATGAGAAGCGAGGATAAAACCATACTTATACGTATCGACAGATACTTACATTCATGCTCGTCTGAGCGAACATGGAGACTATCCTCGTCGGATCTTTCAGCCCATCCATCTCCTCGACACGTCTCCACCAAACCCCTTCGAGACGTTCATCATCGAAAACTTCCCCACAGTTGGGAATGTTACTGGGGTGAGGGACTTGGTCGTGAGATCTGTAGGCGGAAGATCCTACGATGGAAGCAGGGCCAAAGAAATCAGAGTAGAAGTTAAAGTACTCCTCTTCCTCTGATTGTGTGATGGTAGCACCGCCTTGAGGACCGGAAGGAACGTCCTCAACAATCTCCTTACCGGCGCGGTGATTGGAGGTCTCACGACCACCTTCTCCTGGCGTCTCCTTCATGGCCTGCCCTATCTCCTCCTCCATTCCTACGACTACATCAGCGGTCGTAGTAACTTCAGCATCAACAACCCCTTCTACCATGGGAATGGTGGCTAGTACTTCAGCCACTACCGCTGCCGCTCCCTCATTTACTGAAGAAGTAGCAGCGGGCTTCTCAGTAGAAGCATCCATGGGGGCTGAAGGAGTTGGGCTAAGATCACAAAACAGAGAGCAAGTAAACTCATGAAAAACAAAGGGTAAATGATGTTCTTACACTTCTGTTTTTTACATACCTCTGCATCCTGGATCTAACCTGGAACATCGAAGCAACCTTCCCAATGGAAGATTTCTTCGACGTCTTATCAACTACTTTTGGTCGAGATTCAACCCGAGGATCAGGGGTCACCGCTTCGTGACCCTCCTGACTCTCCAAATGGCTGAGATCTGTCTAGACCACCCCAAGAAGCACTGCTCCCCTCGACCTCAGGTTCTGCTGGCGCGACAGTTTTCTTTACAAAAGACATGAAGCTCTTCCAGTTCTCCTTTTCTAGCTGCTTTATAAAATTGAATAAATTGAAAGGTTGCATTTAAAGTTAAATCAAATAGTTTAAAAAGATGTAAAATAATAATAATAATAACTAACAATATTAAATCGAATTGTTTGAGAGACTGCATTTAAAAGTTAAATTGTATTGTTTCTTGTTTTCGCATGGGTTTCAAAAATCATGATTCATGCGTTAGTACTGCCTCTCTTTTTAGTCCGACCGACTGCAGGCGAGACGCCTGTGTGTCTATTCTCTTACCTAACTTCTCTCCTCGTAATTACCACCAAAAATCAAGAATCCGATAACGCATGTTATACCGTTGTAACATCCGAAGCTCAGGTTTGTATTTAAAATGTATGAAAATGAGAAGAATTTAAAACTATTGAGCATGTTTTGATTTTCTGGAGCATTTGCATGATTTGTTGTTTTGAAATTTTGACATCAATTAGAACATACAACTCAAATCATAACTCCAAAACAAAACAGAAACAAAAACTTGTGTTCATCTTCTGGAAATAATTTATTCAAATCTTATAATATTTATCATGAATAAATATTATTTTTCCAAAAATTTTGGAACTAGTTACAATCCTTAGAAAATTCAAACACCATTTAATGACCTAGACTAAGTTTGAATTTATATTATACAAATTATAATATTAAAAGTGATTTTAATAATTTTTATGAACACTAGGGTGTCCCAGGAACACCTCTGATTAATTTCAGAATTTTAGGAAATTTATTTCTATTTTTAAGGCCCTGGTTAAAGTTGGGAAACTAATTTTAATAACAGTCAATCTTTTCATTGTTCATCAGACTCGGACTCAGACCTGGACTCGAGTCCAACCGCACCACTCGGCTCGACCGCACCACCTAACTGCACCGGCCCGGATCCAACCACTAACCACCGTCCGATGCAAATCATACGGTCCACACACACCCGGACTGATCGGGCAGCCCAAACACCCCACTGGATCTCAATCGTCCAATCAAGATCTAACGGATTGCGTCTACCTGTTTGAGTCAAACCAACTAACTGTACCACGCTGAACCCGAGTCGGACTCTGACTCAACCACTTCACCACGTCACTTTTCTCGCTACCGCTGACGGGCGGGCCCCACTTGTCGCCTCTGCTGCCGACCTGGAGCTCGCTAGCGATCGTGCATGCGTGCCACGCACCTCGTCGGTGACATCTCGTGCACACATGTCCATCTCCGAAGTGTCGCCGGGTTCCCATAAAGCTCCGGGGACAGCCCATTTCCTTCCTCTTCCACTCCTTTGCCCTCTCAGCCCTCTTCTTCGTTTCAGCCGAGGTTCAAGCCGAAAGCAGCGCCGCCGTGTTGGTGCCTCCCTCGAGCCAGCGACCCCGCCGTTGCGTTCCTCTCTTCACGCCGCGTCCATTTTTCCCGGTCCGAGCTCGTTTCATCCACGGAGTCGTTGGCGGCAACATCTTCATCTCCGCCTCCGGCAGTCTCGGCTTCGTAGCCGTTAAGGCGTTCCGGTGAGCCATTCTTCTCAGCGCTTGATCCTTTAGAATCGCAATGACCTTTGGAGCTGAACTATGGTTTTATTTTGCTTTTTGGAGCAACGTTGAGGGCGTGCGGCTGTTTCTTCTCCGGTTGCGGTCAAGCGCCGCCGCCTCGATTCCGGCCGTCTCAGGCCTCCTTCGGCGATGTTGTCTTGGGCGCCGCATTCCTGGAGCCAAGGTGTTTCCGTAGCGACCCTCCTCGTGCCTCCTCGATGCCCGTAGCGCCTCCTCGCGGGAGCCTCTTCATCGTCTCCGCCTCCAACCGTCGCGAGCTCGCCGCCGACATCCTCTACGCTCTGCGTCGTCGCCATCTCACTCGTGAGGTTGCTGCGCACCTGGAGGTGCCACTCCCGAGCCCGGAGCGCCTCTGTTTCTGCAGATCACCTACCTCGCCGTCGCGCCCGCGCACAGAAACTCCAGCGAGCCGCCGGTGGTTAAAATTTAACCCGATTATTAGCTTTTAATTAACTCTGATAATCGTGAGTATGACTCGTGGGCCCTCGGGGTTAAACGTGATTAGAGTTTTAAACTGCAACGGTTTAAACCCTTTGAGCCCATGACTTGTGGGCCCTCGCGGCCGGTTAAGTAATTGTGCAGTTTATAAAGTACGCTTTGAATAAACTGAAGACGTATTCTTATAATACGCTTTCGACGTTGCCTTCGGCCGGGCTGGGTCAAAGTTGACTCGGTCAGCGCTTTCGCTCGGTCCCACCGGTCAGTGACCGTGGGTCAACTGAGTGCCGGTAGAAAAAGGAATTAATGCTTTTAGAAATTTCCGAATTGGATTACTTTTGCACTTTTAACTCCTTTAACTTAGAAAATCCATAACTAATTCAATTTTGCTCAAATCGAATGAAACCAATTTTGTTAGTTTTAATTTTCAATGTACTCTTTACCAGAATAGGTTTTAAGTATGTCTCTATTTCATAAAATTTTGATAATTAATTTAATAGTGTTTTTATGTATTTTTAACTTGGAAAATTCTTGGAAAATTCTTCTTAACTCCGAATAAAATGATTTCTATTTCTAAATTTTTCTAAAATCATTCTCTAGCTACTGTATGAATTCTGTGCATATTAGATGAAATTGAAACCTTGGTTATTGTCTGTGTTATTCGTTCTTATTTGTTCTTTTTCCTCGATCGATATATTACGACGATTCAAGTATTTGCGAGAGTGAGCCTCAGCAACATTTTGAGAAGCAGCAACCAGGCAAGCAGTTTGATCATGTTAATCCCGTTATTTTCAAAACTAATATTTTGTTTGCAACTTGTATGTATGCATTGCTATTTTGTTGTTAAATTATGGTTTGATTAGTGGGCCCCTTTTTAGTTGCATAATCTGTAGGTAAATGATTGTAATATCCCGAAAGTGAGTTAAGATTTGAATCGAGGAAGAATAATTTTTATTTCGGGAGAGATCGATGGTTCGGGGAAGAATCAAGCGGAGCAGCGGGAGGGACTAATTGGATTGTTGTCAGTGCTGCAATTTTAGAGGGGGGAAAGAGCAAATGGGCGGCAACTTGGGCCTGGGCCAAGGCCCATCTGGGTGGCCGGCCAAGGGGGGGCTCCCCTCCCCAAAAACACTAGCCCCTTCCCCTCCCCTCCCCCTTTCCCCCTCCCACTCCCATTCGGCCGCCACCCCCACCTCCCCACCTCCCCACCTCTCCACCTCCCCTCCACCCTCTCTTGCGCCCCTTCCCATCCCCACACCCCCATTGTTGCTGGCCAAGGAGGAGAAGGATCTCCCTTGCAGCCGGCCAAGGAAGAAGGAGAAGGAGAAAAGAAGAGAAGAGGGAAGAAGGAGAGGAGAAGAGAATAGAAGAAGAGGGAGAAGAAGGGATCCATGCGGAAGTGTGGAGGTCTTCATCCCCGCTGTGTACTCTCTTCGTTTCGGCAAGGGTAACCCGTGGTTCTTTGCTTTAGGTCATTTTCTAGTTGTCTAATTTTCGGATGTCAGTTCGTCGAATTTCTGCAGCAGTGAAGTTTGTCGGTTTTGATTAGGTTAGAAGCAGATTTGAGTCTGGGTGTCTCCTAGAAAGTTGTAGCTATCGTAGTTACCTTTCATTGACGACAAGAATCAAGTCATTCGGACTTCGGTAGCCAAAGTTATGATTTTATTAGTACTTCTGTGTTTCTGGAGAGAAGCAGATTTGCTAGTGTTAGTTAACCTGACTGAAGTGCATATTTAGAGGGTTTCAGAGGGTCTCACCATAACGAAAAATGAGGCTAATCCTCTAAGCTTTCAGGAAAGCTAAAGATCACTGAATTTGGACGATCGTAGAGAAAGTTATGATAGTTTCTTTGTCGCTTTCCAGAAACCCGACGTGAAATGTTTGCTCTGATTAATTAGATTGGTAGGTCTGGTAGATGGCCGAATCAGAGGGTCTCCCAACTAAGTTTATTTAGAAATTTCAATTACCTTTTCAGATTGTCCAAGATCATCCTATTTGGACTCATGAGCAAAACGTTATGAATTTTTGAAGTCTGCTGTCGCAGTGACGATCGCTAGAAATTAGAAAAGCTAGGCGTTACAAGAAGATTAGCGATTTCGATTGTAGTGTGATGTATGATTTTGGTCCAGTATGCTATTCTTAGTTTGGGGTTATCTTCTTGTCAGTGGTAGCGAGATCCCAAGGGCAGCACCCACTTCGCGTCCGCCGTTCTCGCAGATTGAGGCAAGTATTCGGATTTATGTGTAGTATCGGTTGCATGTCATGATTGAGTGGTGTTTTGTTCATCATTGCCATATGAATGTGTTGTGGAGATGATTCTAGTTGTGATGATGTTTACGAGATTATGTTTAAAGCTCCTTCATGATGCTATTGTTTATACCACGACTACATATTGAGTATGATATTGGAAATATGATGTTGTAGTTCTTTGCATGTTGGAGCATTTTGAGACTTGGTCACGTGGTGACCAAGAGTACAATGTTGAGGTCCCTGTCATATGTAGTGACAGCTTGAGGTCCCGCATTCATGGAATGTGGGCAATATATCTGAGGTCCCGTCATTGTGATGACGGGCAAAGGTCCCTATACATGTGATGTATAGGCTCTTGGTCCATGTGCCAAAGGGCACGAGCAAGGGTACTCATCGACGGATGAATACCCGCATTACGGTAAAATGCGTAAAGAGATAAAGAACAAAGAGTGCATAGCATTATCATTAAATTTCTAGTATTTGAAATGCCATGAATGAAGTTGATTAAAGTTGTTTATCTTTGTCATGTCTTTATGATTATGTAACCTTGATGATACTTGCTTGAGTCCTATGACTCACCCTTGCTTTGTTTTGATTTAGGTTCTTCTAGTAAAGGCGTCATGCATGGCGGGAGTAGATGATTGGAAAGCACGCACCACTTCACAAAATTAATGCAATTGTTATTTTAGCATCACATAAGAATAAATAGCTGAGAAATACCCATGGTTATTTTATGATTATGATTGATGAAATCATTTATGGATGTGAGAATGGTGTTATTTGATTTCATTCATATGATTATCCCTTATGCATGAGTGAATTGGTTAATGAAATTATCTTGTTAAATATTATGTTTACTCGTTAGAAAATTGTTTTTCATTGATTATACAAGGAGACTCGTCGAAAATTTGTAAATTCGCTCTAGTTGTATTTAGTTTTGGTAGCATTCGGGCTCGTTACGAGTTGGGGTGTTACGGTTGGTATCGAGCGAGGGTGTAGGTCATGGGCATCGAAAATTAATTTTGACACACTAAGCACGATTAGGTGGGATTGGGTTTTCTTTTGCATTGCACTACGCTATTGTCATTATATGTTTATTCTTGAATGTTTGATACTAGTTATTCTTATGCTTATTGTGGTTAGTTTTATTGTGGTGTTCTTAGATGGCAAGAGGCGAGGTCGTGGTCGTGGGCGGCGGGTGCTGCGCGAGGCGTGCAATGCCCCGCCAGTTCGAATTTATAGCGGTGAAGCAAGTCTGCGAGGTCGAGGAGGAGGTCGCCGGCAGTTCAAGAAAACGAGCTCAACCGGCTGCACCGATTCTGTCCCATTGGTGGCTCCGCAGATAGTACTGCAGCAATTAATATGGGACTTCACGGTGGAACGCCTGCGCCTTGATACTTTTGATGGCTTGGGCACTCCGGTGGATGCGGCCAACCGGTTGCGTCACATGGAGAGACACTTTGGTGCTTTAGGGATGGCGTCGGAGATGCGGGCTCGGTTTGTGGCTTTCGGCAAGGGCAGCGGATATTTGGTGGGAGGGAGTCTTGGCGGCTAGGATCGCTGCTCATGGCCTGTTACATGGGAGTTGTTTGTGGAGCAGTTTGGAGGAGGTTTTATCCAGCATCGTTTGTGGAGAGGATGGAAGTCTCACTGCGAGCTACAAGCGTGGTAAGATGACGGTGTCGGAATATGAAGCGGGTTTTAACAATCGATCCGCTTTGTCACAAGAAGTGGCTACAGATGAGGCGAGAAAAGGCTAAGAGGTTTCGCAGGGGCTCGGTAGGAGTTCCGTCGGTCTTGGGAGCGCTAGAATTGCGTGACTTTAGCTCTGGTAGAGCAAGCCGGGGCATGGAGCTAGAGATGCGGCTTGGGAGGATCTACCGTGCACGGGAGGTACCATGGTCGAGGATGGGGCTAGTGGCGACGTAAGAAGAATTTTGGAGGAGGAAGTGGGTCATTTACGCCGGTTTCAAGAAGTTCAAAGGCTGTGAATTCCTTCATGTCCGAACCACAAGACCACAGTCATCTTTACTTCGGATCAGCGGTGAGTGGGCCTAGGTTGCGCCCAGTTCGAGGCGCGGTATGAAATGTTTCAAGTGTGGCAATGAGCATCGGGCGTCGAGTGTTCTTGGTCGGATCTTGTCGCCACTGTGGTGGGAGGGCCACAAGGCATTGGTCCGTCGGCGGAATCCCACCAAGATTATTAAATGGGAACGAGACCGGCATCGGCACGAAACAGCGCGCGTCGCGAGGGTCGATTCAGATGTTAGCGACCACACCTACTCGGTCTTGGGGTCACCTCGGCCTATTTTGACATCACGGAGGATGCCACCGCCGGTACTTTGGCCACCGGTTCTGCAGCGCCGTTTCGATTCGGCACCTTGGCACCTCCTCGGTGGCCACACCCTTATCGAGGTATCGGAGTTTCTTCCGCCCAAAGAAGATTTCCTATGCCATGCGGCGGCAGAGTCGGCGGGCGTCTGATGTGGTGGCAGTGCGCTCTTAGTGGATTCGATGGAGGCTTATGTTCTTTTGACTCGGAGCTACTTTCTCTTTTGTATCGTTAGAGTTTGTTAGCGGGCCAATTTGAGAGTGCAATCTATAGCTAAGTCGATTCTGATTAATTCTCTGGGAATTCTTGCTAGTTCCTGATCGATCGGGTTGTGTGATCTCATTGGATGGGGAAGATTTCATTGCTAATTTAATGGTCCGAAAATGGAGCCATTTGATGTTATTTTGGGTATGGATGGTTACATAGCTATCGAGCGATTATTTCGTGCTTTTGGAAGGCGGTAACTCTGCAAGCACCTTGGGGCTTGAGGTAGTTTTTCAGGTAGTGCCCCTCTTATTCTCTCGTGTGTTGGCTAGCTTGTATCACGGTAGCCGAGTCATGAAGAGTGGGTTTCTTTTGTCACTAATGGAGAAGCCAAGTTCCTCTTTGGCTGCAGAATTAGTTCCGGTGGTTCGAGAGTTCTTAGATGTTTTTCCAGCAGAGTTGCGGGGATGCCCCTCCTCGTCCGTGGAGTTTCGGATTGATTTGATACCGAGTGCTCAGCGGTTTCTATGACCCCGTCTGTTTGTACGTCCTTTCCAGAGGAATTAAAGAAACAGTTGGATGATCTAAGCGAAAGATCTTATTCGACCTAGTGTGTCTCCGTGGGGAGCTCGGTATTGTTTACCAAGAAGAAGGATGGTAGTTGGCGCATGTGTATTGATTACTGTGTTCTTAACCACTAACCATCAAGAACAAATATCCTTTGCCTCGCATTGAAGACTTATTTGATCGGTTGAGAGGGGCAAAGGTGTTTTCAAAGATAGACCTTGATCGGGCTATAACCAGATCCTGTCAGAAAGGAAGATATTGAGAAAACGGCGTTCTCTACAAGGTACGAGCACTTTGAATTTAAAGTTATGTCATTTGGACTAACGAATGCCCCCGCTGTTTTTATGGAGACTATGAGCAGGATCTCGCATGAGTATCTGGATGAATTTGTTGTAGTTTTTATTGATGATATTTTGATCTATTCTAAGACTAAAGTGGATCATGAGCGTCATCCGAGGTTGGTGTTGGAGACGCTAAGAGAGAATAGGTTCTATGCCAAGTTTAAGAAATATGAATTTTGGATGTCCAGTGGGATTCCTTGGGCATATTATAAATGAAAAGGAATATCGGTCTATCCAGGAAAATCTCCACGATAGTTGAATGGGCAAGACCAACCAATATTAAAGAAGTGAGAAGTTTTACGGTATGGCGAGCTATTACGGCGTTTTGTGCAGGATTTCTCCATCATTGCAAAGCCGTTGTCCGTGCTCACTCGAGAAAGATGTGAAGTTTCGTGGGACGATGATTGTGAGCGCGATTTTGGACTTTGAAGGAAAGTTGGTGATTGCTCGGTTCTTACTATTCACGAGCACGGGAAGCGATTCACGGTGTACTACGATGCATCTCGAGTTGGTTTGGGTTGTGTGCTCATGCGGGGCGGGAAGGTTACGGCTTATGCGTCTAGAGCAGTGAAGAAGCATGAGCGAATTATCCAACTCATGATTTAGAATTGGTCGCAGTAGTGTTCGCTTTGAAGCTTTGGAGACATTATCTTTATGGAGAATCTTGTGATATCTTTACGATCACAAGAGTCTTAAGTACATTTTACCAGAGGACTTGAATCTAAGACAGCGAAGATGGTTAGAGGCGATAAAGATTATGATCTCACGATTGATATCATCCCGGCAAAGCTAACGTGGTGGTGATGCTCTTAGTCGCAAGGCGACACGGCTACTGGATTGTCTTATTGCAGATTTTGACCGTATGGAGATATCGTATTGCTATGTAGGGATCGCTCATGTCGAGACATAGCTGATTTTGGGGTCAGCCATTCCACAATGAGTACAAGAAGCACAAAATGACCCATTTTTGCAGAGGGTCGAAGCGTTTGGACTGGAAAGGAAGGGAATTTCAGTTTGGATGGGTGTGGAGCATTGTGATTCAAGGGACGATTATGTGTGCCATGAGCGGGGAGTTAAGGATGACATCTTAAAGGAGGCTCATCGCACTCGTGATACTGCTCATCGGGAGAGACGAAGATGTACCGTGATTTGAAGCGAATTTCGGTGGAAAAGAATGAAAGTGGATATTGCCAATTTTGTAGCTTCTTGTGGTGTTTGTCACAGTGAAGGTGAATGTAAACGTCTGAGGGTTATTGCAGCCTTTGGAAGTACCCCAATGGCCATGGGATGATATTTCTATGGATTTTGTTGTTGCGTTGTCTCGTTCACCGCGAGGCAAGGATGCAGTTTGGGTTATAGTGGATCGATTCAGCAAATCTGCACATTTTATTCTCATTCGCACGACTAATTCAGCTAGTGATTTGGCTCCTATCTATTTGCGGGAGATTGTGAGATTGCATGGAGTGCCAAAGACCATCATTTCTGACAGGGATGCCAAGTTCGTATCCAAGTTTTGGGAGAGTTTGCAGAGTGCCTTGGGCACGCAACTCCGCCTGAGTACAGCTTTCCATCCTCAGACAGATGGGCAGTCAGAGCGCACTATTCAAACCCTGGAGGACATGTTGAGGTCATGTGTCCTGTCTTGGAAAGGTAGTTGGGAGGATCAATTGCCATTGGCAGAGTTTGCGTACAATAACAGCTATCATTCAAGCATAAAAGCCGCTCCGTTTGAGGTTTTATATGGGCGTAAGTGCAGGTCACCTCTTTCTTTGGGAAGCCGTGGGTGAGAAGGCGTTTGGGACCGGACTGGTGCAAAAGACAGTTGAGCAGTGGCCTGGTGAGACAGAATCTTTTAGCGACTCAAAGGCATGAAGAGTTATGCGGATGTGAGGAGAAGAGACTTGGAATTTGAAGTGGGAGATCAGGTGCTCTAAGAGTGTCCCCACTAAAGGTGTTGTCGAGTTGGTACCAAAGGAAGCTTAGCCCGAGTGCGTTGGGCCATTCACGATCTTGGCTCGGATCGGGAAGTTGGCATACCGCTTAGACCTACCAGAGGCTATGCGAGGAGTGCATAACGTTTTCATGTGTCGATGTTGAGGAAGTTCCTTCGTGATCGAGCATCATGTTTCATTAGAACCCTAACCATTGACCAGATCGACCTTTGAATCTAAGCGGTGCGAACTCGGAAAGATCGAGAAAAAGAGTTGAGGAACAAAACTTTGAAGCACGTTAAGGTGCTTTGGTCGCAGCGAGATGTAAAGGGAGGCTACTTGGGGCCGAGTCTCGCATGCGTGAGCTTTATCCGAGTTGTTCATCTCAAAGCGTACCACGGTTGCCAAGCTTCCGGTCTCGGTTTTATTTCTTGAAGGTTGGAGTTTAGATTGGGTCGAATCACGCTAAGGGGGTAGAATGTAATATCCCGAAAGTGAGTTAAGATTTGAATCGAGGAAGAATAATTTTTATTTCGGAGAGATCGATGGTTCGGGAAGAATCAAAGCGGAGCAGCGGGAGGGACTAATTGGATTGTTGTCGGTGCTGCAATTTTAGAGGGGGAAAGAGCAAATGGGCGGCAACTTGGGCTGGGCCAAGGCCCATCTCGGGTGGCCGCCAGGGGGCTCCTCCCAAAAGCCCTAGCCCCTTCCCTCCTCCCCTTTCCCCTCCCACTCCCATTCGGCCGCCACCCCACCTCCCCACCTCTCCACCTCCCCTCCACCCTCTCTTGCGCCCCTTCCCATCCCCACACCCCCCCATTGTTGCTGGCCAAGGAGGAGAAGGATCTCCCTTGCAGCCGGCCAAGGAAGAAGGAGAAGGAGAAAAGAAGAGAAGAGGGAAGAAGGAGAGGGAGAAGAGAAGAGAAGAAGAGGGAGAAGAAGGGATCCGCAGCGGAAGTGTGGAGGTCTTCATCCCCGCTGTGTACTCTCTTCGTTTCAGCAAGGGTAACCCGTGGTTCTTTGCTTTAGGTCATTTTGTAGTTGTCTAATTTTCGGATGTCAGTTCGTCGAATTTCTGCAGCAGTGAAGTTTGTCGGTTTTGATTAGGTTAGAAGCAGATTTGGGTCTGGGTGTCTCCTAGAAAGTTGTAGCTATCGTAGTTACCTTTCATTGCCGACAAGAATCAAGTCATTCGGACTTCGGTAGCCAAAGTTATGATTTTATTAGTACTTCTGTGTTTCTGGAGAGAAGCAGATTTGCTAGTGTTAGTTAACCTGACTGAAGTGCATATTTAGAGGGGTTTCCAGAGGGTCTCACCATAACTACAAATGAGGCTAATCCTCTAAGCTTTCAGGAAAGCTAAAGATCACTGAATTTGGACGATCGTAGAGAAAGTTATGATAGTTTCTTTGTCGCTATCCAGAAACCCGACGTGAAATGTTTGCTCTGATTAATTAGATTGGTAGGTCTGGTAGATGGCCGAATCAGAGGGTCTCCCCAACTAAGTTTATTTAGACATTTCAATTACCTTTTCAGATTGTCCAAGATCATCCTATTTGGACTCATGAGCAGAAAGTTATGAATTTTTGAAGTCTGCTGTCCGCAGTGACCGATCGCTAGAAATTAGAAAAGCTAGGCGTTACAAGAAGATTAGCGATTTCGATTGTAGTGTGATGTATGATTTTGGTCCAGTATGCTATTCTTAGTTTGGGGTTATCTTCTTGTCGGTGGCAGCGAGATCCCAAGGGCAGCACCCACTTAGCGTCCCGCGTTCTCGCGGTTGAGGCAAGTATTCGGGTTTATGTGTAGTATTGGTTGCATGTCATGATTGAGTGGTGTTTTGTTCATCATTGTCATGTGAATGTGTTGTGGAGATGATTCTAGTTGTGATGATGTTTACGAGATTATGTTTAAAGCTCCTTCATGATGCTATTGTTTATACCACGACTACATATTGAGTATGATATTGGAAATATGATGTTGTAGTTCTTTGCATGTTGGAGCATTTTGAGACTTGGTCACGTGGTGACCAAGAGTACAATGTTGAGGTCCCTGTCATATGTAGTGACAGGCTTGAGGTCCCCGCATTCATGGAATGTGGGCAATATATCTGAGGTCCCGTCATTGTGATGACGGGCAAAGGTCCTATACATGTGATGTATAGGCTCTTGGTCCTGTGCCAAAGGGCACGCGGTAAAAGTACTCATCGACGGATGAATACCCGCATTACACTGTAAAATGCGTAAAGAGATAAAGAACAAAGAGTGCATAGCATTATCATTAAATTTCTAGTATTTGAAATGCCATGAATGAAGTTGATTAAAGTTGTTTATGCTGTCATGTCTTTATGATTATGTAACCTTGATGATACTTGCTGAGTCTTATGACTCACCCTTGCTTTGTTTTGATTTAGGTTCTTCTAGTAAAGACGTCATGCATGGGCGGGAGTAGATGATTGGAAAGCACGCACCACTTCACAAAATTAATGCAATTGTTATTTTAGCATCACATAAGAATAAATAGACTACTGAGAAATACCCATGGTTATTTTATGATTATGATTGATGAAATCATTTATGGATGTGAGAATGGTGTTATTTGATTTCATTCATATGATTATCCCTTATGCATGAGTGAATTGGTTAATGAAATTACTGTTAAATATTATGTTTACTCGTTAGAAAATTGTTTTTCATTGATTATACAAGGGAGACTCTGTCGAAAATTTGTAAATTCGCTCTAGTTGTATTTAGTTTTGGTAGCATTCCAGGCTCGTTCTGAGTTGGGGTGTTACAATGATATTCCTCTACTACCTGAGCCTAGGTTATTTGTTGTGATTAGATATCGTTGGATGATCTCTTGTCACTTAGTAGATACGAATGAAACTGCTTAGACATGCTTAGCTATCGGTAGAAATGGGCGGTTATCAACTTGTCGATAACCTTGGTCACACAAACTTATTATGATCTTTATGTTTCAGCTTTGAGCTATGTTTAAATTGCAAAAACTCAAAATGGAAACAAAAGAAATGATTTGGACTTGGGCACAATGGTATGTCGGTGTGATCTGTTGGGTGTGATTGGTATGGTGCCCGAGTCAACAAGGACCGAGTTATTTGCGCCACCGTGCTGAGCATTTTGCGTGCTAACCACACTAGAGGGTATGGGACCTCTCTTGACTTAGTACTTTTGCGTGTATTGGCTCCGAGTCGCAGGAGGTCGCAGGAGTGATGGTGTTGGGAGCATTGTAGTTGTCCGAAAGCTTTACCCCTATAGGGTAGTTGACTTTCGGCTTTACAATGTAAGCGTATGGTTTTCTGGCCATACGAGCGGCTCGTAGTTAATACATAATATTGGAAATGTCTCGTAGGACTTAGCTGTGCCGGCATACCTTCAGAAGTGTGCTTATTGTGGCTTAAAGGCGGTCTGAAGTGTGGGTACATTGGTACACCCCTACAGGGTTTGATCTATTCGAATAGCCTCGTACTAGGTTATGGACACGCTTAGTTACGCCCCGTGAGAACTAGACTACAACCTTTTAATTAAAACTTGACATGGGTGGTATGAATGGGTAATTCATGCTATTGTTGTGGTGACTATTGGGTTAGTCACTTCCAGGATGTTGTTGTCATCTATCTATTGTTATTATGTCGTTCTTGCTGTTATTTCAACAATAAAAATGAATTGCAAACTTGCTTTTAAAACGTATTACATTATTGCAAATAAATATTGCTTTGTGCTAAAAATGAGCCATACAGCCTCCACTCAAATAAGCTTGCATGTAGCATATGTATAGGTCTGCTAGTCCACACGTCAGTCTTGCGAGTACATTATTGTACTCATTTGCTTTGCTTAATGTTGTTTGTTGCAGAGGAAGAAGGTGAGCCCCAAGGGCCTCACTTCAGTGAGATGTGCTTCGGGTTTGACGACTAGCTTGGCGGTCCGTTTGGTTGCCTTGTGGGTTTAAAGGCACACTAATTGGCTTTTGATTATCGCTATCTTATGTCACTTTTGCTTCCGCTGTTTACTTAATTGTTGTATGTCATTTGGTCGGTCGGCCCTCTTTTGTAATAACTCTACTTTGTATGTCTACTGTTGGGAACGTGTTGCTTTGGATTCTATGTCTAGAATGGAATTGATGCATGATTTTGTGAAGGGGTGTATGTACTGCATTTCTGGGAAGTATACATATCTCGAGGCTTAGTTTATTTGATTTGTAATGCTAGGACCAAGTGGATGGTAAAGTATTACAAGCCAAATAAACTGGGGTCCTCACAACCGTCGTGTTTGTTGTCTCGCGAGCGTTTCATTTTAGCGGTTAGTTTGCGCATGCGAGGTCGTTTGGGCGAGTTCGAGAAACGGAGGAAGAACTGCACTACTATTTGTCTGTCGGGACCGGATTTCTGAATCCGAACCCTTTGTGTATTTCCGCACCAATCGCATGATCAGTAGCTAGTGCACACAGTGGAAACATTGTTGATAACAAATTCGAATCACAAATAACAATAATAAATAACTGAGTACCGGCCTTATGGCCACTTATTACAAAAGAGGTCGGAAGACCTTGAGTCTTACTGCAGCAAAACATAAATAAATAAACTCCGAGTGGTGGCCCATCAAAGTGCCTACCGGCATTCGACTGGGGAGCGCAACCTAGTACTCCGGGTGTCCTTCGTCAAAGCCACAAGTGAAGTAGTCGTAGTCCTCCGTGTCGATGAAGGCTTCGAGATTTATTTATGAGTGTAGCATGTGAGTACATAAAGTACTCATGAGTCTTGGGAAACATGCATATGCATAGCTTTGACAAATGAGGCTTATATGGTTCTTTTGCACAAAGCAAATTTAAGTTCAAACGATTTTCATAAAGCACATTTGACAACGCAGTTTCAATAAATTAATTAATTGTATTACTAGTGGAGGTTCTAGCTACCAACCACTAGCATCAAGGCTCTAGTGCCGAAACTACGAGAGTCCCAAGCTGCTCCCGGTTCCCAAAATTACTCTTTTAAAATCAAAACCAAAATCTACCATGTGAAACGCACCTTGCTCGCCCTTGGCCGTAGGCACGGCTATTCGAATAGTTTTAACACTCTGCAGAGGTTGTGCGACTTGACCCACAAGAGATGATCGCTTTGATACACACACATTTCCTTTGATGTGTGAATCAAGGAGAGACCATCACAAGGCTTTTACAAAGCTTCCTTTTGACTCGGTTACGCCGCTAAGGTTTCGCCTTCTGGCCCCGTCTTGCACCATGTGAATCGGCACACACAACCATGACAGAACCGACTCAAAATTTTGCTAATTAATTGGCCAGTCCGTTCCCATTTTGGACATGTGGTTTATGCGGTAGTGCTCGGTTTGAATAGTCACAAGCGTCGGTCCTTAATATGACTTGGGCGGAACTAACACAATACATAATCTCGTGCTCTATTTGCACCACCTTTGATCTTGCCATCCACCCAAGTCTAAAACATACTTTCATCATTATATTTTATTTTCCAAACACTGACATTACCTAATGTCATACATTTTCCAAAGAAAGCATAAAGGGTAAATAATGATTTTTCTCCCCCAAAGGTTAAATAAAGCCGTAAACCATGTCTAAGCAATTCTACCGTAATAAACTATTCTGCAAAATTGTATTCAATAATGCAGAATTTCTACACTAGGGTTACAAAGGTGCAGGACATCAAATATCAAGGATGATAGTAGCAAACTTTAGGTTTTTAACTAACAACCTACAGTTTAACTTATCATTTAAATAGCAATGCATAACTTTTAAAACTGTACACATAATTTACATATCATAGGTTCAATGTGGTCAAAGGAGACTCGCCTTCGGTGACGTTGGAGGTAAGCACTTCCTGTTGATCCAAGCTTGCGTCGGCGACGTCGGATTCTACACACGCGCAACGGACCAAATAAATAGCAGAAAATAAAATAAAATCCAAAAATTACAAAATAAATACTGGAGGTAGAGAATGAATTTAGATGAATTTAGGAGAAAGAATCGATGGATTCGGAGTTCGTATGAGAACGAACGAAAATCTAGAAATCAATTCTCCAAAAAAAATAAAACCATGTATGTACATACACCATGCACGTATACTACATCGCATGGCGCTGTTCATGAACGATAAACAAAATAAAATGGCGATATTTGGGGAGCGAAATCCGTGGATGTGAAGGGAAGCCGAGGGCACGCGGCGGCGTAGTCGGTTCGGGAAATGACCGACCGAGGAGAGAGAACGGAGGAGAGATGTACAAAGCATCTAACAAGACTAACTAGTAGCAGCACGTTCAACTTCTTTCTATACACAAACTAACAGAGAGCACTAGCTAGATGAAGCTAAAAGAAACATCAAGCAACCAAACAAGATCAGCTCATGGCTAAGGCAATACAAGGTAGCAGAGGACTAGCCGAGCGGTGGAGCTCGAAGGTGGCGAAGGTGGGGACCGAGGCGGTGGTGGCCGGCCAAGCAAACATCAAACGGAAGAGAACAAAAATGATATGGTGGTTGTGCTAAGGTGCTTCTACAACTTGGAGAGAGCGCAAAGAAGACGATGATGGGATAGCATGCCGATTTATAGCTTCAACCGTGAGTTTAAACATCGGGAATGCGAAGAACTACGGATGACAGTTTCGGTTTTGGGTTACTGATGCACGGGGTGCACTGATGGGCTGCGCAATGAAGACATTGACAGCACGGGGTTATTGGCGTAGTGATTATGGGATTGCAACGGTTCAAACGGAATTGAATTTGGTGAAACGGACGAGAGAACGGAAGATGTAAAATATTTTGGTGAAGAAGAAACCGAACCGCGTTCAGAGGTGGAAGATGAAGTGGAGAGAGAAAGAAAGAGATAAAAGAATGGAAGTGGGAATATATTCAATTGAAAGCCAAAGGCATAACGGCAGCGCATGTATGCTTGGCTTTCAAGTTAAGCGCATGGGTGCTCCTGATAGGTGAGATCATCCTTCAACTCGACTTCCTCTAGAGGCATCTGTTCTTCCGGAACTCTAAGGCATTTCTTCAACTGAGACACGTGAAAAACATCATGCACATCTGATAGCTGAGGTGGAAGCTTTAACTTGTAAGCGACTTCTCCTCTTCTGACTAGTACTGGAAAAGGTCTAATGTATCTCGGTGCAAGTTTTCCACTCACTCTGAAACGACGCATTCCCTTAATAGGTGAAACCTTGGATACACATAATCTCCAAAGTGCAGCTAGATCTCGGCGGTTATCGGCATAACTCTTGTGCACGGATTGAGTGTTTTCAAATTCGACGAATCCTTCAGACTGTTCTTGACCTCCTTCAAAACATCTGGTCCGAACACTTGTCGTTCTCGGTTTCATTCAATACAAAGGAGTTTCGCACTTCCTTCCATAAAGTGCTTCAAAAGGCGACATTTGCAAGCTTGAGTGGTAGTGTTGTTATCTGAAAATTCTGCATATGGCAAACTTACATCCCAACTTGTACTATTTGGAAAGCACAAGCTCTTAACATATCTTGAGAATTTGATTAACCCTCTCGATCATGTCCGTCTGCATGCGGATGGTAAGTGTCTTGAAGTTCAAGTTGGTGCCCAAAATTCCTGCAGATTTTGCCAAAATCGGAGGTGGCCGAGATCCTCGATCGATACAATCTTCTTAGGTACCCCATGCGGACACACTATTCTAGACATATACAACTCTACGAGTCGGTCTCCGAGTAGGTAGTCTTTCTTGGAATAAAATGTGCAACCTTTGATAACCGATCTACAATAACCCAAATTGAATCATACCAGCATTTTGTTCTTGGCGGACCGGTGATAAAGTCCATTCCAATTTCTTCCCATTTCCATTCGGTACCTTTAGAGGTTGAAGTAATCCAAGAGGTCTCGATGTTCGGCTTTAATCACGACACACATCACAAAATGATACGTGCTCGGCAATTTCTCTTCTCATACTTGACCACCAATATCTCTCACGAAGATCTTGGTACATTTTTGTCTTCGGGATGAATCGAATATGCTGATTCATGGGCTTCCTTTAGAATCAAATTTTTGATTTCCTTATGATTTGGTATAAAGATTCTTTTCCAAACCAAACAATGCTCTCTCATCTTTCGAAAATCCAGGTGCTTTGCCTTTTCTCATATTAACCTTGATTTCCTTAACATCAGGTCTTCCTTTTGAGCCTCCATGATCGATCTTCGAGTTGGTTGGACCTCAACGGTGTTCACACAACCCTCCTCAACTAATTCTAGGTTGAGTCGCTGAAATTCCTCGCCTGAAGCGGTGACTTTCTTTTATCAACATATTATTGCAATAGCTTTTCCTACTCAAAGCATCAGCTACTACATTAGCTTTGCCTGGATGATAATGTGTTCCAACATCATAATCCTTGATTAGCTCTAACCATCTTCTTTGTCTTAAGTTGAGATCTGACTGAGTGAAAATATACTTAAGACTCTTATGGTCGGTATATATCTCACAACGATTACCGATAAGGTAATGCCTCCAAATCTTTAGAGCATGAACCACAGCAGCTAACTCTAAATCATGGGTTGGATAACTCTGCTCATGCGGACGCAATTGTCTCGATGCATAGGCTACTACCTTGCCTTCTTGCATTAACACACAACCAAGACCTTGTTTTGATGCATCACAGAAAATCTCAAAGAGGCAAAATTAGCACTGGTGCAGTAGTTAACCTCTTCTTCAACTCTTGAAAACTTTGCTCACAGGTAGAGGTCCATTCAAACTTCTTTTCTTTCTTAAGCAATTCGGTGAGGGGTTTTGCAATCTTCGAAAAGCCTTCAATAAAACAACGATAGTATCCGGCTAAACCAAGAAAACTTCTGATTTCTAGAACTGATTTGAGTTGCCTCCAGTTAAGAACATCCCTAACTTTTCCTGGATCCACTGCTACTCCTCCAGCAGAAATTACATGCCCCAAGAAAGCAACTTCCTTTAACCAAAACTCACACTTACTAAATTTAGCATATAATTGATGCTCTCTGAGTTTGTCCAAAACTATCCTTAGATGTTCCTCATGTTCATTCTTATTTTTAGAGTAAATAAGAATGTCATCTATGAATACCACTACAAACTTATCCAGATATTTCATAAACACCTTGTTCATCAAGTTCATGAAGTAAGCTGGTGCATTTGTTAGACCAAATGACATCACAGTACATTCATAGAGACCATAACGAGTGGTGAATGCTGTCTTTGGGATATCCGATGGTCTTATCTTCAGCTGATGATATCCAGAGCGTAGATCAATCTTGGAGAAGACACTTGCTCCATTTAACTGATCAAATAAGTCATCAATTCGCGGCAAAGGATACTTATTCTTGATTGTGACTTCATTCAGGGCCCTATAATCCACGCACATCCTTAAGTTGTCATCCTTCTTCTTAACAAAGATTACTGGCGCTCCCAACGGTGAAGAACTGGGTCGAATATAACCTTTTTCTAGTAACTCTTGAATCTGTTTCTTCATCTCAGCTAGTTCATTTGCTGGAAGCCTGTAAGGTCTCTTGGATATAGGAGTTGTACAGTACCAAGTCAATGATGAACTCAATCTCTCGATGCAGTGGCATTCGGGTAGATCATCGGAAATACATCCGGATATTCTCTTTTCTGGTAGACTTTCCAACGACATGCCTTTCAGGCGGTTAAGAACACCACCCATCTTTGATGGTTTGTTGGACACAAATTCCACTCGAATGCCTTCGGCATTGGTAAGGGTGATGGCTCTGTTGGCACAATCAATCTATCCCTTAAAATTGGTTAACCAATCCATTCCAAGGATTACATCAATGCCTTTGGAATCTAATAAGATAAGGTTCGCTAGGAACCTAACCCCATTTATATCTATAGCCACTGCCGGGCATACTGTATTAGTCCTCATTTCCTTTCCAGGTGTTTGGACTACCATAGGGTTCTTAAGTTCACAAACATCCCAGCAATGCATTTCAGCAAAATTCTTTGAGATAAAAGAATGCGAAGCTCCAGAGTCAAATAATGCTGATGCAGGTACTGAATTAACAAAGAACTTACCCAGAACTACATCTGGTGCATCTTGGGCTTCCTCTGCTGTCACATGGTTAACACGTCCTCTCCCAAAAGTTTGCGGAGTCCTTGGAGTCTGAGGGGCGCCTCGTCCTTGTCCTGGAGCTGGTGCACGGGCTGGTGTAGTCCCCAAGTTGAAACGCACTGGAGTCAAGTTCTGACGCTTCTGAGGGCAATTGCTAGCATAATGCCCCATCTCATGACAGTGAAAACATTGAACTCCAGCTGCTGAAGTCTTGTTTTGCTGCGGCTGAACACCAGTGTTGTTGCGAAATCCCTGCATGATCGGGCGAGGTCCGGACGTTGGAGTCTTGGGTGCATCGGCTGCAGGCGGCCTGTTGAATTGCGGCTGGTTCAAACGAGACCTGGAACTGTTGGCTCCATGTTGCGTCTGAAAAGCAAATTTCCTCTTACGGGACTCATACAACTGACGTTGAGCATCCTCCTGTATGAGAGCCTTATTGACCATCTGTTGGAAGTTGGGGTAGTCAACTGACACCAACTGCACCTTAAGGCTAGGGTCAAGTCCTTCCATGAAGCGCCAAATCTTTGCTCCCTCACTAGCAACATCCTCTGGTGCATACCTTGATAGCTGAGTAAACCTATTAAGATACTCAGACACACTGAGATTTCCCTGCTGCAGCTTATGAAACTCTCTCTTCTTCATTTCCATCATTCCCATAGGAATGTGAGCTGTGCGAAAAGCAGCAGAAAACTCCTGCCAAGAGATAGCTTGGACATTCTGGTGAGCTGCGCAATAGTTTTCCCACCAAGTTCCTGCGGTTGCTTTCAGTTGGTGAGCAGCAAAGAGAACTTTCTCTTGGTCATTACACTGAGCCAAGATCAGCTTCTTCTCGACATCCTTTAACCAGTCATCAGCTTCAAGAGGATCAACTGAACCGGCAAAAGTTGGTGGCCTGGTTCTCATAAATTCACCAAGTCTGGATGGAGGTGGTAAGACTGGAGCAGGAGCAAGAGTGGTGCAGGTTGATTCACTTGATTATGAGCAAGTGCTTGCAATAGTTGAAGTTGCATGGCCATCATCTGCTCTAAATTCATCATCGGAGGCTGACCAGGAGGTGGTGGTGGTAAAGGTTCTTCCTCAAATAACTGCTCAGGTTGCACTTGTGGTTCTTGTGGTGCTTGAGGCAAAACTGGGTCCTCGGGAAAAGGTTGACCGTGACCCTTCCAAGACCACGGCCTCGGCCGACTACGACCTCTTCCACGTCCTCTTCCAGAGGCTGCTGCGACCTCTTCGGGGTTCTCCATCTGAACAGTCCAAAGATAGCAGGAGAAAAGAGGGAAAAGCAAAGATAAGAGAATAGGGGTAAACTAACATCCCAAACAACAACCAACAAAGGCTCAACAAGAAAGAACTCCAAGCTGAAATAAAGCAGAAATAGTTTTTAGAATGGTGTATCACAAGTGCTTAAGGCTTGATCTGGTCCAATCTACAGAGCAAACAACTCGTCTAATTTCGCAAGACCTTTATTGGACACATGGACCCACGAACAAGGACTACTCCTCAAACTCAACCTCGTCAGGGTCCTCCTCCTCGGTATTCTCCTCAACGTCTACTCATATGATACGCTCCTCGAGGTCTTCAGGATCGTCACTAATCGTCCTCCGGGCATGGACTGAAGAGTCTGCAGACCTCTCTGCTCTGGTAGCTGCAATCAGACCATTGATCTCTTGGGCGGAAGGACCAACAGTCTCCGGTCGACGAACTTTCTTGTGCGCGGCCATCCAGCGAGGTATGTCTCTAAGGCGCTCGATGGTCGCTGGTGCAGAGTAGCTCCATGGTAAGGAAGATCACCTTGAGGAGATGCTGGTGGAGGTTGATGCTGAGCTGACTTTAGTTGGGTCAACTTCAACTGAGCGGCACCCAACTTCTCATAGGCATGCTGGAGCTCCTGTGCCATATGAGCATGCACCTCATCCTGTGCCTTGATGTAGGAAGCCATCTGAATCACAGTAGGATCTGGCTCACCCTGGAAGCTCCTGAAGCGACTGAAGACTTCTCCCCTCTTGCGATATGGAAGATGGCGATAGGTAGTACCCTCCAATCGGTTGCGATAAAAATATCCCAATCGAGCTATGGCCTCTCGAGCAACCTCCTGACAAACTCGCTCATAGGAACTCTTCTCCACCGAGTAGCGGAACGGTTTGTCTCCATCCCGATTGCTCCTAGCAAAGACTGTCAGCTGAACGCGCCAGACTTCCCTACCATCCTTTATGGTAGTAAAGCCGTGCAGCCGAGGACAACGAGTGTGGCCTAACTCCTGAAGCATAAGCCACAACTCCTCACAAAATCCTCCCTCCTTCTCAACAAGTGAATTGGCGCAACGCATCTACAAAATTTTGAAAATAAGAGAAGATCAGAAACCAAACAAAATGAATACAAAGACAAGAAAAGGATACTAAGACAGAAAAGAAAGTAGCAAAGAAACTTAGAAGTTTATAATTTAATTTTTAGGAAAATATGAATCCTTAAGGCTTGCCATTTCTAACTAGTTCACGCGTCCTCTGATCGACTCGGCTCTGATACCAACTCTGTTGGGACCGGATTTCTGAATCCGAACCCTTTGTGTATTTCCGCACCAGTCCCATGATCAGTAGCTAGTGCACACAGTGGAAACATTGTTGATAACAAAGTCGAATCACGAATAACAATAATAAATAGCGAGTACCGCCTTATGGCCACTTATTACAAAAGAGGTGGAAGACCTTGAGTCTTCTGACGAGAAACATAAATAAATAAACTCAGTGGTGGCCCATCAAAGTGCCCACCGGCATTCGACTGGGGAGCGCAACCTAGTACTCCGGGTGTCCTTCGTCAAAGCCACAAGCGAAGTAGTCGTAGTCCTCCGTGTCGATGAAGGCTTCGAGATTTATTTATGAGTGTAGCATGTGAGTACATAAAGTACTCATGAGTCTGGGAAACATGCATATGCATAGCTTTGACAAATGATGCTTATATGGTTCTTTTGCACAAAGCAAATTTAAGTTCAAACGATTTTCATAAAGCACATTTGACAAACGCGGTTTCAATAAATTAATTAATTGTATTACTAGTGGAGGTTCTAGCTACCAACCACTAGCATCAAGGCTCTAGTTGCGAAACTACCCGAGAGTCCCAAGCTGCTCCGGTTCCCAAAATTACTCTTTTAAAATCAAAACCAAAATCTACCATGTGAAAACGCACCTTGCTCGCCCTTGGCCGTGGGCACGGCTATTCGAATAGTTTTAACACTCTGCAGAGGTTGTACAACTTGACCCACAAGAGATGATCGCTGATACACCACACGTTTCCTTTGGCGTGTGAATCAAGGAGAGACCATCACAAGGCTTTTACAAAGCTTCCTTTTGACTTGGTTACGCCCGCTAAGGTTTCGCCTTCTGGCCCCCTCTTGCGCCATGTGAATCGGCACACACAACCATGAGAACCGACTCAAAATTTTGCTAATTAATTGGCAGTCCGTTCCCATTTTGGACATGTGGTTGTACAGTAGTGCTCGGTTTGAATAGTCTGGCGTCGGTCCTTAATATGACTTGGGCGGAACTAACACAATACATAATCTCGTGCTCTAGCTGCACCCGCCTGATCTTGCCATCCACCCAAGTCTAAAACATAATTTCATCATTATATTTTATTTTCCAAACACTGACATTACCTAATGTCATACATTTTCCAAAGAAAGCATAAAGGGTAAATAATGATTTTTCTCCCCCAAAGGTTAAATAAAGTCGTAAACCATGTCTAAGCAATTCTACCGTAATAAACTATTCTGCAAAATTGTATTCAATAATGCAGAATTTCTACACTAGGGTTACAAAGGTGCAGGACATCAAATATCAAGGATGATAGTAGCAAACTTTAGGTTTTTAACTAACAACCTACAGTTTAACTTATCATTTAAATAGCAATGCATAACTTTTAAAACTGAAAACATAATTTACAAATCATAGGTTCAATGTGGTCAAAGGAGACTCGCCTTCGGTGACGTTGGAGGTAAGCACTTCCTGTTGATCCAAGCTTGCGTCGGACGTCGGATTCTACACGCAAGCGGACCAAATAAATAGCAGAAAATAAAATAAAATCCAAAAATTACAAAATAAATACTGGAGGTAGAGAATGAATTTAGATGAATTTAGGAGAAAGAATCGATGGATTCGGAGTTCGTATGAGAATGAACAAAAATCTAGAAAATCAACTCTCCAAAAAAAATAAAACCATGTATGTACATACACCATGCACGTATACTACACTGCATGGCACTGTTCATGAACAGTAAATAAAATAAAATGGCGATATTTGGGGAGCGAAATCCAGGGATGTGAAGGGGAAGCCGAGGGGCACGCGGCGACGTAGTCGGTTCGGGAAATGACTAACCGAGGAGAGAGAACGAAGGAGAGATGTACAAAGCATCTAACAAGACTAACTAGTAGCAGCACATTCAACTTCTTTCTATACACAAACTAACAGAGAGCACTAGCTAGATGAAGCTAAAAGAAACATCAAGCAACCAAACAAGATCAGCTCATGGCTAAGGCAATACAAGGTAGCAGAGGACTAGCCGCGGTGGAGCTCGAAGGTGGCGAAGGTGGGGACCGAAGCGGTGGTGACCGCCAAGCAAAAATCAAGCGGAAGAGAACAAAAATGATATGGTGGTTGTGCTAAGGTGCTTCGCAACTTGGAGAGAGCACAAAGAAGGCGATGATGGGATAGCATGCGATTTATAGCTTCAACCGTGAGTGAAGCGTCGGGAATGCGAAGAACTACGGATGACGATTTGGTTTTGGGTTAAATGACAAAAGAAACGGCAAAGGGTGCACTGATGGGCTGCGCAATGAAGACATTGACAGCACGGGGTTATTGGCGTAGTGATTATGGGATTGCAACGGTTCAAACGGAATTGAATTTGGTGAAACGGACGAGGAGAACGGGAAGATGTAAAATATTTTCGGCTGAAGAACTGGAAACGAACCAGCGTTGGAGGTGGAAGATGAAGTGAGAGAGAAAGAAAGAGATAAAAGAATGGAAGTGGGAATATATTGAATTGAAAGCCAAAGGCATAGTGGCAGCATGTATGCTTGGCTTTGAAGTTAAGCGAGCCATGCATGGGAGCAAACTGGGATGGGTGACCGTATGGGAACTTCATTTTTTTTATTTTTTTTTAGAAAAAGAGAGAAGTGCAACAAATAAATAAATTGGACCAAGAAATAGGAGCGAATAATTTTCTGGAGATTTGAAATTAAATTTTAAAGAAAGCGAAATTTGGGATGTTACATTATCTCCTTCCCAACTTAACACAACCAACAAAAACTGAAACTTAAAATAATTATAGAGAAAAATATATTACATTAAAAACCCTAGAAATTTTACACCATCAAGTTCATTGTGTCCTCTGTGTCCCCAAAAGGTTTCGTGAATGTTGGAGTTCGGCAGCTATGCTTAAAAATTCACTAAACTCCTTCAGCCGTTTTACACAATCTGGAAAACAATTGTCCACTCCCCAACCGAACTCACCCTCATCCCTTGCCATTTCTTGTACCCAAGCCGAACGCCACCCAATGCTTTTCCTATCCACCAACAGAGCACTCACACAACCACCCATGTCATCTTTCTTTTGTTTATGTATTCACTCATTGCATAGTCATTTGCTTTCTCCCCAACCGAATCTATCTCCCTGCCATCTTCTACTCCCAACACAGCACAACCACTCCATCCTCCCCATTTATTTATTCCCATCTGAGAGCACCACTCTCAAACCACTGCCATAGTCCATTTGCTTTTGTCCAGCCGAACACATCCTCTCCCCTAATCTACCATCTCTTTCTTTACCCAACAATACACAGCCAACAAAAACAACAACTTTAATGATTTTTAGAGAAAATCACAGTTTGGATAAATTCCTGAAATTTTACCTAAGCATTTACATTATGTCAGAAGCCTCCCCTAAGATTTTCACGATTTTTGGAGCAAGTTTTCTTCATCTAATAATTTCCTAAACCCCTCACTGCTTTTCTTCCTTGCCAGCCGAATTAATCATCCCACTGCAATTCTCACTACCAACCAAAGCCCCTTTAGCTCACTATCACTTTCTTCCCCCAACTAGCAAATCTTCACCATAACCATTCCTTTCCACTGCCCTCCTCTATTTTTTTAACTCACTGCATGGACTGCCATTCTCTTTCCCAAACCATTGTCCCAACCGAACAAGCACCACACAGCCAAGTCATTTCCCAAAGGAGCTCACATTGCAGACTCTTCCTCTACACGCTGCTCCCCCAACCCAACAGTAGCACCTCACTTGCCCTTTTTCTCCTTGAACACAAGTCCATTTATCCACTTCCCTCCTCTAAATCCCAACTCAAAAACTGAAAACTCTCAATGCATGCTACACCATCGGGTTCATCTCCTCATGAGCATTCCATTCCTCCCTCTAGATTTCGCATGCATTGACATTTGAGAGATCTTGAGGAGAGGGGAAGAAGAGGCAATAGAAGCTTTCATGCATGGTGGCTTTTGTGGCCATGACCATGCTGCAGCAAGCCTGCAAGCATGTAACCGAGGCAAGGCGGAGGCCGAGAGCGTAGGTGGCGCACTGGGATGGCTTCAAGGCATGACCGAGTCCAGGCTGCAGCCCAGCGTGTGGTGGTACAGCGCCTAGGCGAAGAAGCCGGTGGCCTAGCGCGGCGCGGTGGCCAGCATGCGGTGGCCTAGAGCGGCGAGGCTTTAGCGGAGGCGGCCGAGTCGGCTCGGCGCACGGTGGATCGCGAGCAGCGGCGGTGTCGATGCGCCATGGGACGCGAGGACTAGGCGACACGACAGCGGCTGGCGGCGGCGCGGTGGTAGCCCAGCGCGCGGCATGTGGGTGCCGAGGCGTTGTCCAGCATCTCGGCCGAGGCCCGGGCGTGTGGCAACATGTAAGGCAGCGGCTTGATGCAGAGGAGGAGCTAGCCAGTGGCAAGGCGGCGGCACATGCATGTGTGCGTGCATGTGGTGGCGTTGACCACGCAGCAGCGGCTTGGTGCCGGCAACAACAGGATGCATGCATGTGGCGGTGGCTCCGTGGGTGTGGCCGAGTGATGGTCTTTGTTGCGGGATGCGGACGCGGAAGCGGACGGGCTCGGCGACGACTACGGTGGGCGAGAGAACGAGCGGACGCGGTAACAGCGACGACTACGGTGGACACGGATGAGTGCCGAGAAGACGACACCCGGTGACGATTCACACACCTAGCGTTGCGGTAAAATTCTTAGTGTTATTTATGTTACCGCATTACATTTTTAGTCGTGCATGTTGCATTTTAGGCATGAGCATGGCATCTATTTATGCATGTTTAATTGTAAAAATGATTTGGTAGCTTAAGACCGGTATAATTCTCCGGTGATGTTTTATTTATGTGTAGACGTGTTCTTGCGATGTATGTTGGTAGATTACGAATAATTTTATCGTCATAGCAGATTATGTATATTGTTGATTGGTGGATGCTAGATTATGTATTATTAGAGTAGTGGATCGGATGATATTAATTTGGAGTCGCATGAAAAAATTTTGTGATCTTTGGAGGATAAATTAATTGAAGGTTTCTTCTCATATTGGATTAGTAATTTTTGGAGATAGGACGCATAAAGATTTTTATAAATGATTACTTGATGGATGACGTATGTGCTGATGTTTAAGGATATATCTTTTATATATGTGTATTGTTGCTCGTTGGATGTCGGATTAAGTATATTATTGGATTGTTTGATCGGATGTCCTAACTGATAGTTATGCGGATCATATATGATGGAATTTGGGAGATGGTAGAATGGATTATTTGATTTTGGATAAATATTTGGATTGCCATGTAATTAGTAGGTAAGTCCCATGTGCCGAGTTGATGTAATTGTACTCTCTATTGGATTAGTAGCTAAATGATTATTAGTCGATCGTAGAGACGCATATGTGATTGGATTGGTAGATGTCGTACATGACTAGTCCGATGAAATGGATGTAAGTTGATTTATTAGTAAACTATTAAATGTTGGATGTCCAATTAAATTGTGAAGCTCGCTAGTTATCGGGTGGTCAAATAAACCTCGATCGGTGGAAATTTTAGTGTATGCGAATATGATTTGCCGAGGTGAGACTAGTAGAATTTGATAGATAGTATTAGGTTAAATAGTCTAGCGGAGGATGATTGAGGGATTTAGACATGGCCATGTGCCCATAACTTGGTGGATTTGGTGCATTCACTGGATTGATTGTATGTACGAAAGATGGTGAGTCCAGTCATTATTTGTTGGGTTGAATGCCTTGATTATGACTTAGTGGATGTTAGTATAAGATTTAGATCAAGATATGAGAATATGATTGGAGAGTGTTATGCATGTGTTTGGATTCAACACTGGAGAACCGGTTAAGTATATGATTATGAGAAGATTAGATTTGTCGGTACGTGTTTTCCTTTAGGAAATAAATGAAAAATAAAATAAAATACAAGGGCCCTATCTTTCATTGACAGAGGCTAGGTCAGCCCGTGTATAAAAAGGATTTAATTCCAACTTAAAATGCAGAAAAGAATTATTTTTGCACTAGAAATTGAATTAACTTTGAAAATTCTTAGAAAATTCATATGAACTCCAGATGGGATGAATCCAATTGGGTTGTTCATAAAATATTATTCTATATTTAACCATGTAGTTTTTATCTCCACTAGAATTCTGCAAATTTTCACAAAATAATTAAATTCGAGTGAACGAAGAAATGAACCACCATTTTTGTAAATCTGATATTCAAACTACTATAACTCTCTCATATAAACTCCAAATGGAATAATTTTTGTACCTAAATTCATCTAAAATCGTAATCTAGCCACTGTATAAATTTCATGCATTTTTGAGTAATTTGAGTTTTGGCTATTTTTGGTGTTTATTCGATGTCGTTATTTCCTTAGAGTCCGAACTGCATAGCGGCGATTACACAACCAAGAGTGAAAAATTAGAATACCAGCTAGGCAAGCATCATTTGAACTTTCTTTTGCATCATATTTGATCCCAGTTTTGTTAAGATAGTGCAATGATAATTGCTTGCATGCTATTTTGATATTGTCGCTATTTTTGTGATGTGTAGATCAGTTATATCCTATTCATTGAGGTTATCATTGAGTTATTCCAGTACCACATGCCTGAGATAGGATGTTTGAAATATTCTATTCGGGTTTGTTTAGCCATGCAAGTCTAGAACAGCGATTTGATTGTCGGAATAACCGACAATTATGGGAAATACAAACTTTATAACTTTTTGGTTTATTTCAGAGCTTCGTATTTGTTTTAGGAGGTGAAATTTGTAAATTTTAAATGAGTTTTGGGTCTGGACAAGTGGATGCTAGTGAAGGTGCCTTCGCGCACGAAAGTGGGTAAAGTGATTGTCTTGTCGGTAAGTGATTGTCTTGTCTAGACCAACAAGGACCGAACTTTGGTAACGTCGTTGATTCAAGTACATTCGTGCTACCACACATGGGTTGGGAGCTATATGGTTAAGTAGGGGGAAGATTTTATTGTGTTGAGTCCCACGGTGGTGTAATTGTAAGGGCATGGAACCGTTAAATCATGTGTTTCCTTAGGGGCCGATAGGGCATAGAGACCGTAACGTCTTATGTTTCCTAGGAGCTCTGGGTTGAGGGACTTAGCCCAATGGGATCTTCTTGCTAAAAACGACCATATCTTGATTTACCCGGCCAGCATACCATAGGAAGTATGCTATTTTCGGAGGCATCTGGAGGCTTACGGGCTAATCAAGTCATGTAGGTAAACTAGTACACCCCTGTAGGGTATAAATCTATTTGAATAGCCATGTCCACGGTTATGGACAACCGCTTGAGTTCGGGAGTTACTATTGTTAGACTTAAAATTAAAATTGTGGTTAAACTTGGAATTCGTCATGAATGGATGTTCATGCTTGTTGTAGTTTCAAAGTGGACAGCCACTTTGCTATTTGTATGATTTATTTGTTAATTCAATTAATTACTTATTCACATGCTTCACTTCTACTTCAAAACTAAGCCAATATGAGCCATCCTTTGGAACAGCCTTATGCATAACTAATTTTTATTTATGTAAGACTTGCCAGTACCCTTTTGAACTCAACCAGTTTGTCTACTGGCTTACAGGTGAGGAAGATATCGAGCCCAATGAGCTTGTCAGTGTCGATTTAGGCGACACTGATGAGTAATGCTATCATTTAACCCCCAGTCGGTTGCCGATGGGTTATGGGGTATACCACTGCTGGCCTTTTGGTTTATTTACTTGTTTCCGCTGCTACTTAATACTCTTATTTGAATTTGACCGGTCGGCCGCTTGTTACCGTTGTAGACTTAAACTATATTGTTATCTTTTTAACTAGTGATGTATGTTTGTTGTATGGATGTGATCCATGTTGTATGAGAGTATGAGTATATTGGTCGCTGATCTTGGGAGCCAATATAAGTTATGCTCGCTGTTCATGGCTTCCCATTTAACTCACTAAGTGTAGTGCTTAGCTAGTTGGAGAACTGATATTCATGTAGTGCTCGCAGAGGAGCAGCGCGCATGATTGTCGGGGCTCTAGTTTTAGTTAAGCCTCTCACTTAGATTTAGTTAAGTTGGAATCCATTTACTGGAGGTCCAGAGTTATGTCCTTAAGACCATGCTTAGTCTCGGTCTTACGGAGATAACCCGGGGGTCCTCACATTTACAAAGCCACGAGAAGCAGAAACTGCGAAAGTCTTGTTGTCATAATAGAATGGTACCTTGGCCTTGGGGGCTTTGCACTTAAGGGCTATGGCAACCTATTCTGTCCTTGCCTTCTCTGTAGCTACCATATCTACAGTGAATTGAGTGAAGGGAGCAGAAGGAGTCGAACTCGCGCCACCTTTGTCACCGACCTTTACAAGTCGACACCTTTTGGTTGGAGGAGCTTTTGTTTACTCCGCTTGCGCTGTTGCCCCAATGACCACCAATGCAACCTCCGCGACGTCATCTTGGTGATCTTTCATGCCTACTTTCTGTTGGGATCAGGAAGAGAGAATATTACTAAAAGTGGTCGTAAGTTTTTCTACGATCACTCGCTGGTCGTAAGTTCTTCTACGACCAGCTCAAAGTAGTAAGTTTCTTCTACAACAAATCCTCTAATCATAAATATTGTTACGACTATAAGGGCTTAAAGATGAAGTCAACTTTTAATTACCTTTAGGTGCTCCACCCTTTCCTCTGCGGCCAAAACCGCAAGAATATGAGGAGCTACTACACTTGACGGACTATTCTCACAGATGAGCTTGACGCGGGCGTCAATCTCCGCTTGTGAAAAATCTGTGCAAACAGATAATATGATCAACAGACTAGATCAGGACTAACTAAAACCAGAGTCAAAAGTGGGATTTTTAGTTAACCTCCTTATAGTCCCTGGTCGGGTCTTCTTTCCCCGAGTACCTCCACATAGGAGGAACTCGTTTCTTCAAAGGACTAATGCGGTGCGTGATGAAATCCTTCACCACGTGCCATCCGGTAAGTCCCCTCGCCTTCAAGTCTTTGATAGCTTGAATATAGAGGGCAATCCGGTCAAGTTCTTTGGGAGTCGAGTCCCAGAAAGAAATACTCTCATCAGCATTTTCGATAAATGAAAGGCTGTCTTCCTCGGTGACCTCCCAGTACAACCACTTCTTCTTCCACCCCACCCTCGACGACTGGGTGAACTTCTGAATGTACTCCTTCGACTTCCCGTCGTGGAGCTTTAGACCGCAACTCCCAGCAATTCTGACCTGTCGAGCCATCCCGTAATAGTATTGGAAAAGCTCGAGGTCCGCCGGAATCCCTAGGTATGCCTCACACAGATACACAAACACGCTTAACATTGTAATAGAATTAGGACCAAGGTTCACCAATTCCACCCCAAAGTGCTCGAGCACAAGTGTGAGAAAAGGGTGAGCAGACAATCGGAGGCCACACTCACAGTATGCCTGGAAGACATGGATTTGCCCATCCTCCCCCGATGGCCAGTGTTGTCTAACTGCTGAAATCCATTTTACGAGTACCTTCTTGGGGATCTTCCCAGCAGTGACCAATGCATTCATCTTTACTGTATCCATCTTTGATTCCGCCCACTCAGATACGATCCTGGCCATTTTTCTCACGAACGGGAGATTTGGATTTGGAAAAACTTCGAGGAAGTACACAGATTATGCTGGCGGCGGAGGAGGCGAGAACTTGATGAACAATCAAGGCGAATTGGGGAAAAGGTAAGAACCCTAGAATTACCCTTGCGGTCAGTTTTATAACCGCACGTTTGAGACGAAACACCATAGAAACTCAACAGTTCCCACCACTTCGGGAATTGCTCTAACGGATAGATCCTTTTAAATTTGCATGCTCGAGAAAAATGAGGCTCTTTTCACACCTCAAGTGAAATTACCTTCTTGACCAAGTATATTTCTGGTCAAAAGAAATACCACTCAGAAAGGATTTACTTCCGATCATCGAACCACGAATACTCCGTAGTCGTAAGATTTTCTACGACTACCTCATAGTCGTGAGATTTTTGACAAAATTCCTTGACCATGTATATTTATGGTCAAATGATACACGTATTGAAGAGTTTTTCCTTCAACCTTTATCTCACAACCACCTAGTGGTCGTAAGAACATCTATGACTCCTTGTCCAAGTAAGTTATTTTCACTTAAAGCTGGGGGCCTAGACGATGAGGATCTAATAATCCACTTTTTACTATTTATCTGTAATTAAATATTACAGGAAAATATGACGTATTGAGTATACCCTTACGGTGGTAGGGAGAAGTCAATCGGTGGTTGTAAGTCCTTCTACGACCACCTCCATAGTCGTAAGTCCTTCTACGACTACCATGTAATCGTAAGTTCTCCTACGATTATCTCCGGTCGTAAGTCTTTCTACGACCAGTAGCCAATCGTAAGCTTTTCTACGACTACCTGGTCGTAAGTCCTTCTACGACCAATCCTGTCATGACTTCACCACAGATAACTAGGTCCACTCGCATGTAGGCCTTATTAACTGTGATATCTCAGCAGTCAATCTACGTAGTTATTCCCTAGAATAACCGCGTATAACTCTCCATTATCTCTGATTGATAACCTTTGATAACATGGGGAGGTTACTACTCCGGTGATTACTACCATTATTACGGAATAATGAGGCACCTCCCGATCTGGAACGACAACTTCTTCGCGTGCTATAAATAGACTTCTTTGAGAGAGTAAGCAGGAGGACCTTCTCGGAGGATTTTTGAGAGGCAATCAGTAGCAGTATTAGCACAAGTCTTTCCACTAATTGTAACCAGGATACCCAATGCAATACACACAGGAGTAGGGTTGCTATTCTCTCTAGAGAAGACTCGAACCTGTATAAAAATCCCCGTGTCTTTTCTGTCTGCGTGATCAATTGTGGAGACCCCCCGAATCAAATAATCTTTACGTAAGATCGGTTGTAAAACACTGACAACGTTGATGATCACTAAAAATCCCGTGAGATCCCCCTTCCTCCTTCCTTCTTCCCCTTCCTCTCCCTCTCTTCCTTGGGCGGTAGCACTGAAGGGGGTTCCTCCCTCCCTTCTTCTTCTTGGGTGGCAGCACCCAAAGGAGGTGGCACAAGGAGGTGGGGTGGCTACTGTAGCACAGTGGCACTATAGTAGGTGGCGGTGCTATTGTAGCAGAGGCGTGCTACAGTAGTAGGGTTAGGGTTTCCTCTCCCTCTCCTTCTTTTGTTGGTGACTGGCCTACCTCTTGGTTATGGGTCGAAGGCCCATAACTATTTCCCTCATTTTCCCCCTAAATTCAGATTATTAATCCTTTTCTAATTCATTAAATACTCATTTAATAAAATGGGATATTATAGTTTGACATTAGGTAATGTCGATATTTGAAAAATAAAATAAAATAGCGAAAATATGTTTCGACTTGGGCGGATGGTAAGATCAGTGGAGTGCGGCTAGAGCATGAGAACTTGTATTATGGTAAGTTCCGCCCAAGTCATATTAAGGACCGACATTTGTGATTGTCCAAACTAAGCAATATCGTACAACCACATGTCCTAAATGGGAATGACTTGGTGACTAATTTAGAGTCCAAGCATTAAGCTCGCGGGTTGTAGTTGGTAGGTGATCTCTTGATTATGGTGACCATACTTCCATATCTTCAAAGGTGTAGAATATGGTAACCGTACTTCCATATTTTGTGTCGTGCAGACAATGGTAAAGGACTTCCATGTCTATCGGGGCTTGTGCTGGGTGATGGTAATTGCGTCCATATTGATGAGTTATTCCCCACAACGATGAGCTCCGAGTCGATGGTAAATGACGTCCATGACATCGGGTTAAGCTCATGGGGCGAGTTAATGTGAGGATAAAGTATTGTAAAAGTCTTGTGATAATCGCTTAGTTGCATGCCTAAGGAAGCGTGTCATGGCCGATATTATAAGTTGATTATCTCGTGTGGGTCAAACTATACAACCTCTATAGAGTGTAAAACTATTCGAATAGCCATGCCCACGGTTAAGGGTGGGCAAGGTGCATTTTCACATGGTAGATTTTGGTTTTAATTTCAAAAGAGTAAATTTTGGGAACCAGGATTAGTTGGGACTCTCGGGTAGTTTTCTGACAGCTAGAGCCCTATCCTTGAAACCTTGGTGGTTAAAGCCTTGATGCTAGTGCTTGGTAGCTAGAACCTCTACTAGTGATAAAATCTATTTATTTATTGAAACTACTTTCGTCAAATGTGCTTTATGAAAATTGTAGAATCTAAAATATTGCTTTGTGCAAAAGAACCATATAAGCCTCATTTGTTAAAGCTATATATATGCATTTTTCCCAAGACTCACAGAATACTTTATGTACTCACATGCTACACTCAAAAGCAGATCTTAGAAGTCTACAATGGTGCCAGGGCGACTACTACTACTCCACGTTTGGCTTTGATGAAGGGCATCTCGAGTACTAGGTCGTGCTTTGCAGTTGAATGCTAGTGGGCAATTTGATGGATCACCACTCGGAGTTTTTCAATTCTTGTTTCAGCTGTTGTAAGACTCAAGGTCTTTTGACTTCTTTTGTAATAGTGGCCATAAGGCCGGTACTCACTTGTTTATTAATATTATTTTGTGATTCGAACTTGTTATAAATGATGTTTCCATTGTGTGCACTAGCTACTAACGGGATTCGTGCGAGAAATACAGAGAGTTCGGATTCAATCTGGTCCCGACAAGACTGAGCCACCCCTACGTAGCGCCGAACAAGACATTTTGGCTAACAAAAACACAATCCCCCATGCGTCACATCATGCATCCAGTGTGCTATGACGAGGTTGAAAGTAATTGTAATAGCAAGTTTACTGCCGCATGTATCACCGCGTTCATATTTTTTACAATTGTTTCAACACATATGGCTGGATGTGCCAGGAAACTACAAGTAGATCCCAATAAATCTTTTTGTAACAAAGCAGTAAAGCCATAATTTTTTTGAAATAATCTATTTTTATTTAGAATTATAGAAATAATACTGCTTAATTTTTTTTACAGAAATAATCATAAGTCGTCGTACCGTTGGGCGACTTATACCTAATCGCCCAATGGTTAGACGATTATTCATAATCGCCCAAGCGACAAAGTGCCAAGCATTAGAGTCGCATGATGGTTCAATGACTTAACTAAGTCACCCATTGGTTGAGCGACTTAGTGAAGTCGCCCAACAACTAGGCGATTTCATGTGGCAGCTGTACTGTTTGATAAATCCGATTGGAATAATTGTGTGAGAATAAATGTTACATTTTGTAAGTATTACATTTAGCAAATCCTATGGTAGGATGTTATTTTTGGAAATAAAGGGTGGTGACAAGGTTGGTTAGTGCATTTGTGAATTTCGTAGAATCTTAAAGTGCAGAATTTGTCGGACTCATAATAACATTTTGTGATCAGCGTATGTTATTGTAGCGCTAAATTTCTGAAGAATTTTGTGAGGACGATAGAGCTAGCAATGATTCATAAGTATGAGGGTAAGTGATATTGTGATGCGCCAGGAAATTCATACACAGTGGAGAACTTTGGAGAAATGACGCAACGATAACAACACTTAATCTGATCCGACAAGGGGTTACATGGCAAGGAGGCAACGAACCAAGGACGATACAGGCATGCCTTTAGGGAATTGGAAATACATCACACATATGGGTGAAGAGGGTCGGACTACTGTGAAGACCGGGGCCATTTGCCCTTCCTTGTGAGCTCGGCCTTTTACTCCTCGGCGGTTGCCTTGGCCTCAGCCTTTATTTCCCTCTTTTTCTCATGCTCCCTCTCACGAGCCTCGCGCTCCCTGTGCCTGCACGCCTCGAGATAGGCCTGGGTCTCCCACCAAATACGCTGGTTGTGCTCTTCGGTGCGGCGCACCTCCTCCTGGATCTCGTGTGCTCTTTTGGCATCCCACTCATGGTAGTCGAGAGTTCACTGGCCATGTGGCTGGATCTCCTGGTCGATCCACTTGCGGTAGCCACATAGCGGATCCAGGGACCACGGGTAGACAAGAGAGGTTGTTAGTACCTACTTTGAAAGAGAAAAGGTACGAGAACATAATGTAACTGGACCTTACTGGCTGTCGATAGCTACTCGTGTTCCAACGGTCGGGATAGTCATAGAGTAGTTTGTATAACCTGATAATACATGCCGAGCTTAACCGATGCTTGGACTTGAAGAACTTGCATGGGTCCCTACACCGGCGAGAGGCGGGTTCTCCCCCTTTGGCGGATGTTGCGGTGAGCGCTCGGTTGGAGCGTTCACGATGGGGTTCTTTGCTATGGGGACTTCATTGCGGAGAGCTGCCATCCTGCACCTCCTCTTGCTAGACTCGGACATGATATCCCTTGCTTGGTCATCCCGCTCCCCAGCATCCCTCGCTAGTCCGTGGATCTCTTCCCATTGCTTCATCATCTTGTCCCATTGCTTCTTCTCCATCTTGTCCATTCCGGCGTAGTGAAGCAAGCTCTGGTGTAGTGTAGACTTTGGTTGTGTAGTGTTCTCTCCTAGATATTTTTCACCTCCTTTTATAAGCCACAGCGCTGGCATGATGTGGTTATTTTCATGCAGAGTTTTGTCTTTTTGGTATCAAAAGCTAAGGAGGTAGAGTGTTGTCAAGTCGATCTGAAAAGCTAGCGAGGCAGAGTATTGTTAGGTCTTACTTTGCAGAGATAAGTCGTCGGGTCACGTCCTGCTTTGCCGAGTGATGTCTTTTCGGTCTGAAAAGCTAGCATGGTAGATTGTTATCACGTCTTTCTTTGTAGAGTCATGTCTTTTTGGTCATGTCACTCCGCAAAGCTGCCCCGTTTTGTCTTATCACTATGCAAGGCTGTCTCCTTTGGTCTTATCACTGTACAAAGCTGCCACGTCTAGTGTTATCACTACGCAAAGGAACCAGCCCTGTCTGGTCTTGTCATCTACAAGCTAACACATTATCCGCTTTGTGAGCCTCCCCACGTAGGCTATAAAATGCATGCCCCACACTCCGAAAGTAGGACCACTCGACCCTCAATACTGTAGGAAGACGAATCTTGTCCATCGTATAGTAACATACCATGGCAGACGCCGAGGGACTAGTCCAACCAGGGTCGCCAAAGCAAGACCTTCCCCTCGAAAAGAGGGAGGACTTCGGCCCTAACTACTGGTTGATGCCGAACAAGCGTGCTCAACCAGTATGGCTGAAATGCGGACACAGGGAGGTCACAGTCGTGCAGGTCATGGACGGCCCTTTCGATGGCAGACAACATTTCTTTCAATGTCCACAATCTGGAGTACAATTAGCAAATAGTTTACTTTATGTAACTACTAATAGAGCTTCCATGTTAACCCTCCTTTCCTGCCGATGGCGAAATACGATTTTGTCCGTGGGATCAATCCTCCCCATGAACAACATGTTGTGATGTACATGGAAACATTGTGGAACCAAATCTTTCAGTTGGAGACGCGGGTTGATAATCTCAACGAGGAAAACGATGACCTCCGTCAAAAAATGCAGCGCGAGAGGGGCAACGAAGGTCATGAACATAGGAAGTTCCTATGATCCACATGCTCTGCATAGAACCCTAGCCGCATTTGTGCGTACCACTACAATGACGGCCACCACGCCTCGAGGCGCCCACGCATAACACTCTATGTGAGTAGCGTGAGGCACCTTCTACCATTAGACATGGCGGAGAGGCTTGTACCTCGTACTCTCTCCTACATGCGTAATTATGTTTAATCTCATAAAGCGTGTTACTAAATGGTCGATGCGTCATTGCGGTTGCCTTTTATCGAGTGGACTAGTGCATCGATGTTTTGCGTGCATTAAACTATAAGCGTCGATATGCATTGAACAAACATGCATTGTACGCGTGAATTAAGTTACAAAATACTACGATTATAATCTTAGTAGCACTACGCACCCAACAAGAAGCGGTGTTGCACTTCATGCCGGTGTTCCTACGTGTCGACAGGCGCCTTACAAGTTCTCACAATGTGGCCTTCCTGGTGGCATCGGCCGCAACGTCTACCCCACTCCGACTTCCCTTCATTTATATCGTTCCTAATGCGATGACTCTACCGCGGCCCTTCCCCTTCAATAAGTCAAGATCCAAATCCAAGTCCTCTATGCATTATCCAACATGGCGAAGTTGTCCACAGTCCTAAAGCCTCTTAGCTCGCCGCACCACGCCTCGCACCTCTCCTTCATGAAGTACTCGATATGAAGTTTGATGGGTCCATGTGGATGGTACCACAGCGCGCAAGGACATGAGAGCATGGCTTGTGAAGGAGCTTTGGCTTGTTGCATGTGCAGCTAGGTTCATTCACATGGTCTCCAAAGCATACCACGTGAGTAACAAGAGACCGAGCCGTCCCAAATCCTCTATCTTGAAGGACCACATCGAAACGATTCTGTAGATACCCATTACGAAGACCGTGTGCGACTGTGCCTTCTCGGTCTTGGCCTGCATGTACGCTGTAATCATTGAGCAGTACGGTATTTATGGGTTGGCTACATGAAGTGCCGCATTTGCATGTCTTTCCCTAAAATATCTGATTGTACCATGCAGAATGCCATCCACGATGGCGACAAGGGGTTGAGAACGAGGCCCCTAATAACCCAATTGTACACCTCGGCAAGGTTAGTGGTCATTATGCCGCACCTTGCACCGTCCATGTCGTCTGACAAGGACCACTTCTGCAATGGCTCAGCCTCTATCCAATGAGAGAAGCACCTGATGTCCCTCAAGGTCCTCCATGTCAAATGGGGAGGGTCGAGCTCCCGCTGTGGTGTGCGACATTCGGGCTGCGCCGCCCTAGGAATGAGTGGATGCTTGTTCCTCTCGATGACATGCTTCCTAGTGTGCTCGTCCAACATCTTGTATTAAATTTACGCTGTTGGTTCTGCATAGTAAGCCTCTTGAACAACTTCATCAACGGTTGCTGCTTGAATTGTTTGAAGAAGTTTGCCCCCAGATGGCGAATGCACCATCTGTTCCTCATGTCTGGCCAAGGGAACGGCTCATCGGGGTCTTGCTGAAGTTTTCAAATGTCCTTCATCATCCCATGGTGGCGATCATGGATTATGCAAACATCAGGATGTGCCCCAACTACTCCCTCCTTCAAATGTCAAAGGAACCACAACCAACTGTCAAAATTCTCACTTTCGATGAAAGCGATGGCTAAGGGTGGAATTTGATTATTGCCATCAACGCCAATTACTGTCAGAATCATGCTCTTGTATTTCCCAGTTAGAAATGTCATGTCCACTGAGATCATGGGCAACATGTGTTTGAATGCATCGATGCAAGGACTGAATGCTAAGAAGGCTCTCTGCAATACCATAAAACCTAAGGATGGTCTTTTGGATGGTTTGTCCTTCATAGCAATGTATGTGCCTGGGTTCCTGTCCTGCAACACCTGGAGCATACGAGGAACGTTGTCATAAGACGCCTTAAAAGAACTGAACCTCCTTTCCAAAGCCTTCTGCTTAGCACGCCATGCCTTCGCGTAGCTAATCTTGTACTTGAATTTCTGCTTGATAGCCACCATGATGTGCTTGGCCTCCAGGTTCGTCTTCTTCACTATCTCTCCGTACATCACATTGGCAATAAAGGTGGATGTTAGGTTGCGATGCCTCAGCAAAACACTCACGAGCAAGCGGAGTGCGCCTCCACCTTGGAACAATCAAGTGAGTCTCGTTTGGGTCTCTGTGCATGCACATGCCAGGACACCCCACCTACTCGCATACCACGATGTCTTGCTCTGGCTGGATTTGAGTACACGAATGGTCGTTGCATGGGCAAGGCCCACAGCTTAATGGCATCTTGCAGTGATCCCTTGTCAGCAAACATTGCACAAAGTTGAACCTCCATCCCATGGTACTCCCACGGTGATTCGTGCTCGTCGTGCACAGCAAGACCCTCAACGTCCACCCTATTCCATTCCTGCGGGATGGGACCTTCGTCCTCCTCATAAGAGTCATCACCATCCTCTTCTAAAGCTTCCTCCTTTGCCCGAACTGTCAAGTCATCGATCTGCATTTGACGCACTATGTTGTCCACATGCTCCCCTACATCCGCCTGTGCACTGGGCTGAGCGTGCAGTGTGCGATATTCCTCTTTTGCCTGAGCAACATGGGTCACCGCCTCCTCTTCTGCCTCCACACTATCGGTCACCTCGTCCTCTCCTGCCTCCGCAACATTGGTCACCTCGTATGTTTCTACCTCTGCAACATCGGTCACCTCGTACATCCGAGCTGCTCCCACCAACCCGACGAGAGCCGTCAGAAGGGCCTCCGACAAATCCCTTCGGACATGGTTGCATAAGTATCACGCACTCGTAGCCACGGTGCCTATAGCCTTCCAGAAATCCCTTCCATGCAACCGTGCACATCAGGCTTCTCAACTCCCACCGAATGTGTGTGGCAGACCGACTCCGAAGCCCTTGTATGATGACACTCCACACCTCGGAGTCCAAGGAGAAGCTTCCGGTGAGCTAGTATAGGACATCTCCGATTCAAGCATTCTCCCTATCCGGGTGTACCATAGTGACTTGCTGGAAACCACTTAGGTCAACACCATATGGACCTTCATGGACTGTACCAACACCGTAATGCATTTTCAATCTTGTGGGCTCCGTCATGACCGATTTATCACTGCAAAAATTTTAAACATTACAACAAGCGATTTCTCAACATACATTCCCCAAATACGTGCTAAACCAACAAGTAGCTACACATCGCCTACATTGGCCGAGAATAAGAACAAACAAGACTATTACCTTCACATGGAGACCTTCCCTTCCTATCAACGAGCTTCCTTCGTCTTTCTCTTTCACGTCTCGAGCTCCTCTCCTTCCCTTCTCTGCCTCTCTCGAGATCCTCTGCTTCTCCCTCTCCCTACCTTCTCTCCCTCTTCACTCCTCCTATCCTTCTATCACTCCCCTTTTCTCCTCTCCCGATCTGCTCTGGTTGTCTGATGAGAGAAATGGCGAAAGAAACCGTGACGGGACCGGGTCTAGCTTTCTATACGACCGTATGGTCACCGAACTGATGGACAACCGCAGACTAGTACGGACCAGCAGTTGAGCAACACGTGTAATAGTCACTAAAGTGTTGGATGACTTGGCGGCAAAGCATCGCCCAATGGTTGTGATCATTTGAGCGTTCGGACGACTTGGCGGCTAATGCAGCTCAACGGTTGAGCGACACGTGTACTAGTCGCAAAAGCATTGGACGACTTGGCAGCAAGTACTAGCCCAATGGTTGATAGTTGCTGAATCGTTGGATGATTTGGAAGCTAGTATGGGCCCAACAGTTGATAGTTGCTGAACCGTTTGATGACTTGGCATCGAACGGGTTGAGCGATATGTGGACTAGTCGCTGAACCATTGGACGACTTGGCGCCGAACGGTTCAACGACAAGGTCATGAATGATTGGAAATTAAGCTATGAATAAGAAATAGAACAATGCTACAGGGAAGGCATAGACAACCATATCATAGTAACTACGAAGTAGAATATGTAAATACATAATACAAATTATAGAACAATGGCAAAGGAAATGCATAGACAACCACGTCATACCAACTACGAAGTAAAATACATAAACAAATAGTACAAGTACACAGAGCACAACGAATACCCCCTACTGGCCACCCGCAGCACCTCCTCCTCGTCACCACGCCCCACACCCAGTCCACCCGACCAATCGCCCCGCTTGGGCCCGAAGTGCGCGGGTGCCTAGGCTGAGGCCGGGCACAGAAAGGTGCTCGGGAGGCTCGCGATCCGTGCTCCCAAGGGGTCGACTCCACCTGTGCGTGCATGACCACCGGGGCCCGCTAAGCTGTGACCTAAAAAGAACCTCGATGGAGTGCGGGCTCATTTGCTCCCGACATCCTAGGTGGCTCAACGGCGAAGTAGGTGTCCACATCGTCGTGTGGGAGATCCCGAACTCCGGTGGTCGGACCTAGAAACATACAGGACAAATAATGTTAATCTCTACAATATATCAACGATCACAAATGTGAAGAGAGAAGCGTACCTTGGTCGGGGCCATGCATGCGAAAGGGTCAAACCGCCGTCATGACCATACGGGTCCGGAAGAGAGGATACTAGAATGCCGATGGTGGCGGGCGTGTGGCGATCGCGTGCCCACGTGCCCACTCAGACCCTCTAGGCTACCAAGGCGCACGCGGCGCACCAGGACATGCACCTCCTGAGCCTCCTGACTAGGCTATAGGATGTGCCGACCACGGCGTATGCGTCGATGTGGCCACCTCCTGGACTGTCCTGCACGATGTCAGGGAAATGCCACGCCTTGCCGCACTGCACGCCCGACGGACAAACTGTAGTAGCTAGTCGTGCGTCACCTCCACACCAATGGCGACCCTGTCCAGGATCGACTGACCATCCATGGTAATCCCAATGTTGATGTTCGTCTCCAAGGAGTACATGAAATCGTCAAACCTATAATTTAGGTAACCGTACTTAGACATGTTAAAACACGTAGTCCGTACCATGATGTGCAAGTTCCGCGTGAAGTGCTGGTGCGAGTGCGTGTCGGTCGATCTTTGGTACGGCGGGCGGAGGGTCGACGACATGCACCGCATCGTGCGTGTCGCGGGCGTACTTCACCGAAGGTACTCGTAAATGCGCACTAGGGTCGTATGGGCATCCTCCTACACGCGCCGCGAGGGCGTTCGCCCACTACGCCTCGCCGTCGGCGATGGCCCTCGCATACCCCACGAGGCGAGCATCGACGGAGTCGCCGTGGTCTGTTTGTAAACGATGCCCACCGAAGAGCCACATGGCTATGCCTCGAGGTGCCACGATACCAGGTTGGCGGTGGGCTGCGGGACCATCCGCTCGATCTACACATAAACAAATAATTAGTAAGCCCTTCATATGGCTAAGATAGTGCATCCCTAAACATGGAAAATAGGTAGCACATGTACCCGGAGCTGTGAAAGCCACCGCAGGGGCGGACCAGGCCACTGTCACTCCGAGAAGTCGAAGTACGATGGCGCGGCCTCCGGCGCAAGAACCCCCCGAAACCTACCCAGCAGGGCGTCACGCTAGTTGACAGGCGCGTCTGGCGGGAATGCAGGGGCTCCCGTGATAGGTAGCTCGAGTACCATCACAACATCCTGCAGAGTAGGGGCCATCTTCCCAAATGGGAGGAGGAAGGTGTGCGTCTCGGGCTGCCACCGATCCACTAGGGCTGTCAGGAGCAATCGGTCGAACGGGAACCGTCGTGACAGCTCCGAACCGACCTGGACCTCCCCATCGTCCTTGACCGGAGTGTCATCCTCTTCGGTGGCCTCCACCATCCGTGCGAGAGGTAGAAGGCCAGCACAGCTCAGCCTGCAAAGCATGAAGAAGTAACTACATAGCAGACATATGACACAAAACAAAATGGCACAGCTTGCGGACAAACATCTCTACCTAGCGTGGGTCCAGTCTCCAAGCCCATCAGGATGTTCGCGTACGAACCACCCGCAAGTCAGGCATGTCATCCCCGCGAACCGAATGCAGGACACGACGGCTCGCGCGGTGCTGCGCGTCGACCAACCGGTCGAGTAGACCGAAATGCCAGTCCGAACCAGCCATACCTGTAAATCAAGAAATTAAAAGCATTAATGTTAATTGATCATATCAACCATATTTCAATGGCAAATAAATCATACAATTTCATGAAACCCAAGTGGTAAACACGCAATTTTTCCTAAAAAAAGCTATATTATGTTAACACCTGTAACGCCTGCTATGGATTGCGAAATACTTAAAACATCATCATTACTATGCATATTTATAATGGGTGAAGCTTTCAGAAAAAAAATTCACATGTTTTGGAATCCTGTGGGTTTGGAACCATGTATCAAAATTAGCGCAGCATGCGAAAAAGTACAACAGAATTAATTCTCACCGATAAATTTTTCTTCCATATGAACTTCCAAACTAATTGTATTAACCATGCTATCTTCAACTAAGATTTTCTAAATTAACCTACTATTATTTCATTTGCTAACAATATGTTAATACACATCATGTTGCATGCTAATCTATGGTTTCAAAAACACACAAATACAAAATAATCATAGAAACTCACCGTTGTCGTTGTCGCTATGAAGAAACTTTTTTTCCACCTCTCCCTCTTCCTCTCCTCCCTTTCCCTCTCCCTCTCCTCTCTTTCTCTTCTTTCTATCGGTCTCGCTCAATGAAATGGCGACTGTTCACGCGGCCGCGTGCACGCGTGGTATAAAACCACCCGGAGTCGCCCAACCATTGGGCGACTAGGGTCTAGCGCTCGAGCGACACATGCCATAGTCGCACCACCGTATGGCGAGTAGGAGCAAGTTGCCCTTCCGTTTGGCGAATATGAGGAGAACGGTTTGGTCGCTTCACTGTTAAGCGATTTGGACAAATGCCGTGCACCTATTGGGTGACTATCCAAAGTCGCCAAACTGTGGAGCGACACATGATTATTTCTAACAAAAAAATAAGTGGTATTATTTCTGTAATTCCGAATAAAAATAGATTATTAAAAAAAATCGTAAAGCCAGGTGGAGGTTGTAATAAATCTTTTTTTATCAACACAATAAAATTTTTTTTAGTAAACACACTGAGATGTTTTTATTTGCGAGACTTACATCATTTTGTTACTCTTGTCGTCACCAAGCAATCGGTGAAAATCGTTCATGAATCAGAGATTCCAATCAAAATTTATTGCTAAAACAACAAAAGAAATATTTAAGTACAAATCAATGATCTGATTGTTTTCTAGTTGGCTGTCTACTTATCCATACTAGTTGGCTAAGATGGCAGGAAAGTCATGTAGATGTTGCAGTAAATGTTTTTTTATTAAATGCACGGAGAGGTTTTTATTTTCGAGAGTTATATCATTCTGTTACCCTTGTCGCTACCAAGCGATCAGTGTAAACCGTTTGTGAATCGGAGCGTCCAATCAAAAGTTATTGTGAAAACAAGAAAAGAAGCATTCATGTACAAAACAAGGAACTGATTGTTTGCTAGTTGGTTATCTACTTGTCTGTACTAGTTGGCTAACATGACAGTAACATCATGTGGATGTTGTAGTAGCGAGACCTATATCATTCTGTTACCCTCGTCGTCACCAATCTACTGGTGTAAATCGTTCATGAATCAGAACTTCCAATCAAAAGTTATTGGTAAAACAAGAATAGAAATATTTATGTACACAGGAACTGATTATTTGTTAGTTGGTTGTCTACTTGTCTATACTAGTTGGCTAAGATGACAGTAAAGTCATGTGGAGGTTGCGGTGAATCTCTTTTAGCGATACAATAAATCTTTGTCGTCACTAAGCTACCGGTGTAAACCGTTCATGAATCGGAGGGTCCAATCAAAAGTTATTGCGAAAACAAGAAAAAAACATTCATATACAAAACAAGAAAGCGGTTGTTTGCTAGTTAGTTGTCTACTTATGTCGTGCTAGTTGGCTAAGTGTGACAAAGAAAGTCATGTGGTGGTTGTAGTAAATCTTTTTAGCGATGCAAGATAAATATTTTTAGTAAATACATAGAGAGGTTTCTATTTACTAGACTTATATCATTGTTACCCTCGTCATCACCAAGCTACTAGTGAAAACTGTTCGTGAATCGGAGCTTCCAACCAAAAGTTGTTGATAAAACAAAAGAAAGACAAATTTACGCACAAAACAAGGAACCTATTGTTTTCTAGTTGGTTGTCTACTTGTCTGTATTAGTTGACAAAGATAGCAGTAAAGTCATGTGGATGTTGCAGTAAATCTCTTTTAGAGTTGCAGTAAATATTTTTTAGTAAACGCATATAGAGGTTTTTATTTGCGAGACTTATATCATTCTGTTACCCTTGTCATCACCAAGCTACCGGTGAAAAACTTTCGTGAATCGGAGCTTCTAATCAAATGTTATTGCTAAAACAAAAGAAAGACACATTCACATATAAAACATGGAACCGATTGTTTCCTAGTTGGTAGTCTACTTGTCTACACTAGATGGCAAAGATGGCAGTAAAGTCATATAGAGGTTGCAGTAAATCTCTTTTAGCGATGCAGTAAATATTTTTTTAGTAAACTCATAGAAAGATTTTATTTGCGAAACCTATATCATTCTGTTACACTTGTCGTCACCAAGCTACCGGTGAAAACCATTCGTGAATTAGAGTTTCCAATCAAAAGTTATTGCTAAAACAAGAAAAAAAATTCATATACAAAATAAGGATTCGCGTGGGTTTTACTGCTAGATTTGACGATACCGAAACTTTTACTGCCGATTTGCAACACGCGCACGTGTGATTTCTATCAATCCCATGTGTGAAGCGCAGTGGCATGCCTCGTGTAGAAGTGTGGGGCGTGGGCGTCGTCAGAAGCGCGCCTGAGCACACGCGTGCTACGTGTGTGTGTCTATATATATATATATATATATATATGCCGTCGTTCGTACTCGAACTACGTTACTCCTACTTTCAATATACCATTTAAACAAATATATTATACTTCTTTATGGCTTCGGTATACTAAAATACCAATTATAAGATACTCCAATGCGATTTGATTAAAAAATCATTGGAGCCTTTTTTCCTATATAACTTTTTCATATATAAAATAAGTATATATCTGATTTAAGCTATAAAAAGTAGATTTTAATGAATTTTTATGAAACTCAGTTTGAGGTATCTTATAACCATTATTAGAGTATGCTCAAATTGATAAAGATGTATTCACTCTGGAAAAAGCGGCTTTGCCGAGTGCCCGAGGCACTCGGCAAAGCCAATTACTAGAAAGGCTTTGCCGAGTCTTGCCTTCAAAGGCCACTCGGCGAAAAATGGGCAGAAAGGCTCCTTTGCCGAGTGTCTTTGTCGGGCACTCGGCAAAGCCTTTCACGAGTCTTGAAAAACACTCGGCAAAGTTTGATTTTAAAAAGCTGAAAAAATAGCAAAACATTTTTTTAATAGGAGGAGGCCCACAAGCAAGTCCCGGCATTTTTCACGCGATCGCGGCCGTGGGGTTCGAACCCGCAACCTCTCCTCGCGCTAAGCCTCCTCTACCACTGCACTACACTATCACTTATGTCTGTATTGCATTTCGGTTCCCGTATATTATACAAAACCGAGTATAAATTGCTTGTTTGAGGCTCTAAACGAATTCAAATCAAAAGTTGTCAACTACAAAGTTTCTTAACTTTTGAGATCTACAACTTTCATTTTGGTAGTTTCTCCATCCGAGGTCGTTTGAAAAATTCGAATTTCAAATTTGATAAATTCAAACGTAGTTTTGCGTGACAAGATGATTTCAAATCAAAATGTTGTCAACTACAAAGTTTCATAACTTTTCTAGATCTACAAAGTTCATTTAGGAGTTTCTCCATCCGAGGTACTTTAAAAAATCGAATTTTAAAATTTTGAAATTCAAAACATAGTTTAAGTTGGCAAAATTAATTCAAATTAAAAGTTTTCAACTACAAAGTTGTATAACTTATGAATATATACAACTTTTATTTTGATCATTTGTTCATCCGACATAGTGGTAGTAACATTGTTCACAAATCTTATATATCGATGTAGATTTGTGAACAACGTTACACTATCACTTTGTCGAATGAAAGATGCGTCCAAAATAAAAGTTCTAGGTCTTGAGAAGGTATACAACTTTGTAGTTGAAAACTTTTCATTTGAATTAATTCTATGCTTCAAAATGTGCTTTGAAGTTCTATTTTGCCGAGTGTTAAAAACACTGGCAATGTCCTCTTGCCGAAAGTGCCAAATTTCAGACACTCGGCAAAGATGTTGTTTGCCGAGTGCAAAAAAACACTCGGCAAAGACCTTTTTGCCGAGTGCCAAAATAAAACACTCGGCAAAGACCTTGTTTGCCGAGTGTTTTTATTTTGCCAAGTGTTTTTTTTGCACTCGACAAAAGCTTCTTTGCCGAGTGCAGAAAAATTGCACTCGGCAAAGATCCAAACACTGCAAAGAAAGATTTTCCGGTAGTGATTGTTATACAGTTTATGTGTGTCTATATATATATATATATATATATATATATATATATATATATATATATATATAAAAGAGGAAGCACACACGCTGCAATCACTGTCAACTTCTGGGCGTGCGATGCTAGAATCGCACTCGTGACAACCGCACAGAACACGTATGCACATTTGAGGGCTGTATGGAAACACCATATCCGCCTGCTGCCTCTCAGTGCTCTGTCAGCAAAGCATTAGCACAGAAAATGTAGGAGTAGAGTGTTTGTTTATTGCTCATCGCTGCAATCATTCAGTGATGCTTTCCTACCAATACCAAAAGCTACCTGCTGCTCATGTGTGTCTATCATATGTGTTGGGCTGTCCAAACAGCTACGCATGCAATAACTAGCCATGACCTGAATGGCTGCATATATAGCGAACCCCATCAAATGATGTGATGAATCGTGCAATCAGAAAGTGAAGTATGTACCACCTAATTGATAAACGAATTCAGGTATGGGTATAACTGATTAACAACAAGTTTGGTAACGTTGGTAGGCTGCACGCCCGTATATGATGCAGGTTTGTAGTGTGATCAACTGGACAGGTGTAGCATCCCAATTTTGCTGAGTTTAAAAACCTTTTTAAATAGTTAGTAGGGAGAAAAGTCACCATTTGGATTTATTTGAATTTAATTCAAAAGCTTAATATTGGACTTTACAATCAAAAATATTTAATATGAAAAATCCCAACATGAAAATTAGCCAAAACTATTTTATTTGGGTTCTATGTGCTTAGATATATTTTCTAGAATTTTCTAGAATTTTTCTGAGTTCATTTGCTATTTTTATTTGCTTATTTGAGTTTCTGGTATTTTCTAAAATAGAAAAACTAAGTAGAATCTCAGAAAAGCTCTTAGGCAGAAACCCAGCCCAAACCCTCCTCTGGCCCAGCTCTGTTCAGCCCACACCCGCGCGCGCGAGCCCGCCTCCCTCTGACAGGTGGTCCCCGCTTGTCAACCCCTTTTCTCTCTCTTCACGCGGGCGCGTTAAGCCTCCACCATCCGATCCTCTTTGGACGGCCCCATGGCATTATGCCCTCCGGGCGACCCGAACGGCACATTGATTGTGAGCCGTTCGATCAAGGTTTAACGGCCAGATGTGGCTAAGGCGTTGAGGTCCGAACGTCCCTTTCTTTTGGACCCTCCGATCTGAATCTAACGGCCAGATCTTGTTGGAGCCCGTGTGCACTCGCGCCTCTGTGCCGCTGACGGGTGGGCCCCACATGTGAGGTCTTCGTCTTCGCGACGCGCCCGCCTCCGTCCGCCATTGTCGCCTTATAGAAGCTTTGTCTGACAACGCCTTTTTCCATATAAACTGCACCAGTTTTTCGCATAGGATCTTATCCCTAGCGATTCCGCCTCTGTATCTGCTCGCAAACGTCCCCGAGACGAACTCTATCTCGTAGATGGAACGAACGTGAGGATTTTCGATTTTCGGGTTTCCTTATCTCGTGAAGCCCCGGCCGTATAAATAGGACCACAAGGTTCGCCCTTGCCTCCGCATCTCAGAGCCGCCGCCCCTTTTGCCCCGAGAGCCCTAGCGCCACCGCAATCAAGCTTTTAGGGTTTCTCGCCGCCATTCGTTTTCTTCGAATTGCACCGCTGTCGACGTCGCCCTGCCCTCATGGTCCGCACCGCCGAGTCCGCCGTCACCGGAGCCAGCTCCAGCAATCATCCGTGTCGCCGGAGCCTCACCGTAGCCTCCGTCCGACAATAGCCAAGCAGTCTCCGCCGCTTGAGCCTCGCCGCCGGCTGCCTCTGACGCCCTCGACCACCCGGAAACGCATCAGCAGGTGCGCAATAACCTGGGCTACACGCCTGTACCATCCACCGCCGACGAGGAGCCGCCATTCGCGGCGACCATCAGTCGATGCGTCGCCTTGCCGTCCGGGTCCGGCGTGGGCGCCAAGTCACCCGCCACCTCACCTTGTGCGCCGGCGTGTCGGCGTGCGTGTCGCTCTGTCGGCGCCGCGTGTGCGCCGCCGCGGCAATCCACGATCCCAGTCCCAAGGCTCAGAGACCCACCCACCGTGAGCCATCTCACTGATATGTGGGTCCCACATGTGAGTAATTTCTTTTTATTTCTTTTATTCCCGAAATTCCTCGTTGACGTCGTGCTTGCACAATAATCCTATTTTTCTGTTAAGAACTAATTCAAAAATTAAAGTAAATAAAAAATTAGGGTTTCTTTTAGATTGAAACTTCCCGAGCTCATAACTTTTGCATCTGAACTCCGATTGAGCCCATTCAAGTTCCAAAATTTTTCTAAATTCGAGCTCTATGTATCTGAGGTTTTATTTAATTTTTGGAGTTTGTTTTTCCTCTATTATTTATTTATTTTGTTTATTTTTCTCATTTGCGAGTAGACGTCGATACATCGAGGAATTTTGGAGAAAAAGGAGCACCTCAAGATCAAGACCAGTACCTAGACCTTTTCCAAGGCAAGTCATACCTTTGATCAACTTGAACCCAGTTTTCAAATTACTTTGTTTCAAAGTATTGCATTCTACTTTAATTATTTATTTAAATATTTTGGGCATAATTATTATCTAAATTGTTATTACACCTTGGCCTTGTATGTCATATTTCCTTGTCACCCTAGATTGGTTATTAGTTGGTAATATTGTAGCACTAACGTGGGTTGGTTAGATGCGAGTACAATTTCTTAGCCATGCTACGAGTCTCACATTTCATTGGAGTTGCAAATATTAAATTTGACTAAGTGACTATGGAACTTTTTGTAAAACTGTGTGTACTGTGTGCTGTTACTTGGTGTATGGCATGTGTTGCACTAAAACCATCTGGGTGGTAAAGGATTTAGACCGAGGCAAGTGGTGGATACTAAGTGATATGGTGGACTTTGTGAATGGGAATGATAATCTTTGTGGTATAGTTAGAGAATGGAAGTCTTGCCTTAGTCAATTAAGGACTTAACTTTGTGCGCCATTGAACTGAGCCTTACTGTACGACCACATGCCTGATGGGACGGGCCTAACTTAGTAGGTTATGGATTCTTGGCATTGATTACTCAAGCTGTAGGTTAGGCTATGGGTGGAGGTGTCTACTACAAGGTAGTCGCATCACGGGGCGGTTCGCCGTGTCCCTGTCTAGCGGTGTGTGTTATGCCAAAGCACTTCGTTTGGGTTTGCATAGCGGTTTGTAAGCACATCGGGAGTGTCAATGTTAAGATGAAGTTTCTGAACCGTTTTGTTATGATTAGTGATTGCAACACTAGTTGTATCGTGTGGGTAAAGTGTACAACCTCTGCAGAGTGTTAAATCAATCTATTCGAATAGCTGCGTCCGCGGTCATGGACATGCTCAGGGATTTCACATGAGGGGTAATTTTCACAAAATGTTTGGGATGGGAGCTGTGTGATCTAAGTCAAATGGCTATGTGAAATAATCTGTTTAGCTCTGTGTCTTTGTGAAAACAACTGTTAAATTAATATTGTCTGTTTGTTTTGAACTGCATTTCAATCTATTATTGTATTCAATTGCAAATGTTGTTTTTATGCAAAAGAACCACAGAAGCATTTTCTTTTGGAATAAGCCTGCATCTATAAATTGCATTATGTGGTATGATTTGCGAGTACGGTTGTGTACTCACACTTGTTGTAAAACTTGCACCCAAACCTACAGAAGAGGAGGAGTCACTTTTGCTTTCGAGGAGGAGTTCGTCGAAGGTTGCTGATCGTTAAGGTCTGGGTCCCACTCGGTTGCCTGTGGTGAATTGATGGGATCTACGCTGAAGTTATTTCTGTTCCGCTACTATTTTATTCTCTGTTAGCCCTACGTGGCTCCATAAGTGTAAACTCGACCATAAGGTCAAAACCCTTATTTGTTATTCAAACTAATCGTTTACTTTATTTGTCGTTTGTGTGGGTTGATATTCACGTATGTTGACACTGTGTGCACTAGCGTGATTCTGACAGAGGTGGTATCAGAGCCATACTGACTGTAGGTCTTGACCTTAGTTAGATCGGCCGTATTTAGAGTGTCCAAATTATTTTCTAAAGGAAAAATTGACTTGCAAGATTAAGTGATTGCTTAACTCTTCTCATATATCTCTCGACTCAACTATTGCTATAATCTTGTCTCTTCCTGATGTTTTTAAGTTGCTCTTACCCTCCGTTAAATGCCTGTGACGGATGCCTCGCGTCTCGAGCTATGGTGAGTGCACGGGAGGATCGCCATTGAGCTTTGGAAGTCGCTATGAGTTCTGGAGGCTTTGATCATCCGTTGTACGTCGGCAACAACTAGATAGTGAATGGACAAAACCGTGGAGTGATCTGTCGTCTGACGATCTACGCCAGGAGGAACGACAAGGCAAGCCAACCTTCGCACATCTCTGTGAGGAAGATCACTTGACTGGAGGGCATCTAGGAGTCGTCACGCTTGGCCATGCTTCGTATCTGCAACATCTACGCACGGGAGCTTCAAAACACCGTCTTCCATTACCACCCCAGAGCTGCAGCTGTGGATTTGCCAGCACGCTACCCGTCCACAGAAGAAGAGAGCAATGCTACAGTCGTGCACCTTACCCAGTTTGCAGCCGCCCAGGAGGAAGCATTGGAGAGGACTATCACGGAGCTGGATCATGTCTATGAGGCCTTACAGAGAGCTGAAGAGAAGGTCGCTACTCTGTAAGAGATTCTCTACGACCAGGATGACGAAGAAGAGGAAGACCCCGAGGAGGATCCCGAAGAAGATCCAGAGGAAGGTCCAGTTGAGCCAGAAAAAGTCGCAAAGCTAGAGGAGCCAGTTGCCCCAAGAATGCCTGTTCCTGCTGCACCAGTTCCAAGGCATCGGGATCAGTTTGCCAAGATGCCGGCTCACTTCCGAGTCTACAGCCGGCAGGAGCGTCGCCACGACTGTGGAGGCTTTCTTGAGTAGTTCGTTTTAGGTTTCAGTTTTTCAGGCTTAGCCAGTTCTAGTTTAGTGAGTCTCCCTTTAGGCGGTAGTTTTGTGTGCTTAGGTCGTTGTTTCTTTTGTGTGCGAGTATGAGTTGCAAAGGCCCTTAGGCATTTGTTGTAGCCATGCTAAGACCCTAATTAATAAAAATATTTCGTTTGAGTTTCTTGAGCTGTGTTTTGTTAGGTTTAACCTACCCCCTGCTTAGTTCCTAACTCATCTTGTGCTTGCTACCTCATCTAACCCATGGAGCTTCGCCAGATGGTTCAAAATCATCAGACCGTCGCAAGTGGTTCCGGTACCCCAGCGCCGAGAAGCAATGAGCAACCTGCCGCAGGAGCAGTTCCGCCACAAGCACCCCCGATTGACTTGCAAAACTTTGGAGTTTTCATGGCAGCGCAGACTCAACTAATGAACACGATGATGAATCAGATGCAGGCCATGAACAATCAGAACAACAACAACAATCAACAGCACGGAGCCCCAACTGCTCAAGGTCACCATGGACCATTTAAACTTGCGGAGTTTATGAGGACCTGTCCACCAATGTTCTCTGGACACGTCTCCCCAATAGAAGTAGATGATTGGCTTCAGGTTATTGAAAGGAAGTCTGCGATCACCAAAGGCAAATGGCCGTGAGAAGGTTCGTACACCACTCACGGATGGAGGGCATAGCTGTTGAATGGTAGGAGAATTTCTGTGTCGCTCATGAGGCGCCACAGGATATCACCTGGGAAGAATTTTCTGCAGCATTTCGCCAATACCATGTACCAGAAGGTATTATCGATCTGAAGAAGGATGAGTTCCGCGCTCTCAAGCAAGGAGCTATGTCAGTGTCTGACTACCTCAACAAGTTTTTCTAGCTAGCTCGCTATGCAGCAGAAGATGTAGCCACGGACAAGGCTCGCTAGAGTCGTCAAGGGGTGAACATCGGATCGCAAGTCGGTCGATCGCCCATACTTTCTCTGACTTTCAAGAGTTAGTCAATAAAGCCTTTGTTCTAGAGGACAAACGCAGGGAACTGGAAGATAACCATAAGCACCGGATGGCTCAGCAAGGAAACCATCAGTCTTAGTAGAAGATGAGGACAGTTCTGCCACAGTTCAACCGGTTTCGACCCCAAACTTCGTTCAGGGCACCTGCACCAACTGCAGCACCTCGTCTAGGTGCTTAGAACTTCCGCAACCCTGCACCTGCCAATCCCAATTTAGGGAGCAATCAGCAGAACGTACCACGGGTATGTTATACCTATCGTTAGCCAGGACATTTTGCCAACCAGTGTCCGCAGAGGGGAACAATCACTCCAGTACAATTCAACCTTGGAGCTACGCCATCCAAGACACCAACGCCAGGCATCAACCAAGGAGCATCACAAGTTGCCGGTCAAGCCGGAGGAGCACCGTAGTCTGTGGTCAGAGGCCGTGTCAACCACGTCACCCTGGAAGGAGCCCAAGAAGCACCGGACATCGTGTTGGGTAAGTTTCTGGTTAACTCAGTACCTGCATTAGTTTTGTTTGATTCTGCAGTTTCGCATTCATTTGTTTTCGGGATGTTTGCAACCAAGAATAATTTGGAAGTTATGCGTCTTAAGCATACTTTGCTAGTCGAGTCGCCTGGAGCAAAGCTAAGCTCTAATGTGGAATGTTTAGGAGCTAAGTTACTCATAGCTGGAGTTGAGTTTCTAGCCAACCTAATCGTACTAGATACCCAAGCTTTAGATGTCATTCTTGGCATGGATTGGTTGTCCAAGCACAAAGCCGTGCTAGATTGTGGCCGAAGAGCCGTAACAATCGAGGACACCAAGGGAAACAAGGTGAAATTTCTAGCCACCTCAGTTCGTGATGGACACTTGGTAGTGAATAGCCTGAAGACTCTTTTTTTAGAAGAGGTACCAGCCGTCAGTGAATATCCAGATGTGTTTCCAGAAGAATTAACAGGAATGCCACCGGATCGTGACATTGAGTTTGTCATCGACCTAGTGCTAGGGACAGCACCAATTTCAAAGAGACCTTATCGGATGCCAGCCGTTGAATTGGTAGAGATGAAGAAGCAGATGGAAGAACTTCTTGAGAAAGGTTTCGTGAGACCTAGTTCGTCGTCATGGGGAGCGCTAGTGTTGTTTGTCAAGAAGAAAGATGGAAGCATGAGGATGTGTATTGATTACCGTTCCCTCAACGAGGTTACCATCAAGAACAAGTATCCATTACCCAGGATTGATGATTTGTTTGATCAGATGAAAGGAGCCGGAGTGTTTTCAAAGATTGACCTACGATCAAGTTACCATCAACCGAAGATTTGTCCTAAGGATATACCGAAGACCGCTTTCTCAACACGGTATGGGCATTATGAGCTTTTAGTCATGTCTTTTGGTCTGACTAACGCCCCTGCATACTTCATGAACATGATGAATAAAGTATTCATGGAATATTTGGACAAGTACGTAGTTGTGTTCATTGATGATATTTTGGTTTACTCCAAGACGGAGGAAGAACACGCCGAACATTTAAGGATAGTCTTGGAAAAACTCAGAGAGCATTAGTTATATGCCAAGTTCAGTAAGTATGATTTTTGAAAGAAGGAAGTTGATTTCCTTGGTCATGTGATGACAGCCGAGGGAGTAGCAGTTGACCCTGCTAAAGTTAAAGCAGTGTTACATTGGGAGCAGCCCAAGACTGTAACTCAGATTCGCAGTTTCTTGGGAATGGCAGGGTATTATCGCCGTTTCATCAAAGGATTCTCATCAATTGCTAAGCCTCTTACGCAATTGTTGAAAAAGGAGAAAAAGTTCACTTGGACTCCAGCCTGTGAAGAAAGTTTTCAAGAGTTGAAGAAGCGCTTGACTTCAGCCCTAGTGTTGATTTTGCCAGATATTCGGAAAGATTTCGATATCTATTGTGGTGCTTCGCGTCAAGGACTAAGTTGCGTCCTAATGCAAGAAGGAAGAGCTGTCGCTTATGCGTTAAGGCAATTAAGACCTCACGAGGAGAATTACCCTACTCATGATTTGAAATTAGCTGCCATAGTGCATGCTTTAAAGATTTGACGTCATTATCTCATCGGTAATCGCTGTGAAGTCTACACATATCATAAAAACCTGAAGTACATCTTCACTCAATCAGATTTGAACATGAGACAGAGGAGATGGTTAGAATTGATCAAGGATTATAATCTTGGAATCCACTACCATCCCGGAAAAGCCAATGTAGTTGCAGATGCCTTGAGTCATAAGAGTTACTGCAATGCTTTGGGAATGGAAGAGTTTTGTTCAGAACTTCAGGACGAGTTTCAGAAGCTAAGGCTAGAAGTCATATCTGAAGGATTTGTGGCCAGTTTGGAAGTACAGTCTACCCTAGAGAAACAGATTCGTGAAGCACAACCAAAGAATCCTGTGTTGTCGGACATCAAGCTCAAAATGGCAGAAGGGAAATTCGAAGATTTTACCAAGGATGATCAAGACATACTCTGGATTAATGGTCGTATCTGTGTACCAGATATTGATGGGTTGAGGCAACTAATCTTAAAGGAGGACCATGACTCAAAGTATTCGATTCACCCTGGAAGTACTAAGATGTACCAGGATGTTAAAACTAAGTTTTGGTGGCCAAATTTGAAGCGAGAAGTTGCAGAGTTCGTTGCTCTGTGCGACGTGTGTCAGAAGGTAAAGGCAGAACACCAGAGACAAGCAGGTTTGTTGCAACCGCTGAAGATTCCAGAATGGAAGTGAGAGGAGATTGGAATGGATTTCATTACCGGTTTACCCAAGACCCAATCGGGTTACGATTCGATCTGGGTAATAGTCGATCGTTTGACTGAGGTTGCCCATTTCCTGCCAGTTAAAACTACATACTCAGGAGATCGCCTTGCGGAGTTGTACATGGCCAGAATTGTCAGTTTGCATGGTGTGCCCGAGAAGATAGTGTCAGATCGAGGATCTCAGTTCACCTCTCGTTTTTGGCAAAGCTTGCATGAAGCATTGGGTACCCATCTGAATTTTAGTACTGTGTATCACCCACAGACAGATGGACAGATGGAAAGAGTTAATCAGATATTGGAGGATATGCTGAGAGCTTGTGCTCTAGCTAATGCTACCCGTTGGGATAAAAGTTTACCGTATGCAGAATTTTCGTATAACAACAGTTATCAAGCTAGTCTACAGATGTCACCATTTGAAGCTTTGTATGGCCATGCCTGTAGAACCCCATTGAATTGGGCAGAAACAGCTGAATGTTTGGTATTTGGTCCAGACATCATTCAAGAAGCAGATGAGCAAGTGGCCATGATCAGAGAAAGATTGAAGATAGCCCAGTCCAGGCAGAAGAGCTATGTTGATAATCGTCGTCGCGATCTTAGCTTTGAACCCGAGGATATTGTTTATCTGCGAGTTACCCCGCTCAGAGGTGTCAAAAGGTTTCATGCCAAAGGGAAGCTTGCCCCTAGGTATGTTGGTCCGTTCAAGATTTTGGAACGCCGTGGAGAAGTTGCTTATCAGTTGGAGCTACCGCAGTCGTTAGCAGGAGTGCATGATGTCTTTCATGTCTCGCAGTTGAAGAAATATCTTCGTGTGCCAGAAGAGCAAGCCCCATTGGAATCAATTGACTTGAAGGAGGATCTCACCTACAAGGAGCAGCCAGTCAAGATTTTGGAGGTCGCAGAGCGCCACACCAGAAGCAAGACTGTTCATTTTTGTAAGGTTCAATGGAGCAACCACTCGGAAGGCGAAGCAACGTGGGAGAGTGAAGAAGAGATGAAAGCCGAGTTTCCTAGCCTTTTCTCTAGCTAGACTGAATCTCAGGGTCGAGATTCCTTTAAGGGGGGGAGGTTTGTAACATCCCAATTTTGCTGAGTTTAAAAACCTTTTTAAATAGTTAGTAGGGAGGAAAGTCACCATTTGGATTTATTTGAATTTAATTCAAAAGCTTAATATTGAACTTTACAATAAAAAATATTTAATGTGAATAATCCCAACATGAACATTAGCCAAAACTATTTTATTTGGGTTCTATGTGCTCAGATATATTTTCTAGATTTTTCTAGAATTTTTCTGAGTCATTTGCTATTTTTATTTGCTTATTTGAGTTTCTTGTATTCTTTAAAATAGAAAAACTAAGTAGAATCTCATAAAAGCTCTTGGGCTGAAACCTAGTCCAAACCCTCCTCTGCCCACTGCTTGTTCAGCCACACATACGCGAGCTCGCCTCCCTCGGCGATGTGGTCCCCGCTTGTCAACCCCTTCTCTCTCTCTTCGCGCGGGCGCGTTAAGCCTCCACCGTCCGATCCTCTTTGGACGGCCCGATGGCGTTATGCCTTCCGGGCGACCCGAACGACACATTGATTGTGAGCCATTCGATCAAGGTTTAACGGCCAGATGTGGCTAAGGCGTTGAGGTCTGAACGTCCCTTTCTTTTGGATCCTCCTATCTGAATCTAACGACCAGATCTTGTTGGAGCCCGTGTGCACTCGCGCCTCCGTGCTGCTGACGGGTGGGCCCCACATGTCAGGTCTTCATCTCCGAGTCGGCTTCGTCTCCATGACGTGTCTGCCTCCGTCCGCCATTGCTGCCTTCTAGAAGCTTTGTCCGACAACGCCTTTTTCCATATAAATCGCCTCTTTTGCGCATAGGATCTTATCTCTAGCGATTCCGCGTCAGATCGCCGCCAACGCGTCCCGAAACAAACTCTATCTCGTAGATGGAACGAACCCGAGGATTTTCGAATTTGGGGTTTCCTTATCTCGTCCAGCCCCGGCCCTATAAATAGGACCCCGAGGTTCGCCCTTGCCTCCGCATCTCACAGCCGCCGCCCCTTTTGCCCCGAGAGCCCTAGCGCCACTGCAATCGAGCTTTTAGGGTTTCTCGCCGCCATTCGTTTTCTTCGAATTACACCGCCGTCGACGTCGCCCTGCCCTCGTGGTCCGCACCGCCGAGTCTGCCGTCACCGGAGCCACCTCCAGCAATCATCCGTGTCGCCGGAGCCTCACCGTAGCCTCCGTCCAACAATAGCCGAGCAGTCTTCACCACTTGAGCCTCGCTGCTGGCCACCTCCGACGCCCTCGACCACCCGGGAACGCATCAGCAGGTGCGCAATAACCTGGGCTACACGCCTGTACCATCCACCGCCGACGAGGAGCCGCCGTTCGTCGGCGACCATCGGGTCTAGTGCCACCCTTGCTGTCGGGTCCGACGTGGACGCCAAGTCACCCGCCACCTCACGTTGTGCGCCGACGTGTCGCGTGCATGTCTACTCTGTCAGCGCCCACGTGTGCGCCCGCGCGGCAGTCCACCGGTCCCCAGGTCCCAAGGCTCGGTAGACCCAGTCCACCGTGAGCCATCTCACTGATATGTGGGTCCCACATGTCAGTAATTTCTTTTTATTTCTTTTATTCCCGAAATTCCTTGTTGACGTCATGCTTGCGCCATAATCCTATTTTTCTGTTAAGAAATAATTCGAAAATTAAAGTAAATCCAAAATTAGGGTTTCTTTTAGATTGAAACTTCCAGAGCTCATAACTTTTGCATCTGAACTCCGATTGAGCTCATTCAAGTTCCAAAATTTATCTAAATTCGAGCTCTATTTATCTAAAATTTTTATTTAATTTTTGGAGTTTGTTTTTCCTCTTTTATTTATTTGTTTTGTTTATTTATCTCGTTTGCGAGTAGACGTCGATACATCGGGGAATTTTGGAGAAGAAGGAGCACCTCAAGATCATGACCAGTACCTAGACCTTTTCCAAGGCAAGTCATACCTTTGATCATCTTGAACCCAGTTTTCAAATTACTTTATTTCAAAGTATTGCATTCTACTTTAATTATTTATTTAAATGTTTTGGGCATAGTTATTATCCAAATTGTTATTACACCTTGGCCTTGTATGTCATATTTCCTTGTCACCCTAGATTGGTTATTAGTTGGTAATATGCTAGCACCAACGTGGGTTGGTTAGATGCGAGTACAATTGCTTAGCCATGCTACGAGTCTCACATTTCATTGGAGTTGCAAATATTAAATCTGGCTAAGTGACTATGGAACTTTTTGTAAAACTGTGTGTACTGTGTGCTATTACTTGGTGTATGGTATGTGTTGCACTAAAACCAACTGGGTGGTAAAGGATTTAGACCGAGGCAAGTGGTGGATACTAAGTGATATGGTGGACTTTGTGAATGGGAATGATAATCTTTGTGGCATAGTTAGAGAATGGAAGTCTTGCCTTGGTCAATTAAGGACTTAACTTTGTGCTAGCCTTACTGTACGACCACATGCCTGATGGGACGGGCCTAACTTAGTAGGTTATGGATTCTTGGCATTGATTACTCAAGCTGTAGGTTAGGCTATGGGTGGAGGTGTGTACTACAAGGTAGTCGCATCACGGGGCGGTTCGCCGTGTCCCTGTCCAGCGGTGTGTGTTATGCCAAAGCGCTTCGTTTGGGTTAGCATAGCGGTTTGTAAGCACATCGGGAGTGTCAATGTTAAGATGAAGTTTCTAAACCGTTTTGTTATGATTAGTGCTTGCAACTCTAGTTGTATCGTGTGGGTAAAGTGTACAACCTCTGCAGAGTGTTAAATCAATCTATTCGAATAGCCGCGTCCGCGGTCATGGATATGCTCGGGAATTTCACACGAGGGGTAATTTTCACAAAATGTTTGGGATGGGAGCTGTGTGATCTAAGTCATATGGCTATGTGAAATAATCTGTTTAGCTCTGTGTCTTTGTGAAAACAACTGTTAAATTAATATTGTCTATTTGTTTTGAACTGCATTTCAACCTATTATTGTATTCAATTGCAAATGTTGCTTTTATGCAAAAGAACCACAGAAGCCTTTTTTTTTTGGAATAAGCCTGCATCTATAAATTGCATTCTGTGGTATGATTTGCGAGTACGGTTATGTACTCACGCTTGTTGTAAAACTTACGCCCAAATCTACAGAAGAGGAGGAGTCTACGCCTGCTTTCGACGAGGAGTTCGTCGAAGGTTGTTGATCATTAAGGTATAGGTCCCAGTCGGTTGCCTATGATGAATTGATAGGATCTACGCTAAAGTTATTTCTGTTCCGCTACTGTTTTATTCTCTGTTAGCCCTGCGTGGCTCAATAAGAGTAAACTCGACCATAAGATCAAAACCCTTATTTGTTATTCAAACTAATCGTTTACTTTATTTATCGTTTGTGTGGATTGATATTCACCTATGCTGACACTGTGTGCACTAGCGTGATCCTGGACTAGTGTGAGGACCCCCGAGACCGGATCCGTATCAAGCTAAGTGATTACGCCGTAAACGCAACACTTAACGTGAGACGAATACGATTCCGAGTGACCCGGATATGTGTCACATGCTAGCTCCCAAGGATCAGTGACTAACATGCACATATCCTAGTACACATCATTGCAATCACATCCATACACAATGTACAAGAATAAAAGAATCAATTACAACATCATTTAAATAGAACCTTATAGTACAAGGTTGCATAAGAGGGTCAATCAGCCAAATCTAATTAACACAAATAAATTGCAGCGGACGAAAAACTTAAAGTAAAAAGGGAATAACCGAGTTGGTATGCCCACAATCCCACAAGCAACCAACGGAGTTAAAGCCGTTCCACCCGCTGCTCACTGAACAAATAGACATTGTTAGAGTACAAAGTTGTACTCGCGAGACTTTCAAAAGAAATAAGGATGCATGTAAGTATCAAAGGAATGCTACTAAACTAGTCAATTTTTGGCATAAAGCAAGTTTTGCATATAGATAAAAGATTCTAACTTGCCATTTGTAAAACATTTAGAAAACATTTTAATATAGTAAGTAATGATCAACAAAGGTATAATCTCCAAGTATAATCAACACACGAACATCTCATTCGTGGCACAATTCATTTCCCAACAAAATTTAACGCGCGAACAACGCGTTCATGAAATCATTTCAGACATGGACAAACTAACATAATAACAAAACATTACCAACCATAACCCAAACTTAAGTTTCCAAAAACTAACTGTGCCTGCTTTCTCACAAGTGTTGTCCATAACCTAGGACGAAGCTATTCGAATAGATTTAGTTACTCTGCAGAGTTGTACAGCTTTACCCACACGATATGAATACCTTATACTGTCGCCATGCACTCTTCCGAAGGAGTGTGACTAAGATATCATAACGAGGCCGTTACAATGTTATGTCCTAACTATCAAACCACCCGAGGAGCAGAACCCCGTGGCAGACTGTCGATCGCCTAGAACCACAGGTGAACCCCGTTGTGTAAGTAAGTCCCCAACAAACAAGAGACCCTTAAGGGCAAGTAAGGTCAAAAATTTAACATGCCCCCACGAGACTGACAAAAGAACAATTAAATACATAACAATAACAATTGTCAATCCCATTGTGTTTTGATAGCTAACACACAACAAATTATTAAGCAAGCCTTTGCCATTATCCCAGCGTGTGGTTGCACGTAAGACTTGGTTCATCACACCACAGACCGGTCCTTAAACACTCAGACGGGGCTACACAATTCCATAACAACAACAACAATATTTCATGATCACCCTACACCCGTCCAAGTTAAGAACACAAAACTCATTCCCAACATGACCACAAACCCCAGATACGAAGATCTGGAAACATCCCTCAATTCCATCATAATCGAATCCATAAAATCCTCAAGTTTCGATAAGATTCAATTCAATCCACCGGCCGACGGACTAGCTCCATCAACCGCTCTCGGCTAAGGCTACTAGCATGGCTAAGCGTCGTTCTACAAACTAGTAAACAATCCCATATAATATATAACCTTAGTCATTCAAGGTAAAAGGGTAATCAATATTCAAAGGAGGGCTAATGCAGCAATTAGGAATTTAACTACTTCTACCCATAAACATATATTTCAAAATAGCATGCAATTGCGATATTAAAACTCACACAAAACATTTGAAAATCACTAGGAGCAATATGATCAAGAGGAGGGTGCTCGCACATTTGCTGATATCACAAGTTCATTCTCAGGTTACTTTTAATTTGATCTCACGAATATATCATGATCGTCGAAAAACCTAATGAAAGACGATGTTGCAATAAATATCAAATAAAGCCAAAAATTTAACATGCTAAAAAATGTATGAAATTTATACAGTAGGTAGATTATGATTTTATAAGAATTATGGTGAAAGATTCATCCCATTTGGATTTAGTATGTGAAAGTTATGGCGGTTTGAATTTCAGATTTTAATACGCCTTCATTTGGGTAATTTAATTATGAGATGAAAATTTGCAGAGCAGTGGTGAGTACATGGATTACAAGGATAAATAGGCAATATTATTACAAGTTCAAAACAGTTGAGTTTGCTTCAATTGGAGTTTTCAAGATTTTGTTATTGATTTCTAAAGTTATCAGCATTTTTCAATGTAAAAATAATTCATTTTGGGACAAAAATCCACAAAATATATCTTCTGAGCTAGAGGTAAGACTGAAACCATTTTTAGAAATAATTTTACTAAAAATTAAAATTATCAAAAGTGGTTTCACTGTTTTTGGAGTTACAATAAAATAGTTATGTATTTTTGAAGTTAAAAGACTTTTTCTAATGTAGAAATAATAGTGTTAATGGGTCAATTTCAAAATAATACTCTGCTGCAGAGATAAGGTTGAAACAAAATTTAATGTAAAGTTCATTAAATATGAAAATTATCAGAAGTGGTTTCATTTAATTTGGAGTTGATTTGAATTAGATATGGATTTTTGAAGTTCATACAATTTTTCAGTGTATAAATAATGGTTTCGGGAATTTCTAAGGCAATAAATACTTTTCCTACCGACAGGAACCTAGCCAAAGCCTATGACAGGTGGGGTCCAAATCAAAGGTTTGACCTACCAAAAATTGACTCGGGCTTGGTTGAAATCTGACTGAAAGCGTATTCTATTAAATACGTCTTCTTACTACAAAAGCGTACTCTAAGTTTTAGTGTTTAAGGATTACGTTTTCATTACGATAAAACGTTTTTTTAAACTACACATTCACTTAACAGGTTATACGGGCCCACATGTCAAAGATACATTAGCCCTCTAATGCAACCATTAGTTTAACTAATCAGGTTTTAACTCCTAACCTAAATCACTACAGGACTTTGTCGGACGCCTCGACAACAGAGGAGGCGCGGCCGTGACATCGCCGAGCTCGCCGGCGGCGAGGGGAGGCCGGAGGGTGCGAGGGCCGAAGCAAAATGGAAAGGAAATAGGGAGAGCTACCTTCCGGTGGAGTTTTTGCCAGTGAAGTGGCACGGTGGCGCTCCGGCGACGGCGACGAGCGGAGGAGGCGCGTGCGGGTGCTGAGGGCGCTCGATGTAGAGACCTCCCCGAGGCAAACCGGTCTTTGGATCAGCTCTATCGTGTTATTCTGGCGACCAAGAAGGGGTACACGGAACAAGGGCCTTCGTCTTCCACTCCAGCGGCACCCGAGTGTGACGGCTACGGCAGATGCACGGCGACGGCTCCAAGTTAGGCGAAGAGCTTCAACAATAGACAGTGGAAAATGCACAGGGGACCTCTAGGAAACTCACCGAGCGCTTGTCGGCGGCGGGAGTGGACTGGTGCTCCGGCGACGTGAGCGCGGTGGCGTGGAGGAGGTCACCGAGGCGGGACGCCTGGGAAAAAGGATGGAAGTGAGTGGTAATAATAAAGACTGGGAATCCTCTAGATTGTTCGGAGGGTGGAATTGAAGGGGAACTCACCGTGTCTTGGCGTCGGGAAGAAGAGGGTTGCCACACCGTGAAGGAAACTTGAAATCCGGAAGATCCTGTCAATCATTGATGAAACAAGTTGAGGGAAAACAATGTTGAGTTAAGGGACACAAGATGACGCGCAAAAGAGAGGTCGGAACTCACTCGAGACCAAGTTTGCACAATGGTGGCTTTCGGGCGCGCTCGGAGGCGATAAGAGTCTGTGGCTCCGAGAGCTACAAACCAAATCACGAGTGAGATTAGCCGAATGGACATGGCGAAGAACGGGAAGGGAAAGGATGCCAAGGCGGGAGCTTACCCAAGCCGGCTGCAAGAGAGCCTCCTCCTCTCGCCGTGAGGAGAAGTGAGGAAATTGGTGACACGGGAGTGGGTTTTGTGCGGGACCGAGGACAGAGAAGGCTACGGCGTGAAGAAGCGATGCTCGGGGACTGGTCGGGAGAGGCGGTGGGTGACGGCGTCGACGGAGCATGGCAGAGCTCGCGCGGCGCGTGGCGCCCGAAGCTCGCCGCCGCCAATAGAGGAAGAAGAAACCCCTGACAAGTGGGGCCGGGGTGGCAGAGACACAAGAGTAAGGGGTGCGAGATGGCCCAGCCGTTTGATTGAGAATGGCGCTCAGATTGAACGGGATGATCGGACTGGTCAAACAACGTCAAGATCTGGACCGTTGAATTTTGATCGGGCGGTTCGCATGCAATGGTGCAGTTAGGCGGTTGGGCTGAGTCATGTGGTGTGTCGGACTCGAGCGAGGTCAGTTGGTCGGTTGAACAAATCTGAGCGAATTTTGAATACAGATTTGACCAATTAAGAAGAAAGTTTGACCGAGGCTTTGAACATAGAAATAAAATTCCAAAAATTCTAAAAATATTCATAGGTGTTCCTGGGATGACCTAGTATTTATAAAAATTATTAAAGTCACTGTTCATTATATAAAATTTAAATTTTAAATTCAAACCTAAGTTAGGTCTTTGAGTTGTGTTTGAATTTTTCGAGGGTTGAATAAAGTTCCAAAAATTTTGGAAAAATTATATTTATTCATGATAATTATTATAGTATTTGAATAAATTATTTTGAGATGATGATCAAATGTTTTTATTCCTGATTTCTTTTGGAGTTTAAATTTGAAGTGTATGTTTGATATTTGATTTAAATTTTCCAAGTACAATATTTGATGCAAATGATTCCAAAATACCACGCATGCTGATAAGATGCATACTAAACCCATTAATTAATTTGGGGATGTTACAAACCTCCCCTCCTTACAAAAGATCTCGACCCCGAGATCGATAGGGTGGAAGTTGGATAGGAAGGTTCTAAAAGAAAACATAACATCCGTTGTCTATATTTCCTTCAAAGATAGTGTCAAGATATCTTTGCAAGGTTACAAGGAATTTCTATTACATTTTCCTTCCCATTGCTTTGTATAACCTTTCCTTTCTTGATTCGAAGACACTTCACGAAGAAGGAAAAAGATCTGGATAATCTTCTCGCATCCGGTCTTCACACTCCCAAGTTGCTTCATCTTCAGTATGGTTGCTCCACTGAACCTTCAAGAATTTGATGTTGCGATTCCTTGTCTTGCGCTCCATTTCTTCAAGAATGCGAATCGGGCGCTCCCGATAAGAAAGATCGGGTTGTAAATCAAGTTCTTCTAAATTGGTCGCTTCGGTAGGGACTCGAAGACACTTCTTCAGTTGAGAAACATGGAATACATTGTGCACATCGGAAAGTAATGGTGGTAGCTCTAACTGATAGGCTACCAATCCTCGCTTCGCTAGAATTCAGAAAGGACCGATGTAGCGAGGCGCCAACATGCCTTTGACTTGAAAGCGTTGCATCCCTTTCATTGGAGAGACCTTAAGGTAAACATGATTGTCCACCTCAAAACTCAACTCACGACGACGACGGTCGGCATAAGACTTTTGACGAGATTGAGCCGTCTGTAGTCTCTCCCGGATCATACGAACCTGCTCTTCGGCTTCATTTATCAAGTCCGGTCCAAAGAATTGTCTCTCACCAGACTCAGACCAGTTGAGAGGTGTCCTACACCTTCTCCCATAAAGCACTTCAAAAGGCGACACTTGGAGGCTTGCTTGATAACTATTGTTATAAGAGAATTCCGCAAACGGCAAGCATTTATCCCATTTCTTGCCATAGGACAGCACACATACCCTTAACATATTCTCCAAAATTTGATTCACCCTTTCGGTTTGACCGTCGGTTTGGGGGTGGTAAGCAGTGCTAAAGGACAATTGAGTTCCCATAGCTTCATAGAGGCAATTCCAGAAATGCGAGGTGAATTGAGTACCTCGATCTGAAATAATTCTCTTAGGCACACCATGGAGGCAAACAATTCTGGAGATGTACAACTCCGCCAATTGATTTCCTGAATAAGTGGTCTTGACGGGGAGAAAATGAGCAACTTTCGACAATCGGTCGACAATCACCTATATGGAGTCATACCCTTGCTGAGTCTTTGGAAGTCCGGTGATGAAATCCATCCCAATTTCATCCCATTTCCACTCAGGAATAGGGAGGGGTTGAAGCATACCCGCTGGCCGTTGGTGCTCGGCCTTCACCCATTGACATACATCACACTCGGCAACAAAGCGTGCAATCTCCCGCTTCATCCGAATCCACCACAATTTTTGCTTCAAGTCTTGATACATCTTGGAGCTTCCTGGATGGATGGAGAAAAGAGAATCATGGGCTTCACGAAGAATTAACTCCTTAAGCTTCGCGTCATTTGGCACAACCAAACGCTTTCCAAACCACAAAACACCTTGGTGGTCCTCGACAAAACACTTGGCTTTGCCGCCTTCGCCGCTAAGTCTCTCCATACCCTTGTCATTCTTCTGGGCCATCATGATCTGGTCCTCAAGGGTAGGTTTCACTTCCAAGGCAGCGAGAAAACCTTCGCTAACCATCTCCAAGTTGAGCCGTTGAAATTCATTGCAAAGAGCTTCCGTTTCGGGTCGAACCGAAAGGCAGTTACATTGCGATTTTCGGCTCAATGCATCGGCAACGACATTGGCTTTCCCTGGATGATAATGAACTCCCATATCATAGTCCTTAATGTAACACCCTGGCTATTCGGAAGCCAAGATGTCACCTAAAACATCTAACATACATCCATAATGCAGAAGAATTTGAACTAAGTATTTCAACTAAAGACAGCATTAAATTAAACAGACATGGTGAAGGTATCATTCCTTCACCTTCTAAGTTATTTATCACGATCATCAATAAAGAAGGTTCACACGCAGTAATAAATCAACATCCATGTGGAGAAGGTATCCTTCCTTCACCAATTATAATTTAATTATTACAGTTCATCATTAACGAATGTAAGATAGATCTAAATTTAATCTTGAACATGAATAGGATGATGTGAACGAGTAGTGCGTGGTCTACTCCCTCCCAAGTGAGCCAACATCGGGGTTACCTAAAATAAACAAACAACGCAAGAGTGAGTCCATGACTCAGCAAGTACAATGAAAGAAAAAAACACATATACAAACAGACATCACCATTTAAGAATGCGAACCTTGCATCGAGTGAACACTTATGAAAACATGAAATGAATGAATGTAATCAAGGATGGACTGCACACATGCATATCTGGTATAGTGAGTGACACACCCGTCGGTGTTCACTTAAGCCCGCACCTTAACAAAAGTGCGGGGATCCAAGTCCTATATGAAGAACGTTTCATATAGGTGTCCAAAGCTGCCCATACTGGAATTGATGGGTCTTACGTGCCCATCTTGGAATTGATGGGTCTTTCAATCCACTCCGTGGGACGGACATGACAATGTCCAAATTTGCCCACATTGGAATGGTGGGACTTACAATCCACTCCCGTGGACATAACATGAATAAAAGGATGCATGATATGAACATGAACAGTGATAATACCATCTCTCAAGATATACTCCACATAATGAAAGAACATAACCAATTCCGCATCTCGGGTAACACAATATGTCACACTATATTAATGAAAACATTCACAATCACGGCACTCAAAAGCAACAAAGTACTTGCCTTCGGCGTTGACGGCGTTAGCGTGCAACGATGGCGCCCCAAACCCGTAGCCTCGTGGCCTAAACAATTAAATAACCGAAATAAGAACAACATAGAATCCAACCCGAATTAATAGTCTACAATACCCCTTGAACTCCCAAGGAATCGCCATAAAACCTAATCTGAAAAACAGGCTGCAACCCAAAAACGTGTCGGGACAGCAGCACGAAAATGACAGTAGTTAATGACGTGGGACTCGAAATGAGATGAGTCCAGATCCTACCTCATCTTAACGAACATATCTATAACATTCAAGTTGATGAGATTTCCCAATTCGGCCAATAAACTTCTCTAATAAAGAAAACAAAACAGCAGCACAGCTTCTGTCTGAACAAACAGGACAGCAATACTAAAACAACCATAACTTTTAATCTACAACTCCGAATTGAGCGTTCTTTAACAATCTGAAAAGGTTATGAAATTACCTACAATAAACTAGTTGGCACGACATTCAAATTTTGCCTTTAACAAAAAGTGGCACACGGGTCAAAACTAAAGATAGAAACTGACATACAATCTGGACAGACTGATCTACAATCTGGACAGTCACAAAGAAAAGTGCATAACTTTTGATCTATAAATCCAAATGAGGTGTTCTTTATCAATCCTGAAAGCTAGTGATATCACCTTCAAAATTTGTTATGGGCAAGACCTCTGAATCACCCTCTAACTAGGCCATATATCAACCTAAACAGAGACTGCTAATTCTCGTCAGGATTCTGGACAGCAGATATTAAATCTATCATAACTTTTGACTCGAAAGTCGGAATTAGGTGATCTTGGCGGCCACCGAAAGATAAGAACAAGACCTACATATCTCTAGGAGATGGGAAACTCAGATTCGGCCTCTAACATCACGAAAAAGTCCACGCAACAATCTGGACAGAATCGAATTTCTACCCGCAGCAAATCGATATAATCAAAATTGAACCAAAACACATCTACCACTAATCAAACGATGAGGATCGGCACTCGTTACCCTTGTAGCAACCAGGACGTAGGTGGGAGAACCTTGAGAAGATGATCTTCCTCCTCCTTTCTCCTTCTCCCTTCTTCTCCTTCCACCATGGCCGGCGGCACCTCGGAGCTTCTTCCTCATCTTGGTAGAGCAGCACGGAGGGGGGGCTGCTACAGTACCGCATGCTACAGTGCGGCGCGGTACTGTAGCAGAGGGTAGGGTTTTGGGGAAGGAGACCCCCCCTTCTTGACTCCACTACAAGGCGGCCCACTTGGCTAGGACACTTTGGGCTAAAGTCAAGGTCCAATCCTCTCTCAAATCCTGAATTTTCTTTCAATTTTCCTCTAAACTTTAATGCATTCAAATTTGAATAAATTTCTCTTCCGAATAATATGTTCTCTCTATTTGATATTCGAGGTATTACATTCTACCCCCTTAATGAATTCGACCTCGAATTCTAACAGTCGAAATAAACGAAAGAATAATTGCCACCAAAAGAAACATCTATTAACATATGCCCGAGCAAACATAAACCGATAAAACTCGCATGCGAGACTGTGTCCCAAATGACCTATCTCTCGGATGACAAGACCACAAGACATTGACGTAAACTACATCGACCTAACACTCAATCCGACATTGCCAAGTACACTCATCGAAGAGATTCAAAGGTAAGATCCTACTCGATGGTCAATGACGTTAACGAATATTCAAACTCTAGTTCTCACGGTACTCACTCGGCACCAAACATGCTAAATGTAGTACACCACATATGGACCCGAGACGGTCCTTGCGATACGCCAACTTCCGAATTCCGTAGCTAACTAAAAACAACCCAAAGTACCTTGGCTAACCTTCCAATTGATCTTGAACCACACAACATGCACATAGAACACGAACTCTTGTTCCACCTCTCAATTGAACTCTTCACTAAAATAAGGATCACCTCCTTTAACTAAACACACAATGAGCTCTCTTTAGGCAAACTCTTTTACCGACAAAACCCATCTCAAAAGAAAGATTCACATCGCATCTATGCGTTACATTACCAAGACTAAAGAGTCAAACACGTAAATCGAATTTCATCACGAAAAACCTTTCCACGCTCCAAGTGGCGGCTATAATAAACGCCACGAAATCCAAAGGAGAAATCACTTGAATGCCCAAAAATAAATCATTTATTCCGTCGAATGGAAAGAATCACACCTATCAACATAAATGTCGAGCTCAACTTATAAAGACATCTGTCAAAACACATAGCTCAAACAAGAATCAAGAAAACGTGTCTCTACTTTAGGAAGCATCAATTTCTCGGCTTCTCTTTCAGAATAAAACTTCTCTCAAACTTTGGAATTCCAATTCATCGCATAACACCCTAACTCATCTCTCTTAACTTGGCATTCTCAACGCTATGCTCAAGTCGAAATACATCATCCACACCTCGGTATAGAGGCTCTATCGACTACACCGAAACTTTCTCTCAACAACTCCTCTACCGATGAATTAATTTGACAGATGACTTCCAATGCATCTCAAAATAGATATCACATGCAATCACATCACCTCAATGTTTTAAGAATAAACAACTCGAAATTCCCAGACACACATTCATATACTTCCTCAAAAGGGTTCTATCAATGATCATCCCATTGTTCGAATCCACCCTTATTCTACTTTCTCTACACATAATCATTGGGAGACTCAAGGTCCTAGCAAAAGAATGTGAAGCCCAAAATTAAACTCCAAGACTCCTACCATGAACTTCTCATATAGAAGATAGGGAGCCTCAAATTAAATCCCTAAAATTCTCACAATCCAAACATACTCGCGCATTGACATCAACACAAAAACATTTCTTCGATCCAATTATCTTTATCAAGATTCTAATTCTTAGAGAGTTACTTACTACGCCCAAGTCATTCATGGCAATAATCCAACAATCTCGGCTATCTCTTTAATCTCTTTAACGATCGATCACTTTGCTAATATTACTCCCATTACAACACCATCATATTTCATCTACACAACCACGCAAGGTACTCAACCGCGACACTCTAATACATTGATCAAGATTTTCATACTTTGATAATTCTATGTTCCATTGAAATGAACAAAAGAACTTGGACTACGCCTCGCTATAGATTCTACTAGTTGTAACCATGCAATCGTTTAACCTCCAAAGGCAACCTTCTAATGAGATAAACTCCTCTTAAATAACTATATTACTAAATTATTTCATCCTCCAATGCTCATCGAATAATTTCCAACCCAAAGTTTCACAACTACAATCATTAAACACCTCAAAAGACTCCGGTGAAACGAATAGATTGATTCTTTCTCAAAAGGAAGAGCGAATGAAATCAATTTTCTTCAACTAGGAAAACATGTGCCACCCAAGAAGTGAACAAAGGATCAAGAAAAAAATAGTCACTTAGGCAAAGTACTCGGAAAACATAAGGGAAAATCAATAGTCGAGGGCTCAAGCCCTATTGAAAGCAAATACCAAACCACAAATGAGAAGAAGGTAATGCCCTTTGAAAATTTGATAAACTCTTATGGAACAAATGCATAAGGTTTAAGCACACCCAAATAAACGCAAGTGGCTAAACGCGACTTAAATCTCAAATACTTTTACTTCACTCCTTCCTTTAACCAGAAAGTTATTTTCTATGATTACTACATCACTTTGCCACTTAAACAAGATAAGCTCTTAAGACCAAATCATAAGAACCACTTAAGAACCAATAAAATCTTTCAACCCGTCTCTTTGCTCAAAATGCACAAAGTTACCACATAACTCATGAGGTCCAAAGATAACAAACGAAACTCAAACACTTTCACTAAAACAAGATCATGCAAATGATTTTTCGTTGAACATTATCATCACAACCACAAATCGACAATCACACTAATCAACGAAATAATATGCTATTGGCGAGAATCATCAAATCTCTTAACACTCCATGAACTTTTGAAAAGAATCACAATGAACTACTTCATCATGTCTCTAAAATCTAAATAAGGTTACATATACTTGATCTAGGGAAAACCTAGTGCAAAAACCTTATAATTGAAACAAACTCTTTCAACAAGATGATAATAGAACATGACAATCTCACCAATGTACACCAACAGTAAATCTCGATTAGCTTTCATCCATTTAACTCTTAGTGACACTCGATGCCAAGATAGTACACACTAAATGCTCTCTAGCCACACATGGCACAAACATGATCCTACTCTGTTTGCAACCTCAACAACAGCTTAAGAGGATATAATCGACATTCTAACTTATGATCAAGAATTAGAATAAAATGTCCTTAACTTCAATAATATAGGACACATAAGTCAAGGTTTCACAAGGCGATACATCATCGTTCATCTAGTCATTTAAACATGTTTCAATAATTTTTAGCATGGCAAGAATCAAGTAAAGCTATCATTTAAATAAGATCATCAAGATCCAAATAGAAGACAAATTCAAGATTAATATTTATCAAGACAACATTCGAACACATCCTTAACTTAACCATCACTAGCGGTTAGAATAACTGAAAGAGGACCTAGATTTCAACTTATCTAACAAATTTATCGGATTATCCGATCGTAAAGATCAACCCGATACATCCACATTTTTTCCACAATTCTTAACAACAATAGCTTCTTGAACAAATATGAACAACCTCTTATCTAAAACTCATCCTGCACTCAAATACAACGACATTTCACTTTAAGCAATTCACTTCCACGGATACTAGTTAAGAATAGACTGCTTGCACAAAGCTAATAACCCAAATCGATAACTCATACCATAATAATTAATTCATTTAATTAACACCTCACTTAAGCATGTCAAGACATCACTTAAAGATTTTAACCTAATCTTTCGTAAAAGAGGCATTACATTCCAACATGGAACTAATCCAAAAGAAATACATAAAGTCAAAGCTTTCACATGTTAAAGAATTTGCAATGTAAAACTTTCAGATCTGAATACTCAAATAATAAATGATTCACATTCTCCAATAAGAAGGCGAACTCCCAAGAAAAGATAAGTTTTTTTTGCCGATATCCAACGATCCCAAGAACAACTTTAGACCAAAGATCGGAGAACAAGTAGTCGACTTATGGAACCAAGAAAGTCCAATGAGAACTCATCGTAAGAAATGTAAAACACTAACTCAAGAAAACTTCATCAAACGCAACTATTACCGAATCGCCACATACGTAACCAAGGAAGAGAATAATATTTTCTAAAGAATCTCACCCTCAACACTCCACTATGGTATTCGGGTAGATACTACTCTATTCTCGCTACCACAAATCTGGTGCAATCGACAAAGTCAGGCCACAACCACGGCCTCCACTTCTTAACCTCCATCATCGACACGCTTAAACAATATAATCAATTATGATTATACATGATCATATCATGACAATCATAGAATAGATTCATAGATATAGAATATCATAACATATCATAGATTAACAACAAGAAAGATAATACAAAAGCAATTCAACAATTGCTCAACGAATGAAACATAACAATAGAAATACTAAACAATGGATTTCCAACCCCACCTATCGTGTACAGTGTGTCAATTTAATATTCAATTACCACGGACCTAAAGCCCGCTCGATACCAATCGTAACACCTCGGCTATTCGGAAGCCAAGATGTCACCTAAAACATCTAACATACATCCATAATGCGTAAGAATTTGAACTAAGTATTTCAACTAAAGACAAGATTAAATTAAACAGACATGGTGAAGGTATCATTCCTTCACCTTCTAAGTTATTTAATACCGATCATCAATAAAGAAGGTTCACACGCAGAATAAATCAACATCCATGTGGAGAAGGTATCCTTCCTTCACCAATTATAATTTAATTATTACAGTTCATCATTAACGAATGTAAGATAGATCTAAATTTAATCTTGAACATGAATAGGATGATGTGAACGAGTAGTGCGTGTCTACTCCCTCCCAAGTGAGCCAACATCGGGGTTACCTAAAATAAACAAACAACGCAAGAGTGAGTCCATGACTCAGCAAGTCTGATGAAAGAAAAAAAACACATATACAAACAGACATCACCATTTAAGAATGCGAACCTTGCATCGAGTGAACACTTATGAAAACATGAAATGAATGAATGTAATCAAGGATGGACTGCACACATGCATATACTGGCAGATAGTGAGTGACACACCGTCGGTGTTCACTTAAGCCCGCACCTTAACAAAAGTGGGGATCCAAGTCCTATATGAAGAACGTTTCATATAGGTGTCCAAAGCTGCCATATTTGGAATTGATGGGTCTTACGTGCCCATACCGGAATTGATGGGTCTTTCAATCCACTCTCGTGGACGGGACATGACAATGTCCAAATTTGCCCACATTGGAATGGTGGGACTTACAATCCACTCCGTGGACATAACATGAATAAAAGGATGCATGATATGAACATGAACAGTGATAATACCATCTCTCAAGATATACTCCACATAATGAAAGAACATAACCAATTCCGCATCTCGGGTAACACAATATGTCACACTATATTAATGAAAACATTCACAATCACAAGACTCAAAAGCAACAAAGTACTTGCCTTCGCGTTGGTATGACGCGTTAGCAGCAACGATGGCGCTCCCAAACCCGTAGCCTCGTGGCCTAAACAATTAAATAACCGAAATAAGAACAACATAGAATCCAACCCGAATTAATAGTCTACAATACCCCTTGAACTCCCAAGGAATCGCCATAAAACCTAATCTGAAAACAGGCTGCAACCCAAAAACGTGTCGGGACAGCAGCACGAAAATGACAGTAGTTAATGACGTGGGACTCGAAATGAGATGAGTCCAGATCCTACCTCATCTTAACGAACATATCTATAACATTCAAGTTGATGAGATTTCCCAATTCGGCCAATAAACTTCTCTAATAAAGAAAACAAAACAGCAGCACAGCTTCTGTCTGAACAAACAGGACAGCAATACTAAAACAACCATAACTTTTAATCTACAACCTGAATTGAGCGTTCTTTAACAATCTGAAAAGGTTATGAAATTACCTACAATAAACTAGTTGGCACGACATTCAAATTTTGCCTTTAACAAAAAGTGGCACACGGGTCAAAACTAAAGATAGAAACTGACATACAATCTGGACAGACTGATCTACAATCTGGACAGTCACAAAGAAAAGTGCATAACTTTTGATCTATAAATCCAAATGAGGTGTTCTTTATCAATCCTGAAAGCTAGTGATATCACCTTCAAAATTTGTTATGGGCAAGACCTCTGAATCACCCTCTAACTAGGCCATATATCAACCTAAACAGAGACTGCTAATTCTCGTCAGGATTCTGGACAGCAGATATTAAATCTATCATAACTTTTGACTCGAAAGTCGGAATTAGGTGATCTTGGCGGCCACCGAAAGATAAGAACAAGACCTACATATCTCTAGGAGATGGGAAACTCAGATTCGGCCTCTAACATCACGAAAAAGTCCACGCAACAATCTGGACAGAATCGAATTTCTACCCGCAGCAAATCGATATAATCAAAATTGAACCAAAACACATCTACCACTAATCAAACGATGAGGATCGGCACTCGCTACCCTTGTAGCAACCAGGACGTAGGTGGGAGAACCTTGGAGAAGATGATCTTCCTCCTCCTTTCTCCTTCTCCCTTCTTCTCCTTCCACCATGGCGCGGCACCTGGAGCTTCTTCCTCATCTTGGTAGAGCAGCACGGAGGGGGCTGCTACAGCATCCGCATGCTACAGTGCGGCGCGGTACTGTAGCAGAGGGTAGGGTTTTGGGGAAGGAGACCCCTTCTTGACTCCACTACAAGGCGGCCCACTTGGCTAGGACACTTTGGGCTAAAAGCCGAAGGTCCAATCCTCTCTCAAATCCTGAATTTTCTTTCAATTTTCCTCTAAACTTTAATGCATTCAAATTTGAATAAATTTCTCTTCCGAATAATATGTTCTCTCTATTTGATATTCGAGGTATTACACTTAATCAATTCAAGCCATCTTCTTTGCCTTAGGTTCAGATCGGCTTGAGTGAAGATATACTTCAAACTCTTGTGATCAGTGTAGACTTCGCAGCGATTGCCGATAAGAAAATGTCGCCACATCTTCAAAGCATGAACCACTACTGCAAGCTCAAGGTCATGAGTGGGGTAATTCACCTCATGAGGCCTCAATTGCCTCGATGCATACGCCACAACTCGGCTCTCTTGCATAAGAACACAACCAAGACCTAGGCGAGATGCATCGCAATAGATGTCGAAGCTTTTGTGGATATCCGGCAAAACTAGCACTGGAGCAGAAGTTAGACGATCCTTCAACATCTGAAAGCTTGCTTCACAATCCGCTGACCATTCATACTTCTTTTCTTTCTTTAACAATTGAGTCATTGGTCTTGCTATTTTTGAGAAATTCTCGATGAAGCGGCGATAATAGCCCGCAAGACCGAGGAAACTACGGACTTCAGAGACGGACTTGGGTTGTTTCCAATAAAGCACATCTTGAACTTTGCTTGGATCCACAGCAACTCCGCCTTCGGATAGCACATGACCCAAAAAGGCTACTTCTTTAAGCCAAAATTCACATTTGCTGAATTTTGCATAAAGTCGATGTTCTCGGAGCTTGCCCAACACAAGCCGGAGGTGTTCTTCATGCTCAATTTCAGATTTGGAGTATATGAGAATGTCATCAATAAATACGACCACAAATTTATCCAAATACTCCATAAACACTGAGTTCATGAGATTCATGAATAAGGACGGTGCATTGGTCAAACCGAAGGACATGACGGTGTACTCGTACAAGCCATAACGAGTTGAGAAAGCCGTCTTGGGAATGTCTTCAGATCTGATCCTAACTTGATGATAACCCAATCTCAAGTCAATTTTGGAGAAAATACGAGCACCGGTCATTTGGTCGAACAAATCATCAATCCGTGGAAGCGGATATTTGTTCTTGATGGTGACCTCATTCAACGGATGGTAGTCAACACACATCCGTAGACTGTGGTCCTTCTTCTTTACAAATAAAGCGGGGCATCCCCAAGGTGAGGAGCTTGGCCTAATGAAACCCTTCTCTTGAAGTTCTGTGAGTTGCTTCTTCAATTCAACCAACTCATTTGGCGGCATTCGATAAGGCCGCTTTGATATTGGAGCGCCCGCTGCGGCCAATCACGAACTCAATTTCTCGTGAAGGTGGCATGCCCGTAGTTCCTCGGAAAACATCCGAACTCACATACCACCGAACTTCACTCAACCGCAATTCTTTGCCGCTAAGGGCAAAGAGATGTGGATGCTCCAACTTTGGCACCATTTCGACTAGAAAACCAAGAGGACTTGTGAGAGTGATAACTTTGCAGGCACAATCAATTTGACCATGGTTCTTGGGCAGCCAATTCATCCCAAGAATAACATCAAGGCCCGCTGAATTTATCACAATAAGATTAGCCAAAAACTTCACCCCTTTAATCTCAATTTCAACTTCCCGACATTCATGAATGCTTCTCATTTCTGAACCCGGCGATTTAATCATCACAGGTGCAGACATCAAGCTGAGTGGGAGATTGTGAAGTATAGCAAAACCTCTGGACATGAACGAATGAGATGCTCCAGAGTCAAACAACACGGTGGCAAGAGTTGAATTAACTAGAAAAGTGCCCAACACGACGTCGGGTGCTTCCTGCGCTTCCTCGGCGGTGACATGGTTGACATGAGCACGACCGATGTTCTGCAATGTGACATTGGACCTCAGATCAAGGGATTCTTGAAGATTTTGACCTTGAATGGGAAAAGTTTGGCGCTTCTCCGGACAAAAATCCGCAAAATGGCCCGGATTGCCACAAGCGAAACAAGTAACTTGCTTGCCTTGATGGAGTCAGCTTCTAAACTTCTTCCTGGGCTACCTTAGCTGGGTTTCTTGCTGAGGCAGTGGAAACACTTGCATAGGAGATACTGGAGATGCCAAGTCCTGAAAATCAGGAGGAGAGGGCTGCCAAGCATGCGGTTCTTGAAAACTGCAGCTTGCTGAAATTTGTGCAACCTTCTTGCGCTTTCGCGATACTACAACCGCTTGTGTAACAGCCCCAATTTTATCAACAGTAATAATCTGCATTATGAACAGTGAATGGCTCACTGTTCATATCATTACGTTCTTAATGTCGCTTGGGAGTTGTTACAAATAAAACCTTCCTTTTAGCCAAAGTCCAAAGGCTTATTTTGAATATTTAAAGGAATACAGATAAAACTTGTATTATGACTGGAAGTATTTTTATTAAAGCCTAGACAAATTATCTTGGCTAAAAATATTTTTGTTGCATTTTAGAAATTATTTGGACTTAAAGAAAATTTATGGTCTTTAAATAAATATTTTCACTGAAATCGATATTTATGTGTTTTATAAAGTGAAAATGTGGTTTATGAAATTTATCGGGAAATATGTTATCCCAGTAGCTTACAGTAAAAATTTCATGATTTTATGAATTTATTTGTTATTTTAAAGCCCAGTCAAACCTTTTAAATGTTTGAATAAGGTTTGGTCAACCAAACCGGTCCAAACCCAAACTTAGTAATCGCGACCAGTCTCATGTGGACTTGGTCCAACCGAACCATTTGGTCCGCTCGGTCACGCCCCAACGCGAGCCCAAAGCTCACACGTGATATGAGCCGTTGATCTTCAATCGAGCAGGCGGTTATAACACCGCGAGTCGCCCACGTGTACACTTTAATCTCCACCGTTGATATCGATCTAACGCGCGAGATCGGTGTATGCAACCTGACGACTCCGATCCTTAATCAATCTCCACCGCTCGCCTCTAATCCAACCGTGGCGCTCTTTTCGTTTTAAACTTAAAGGCGCTTTATTTCAGCCATTAGATTCAAATCCTACGGTTTTCCCTTTTCTCGCGTGTTATAAAGCCCGCGCTCCTCCGGACCATTGGATCTTCATCGTGTGGCCCATTAGTGTATGCATTCTGACGACTCGCATCCCCGCACAATCGCGGGCCGCCCATCCTTGATCTAGCGGTGTCGCCATTCCTATTTGAAATCGGAGGCGCGCATTTACGCGCCTTTGGATCTCAACCTACGGCACTCCTTTTTGACCGTGGGCCTTTAAAGCCCAAAATCGGTGGGTCGTTGGATTTTAATCGTATGGACCACATGGGTGTATGCAATCGGACCATCCGGTTCCATTTACATCCCGACCGTAGAAATTAAATCCAACGGTCTTTGAGCCATCGCATCAAAAGAAGAGTGACGTATATCTTTTAATTGATCGTTGGATCTTGATCCAACGATATCTTTGAAAGTGGAGCCCGCAGATCCTTCGGATTTCAATTAGATCTCGATCATCCGATCTAGATCGTGCGGTCCATATTAATCGTACCGATTCAAATCATTTAACCTCTCTATTTATCGCAGCCACCCATTTCCAATTGGACGGTTGGTGTTCTTTTCGCATTTTAGAGACGCACATCGTGTGGATCGCCAATGGGACCCACATGTCATATTTTGCCTCTCTTCTTCCTTATCTCTGCGCAGACCATTTTTGTGAGCAGGGAGAGGATTTATCCAAAGATTATACATCGATTTTTTGAGATGTTTAGCTAAATGGACACCTCATCAACTCTAGATCTTTCCTTTTTGCTCAGTAGCTCAACACCCATATATAAACCCTAGTTTTCCTTCTTGTTGCCATTGTTGACCAAGAAGCTCATCCTTTTCTTGCGACCGGTGGAGTTTCTTGCTCTTGTTCCTTTTACTTATCCATCCTAAACTCTGGTTACACTTTGCAATAAAGATTGATTATCTTTTGTAGGTTAAATCAGAGTTTAACCCTCTGTTGATCGGCATCGGGTTTTCAAAACCCTTGGCATATCTCTTCTCCTTGTAAGCTAAAACCCTAGTTTCGACATCTTGAGCATCTTAAGGACCTTAGAAGTCATTGTGAACCATTCTTTTAAGCATCGTGAGCTTGATCTTGCTTCAAACTGAAAAGTTGATATTATGCCTTTTCGGTTTTTCATGTCATTTTCAAGACCTAGGGTTCTTCCTGTCAACTTACCATCTTATTTAGGTTTTGACTAAACCCTAGCAGCATGACAAGTTAATCTTTTCATTCTTGTCATCATCTATTTTGACCTCTAGCTGAGAATTGTCCCTGTTTCTTTTTGTCGGTTTAGCCGACAAAAATGATCTCCTTCCTAGTCGATGTGATCTAACTGGCTAGGGTTAGACTAAGGTTAGTTTGGGGTGTTAATTACCCTAAAGGATCATGCTAAGATTCATTCATGGACCTTTGCATGATCTATACTTCTTTTTCCAAAAATTGCAATCTGTCCTGTTTTCAGCTCTTTTACAATCTGAAAACTGGACTTTTGCACTAAAACCTAATTCCTGTCTTTTGAAAACAGTGAGCTATATAATGGATTATTATCATTATTATGGGTAGTTATGGCTTAAGCATACTGTAATCATGCATTTCTAGATTGATCATGCATTTTCTTCCATTTTGGACTTATTGTCAGTTTTGGTATTTATTGGATCTTATTGTTTCTTTTAGAATGGTTCGTTGAAGCAATTGAATCTTTTCTCGAGCAACTAACTCGCAATGTAAGTCTATTATTACCAAGGCAAGCATCCTCTTTGCACCATATTGAACCCGATTTTGTACCATAGTCTTTACAAATCCAAATGATATCTGTGCATGCTATTTGTCCGAAAATACAAAATGTGACTTGTAATAGCTAGTTATAACCGACATGGTGGATTACCTTAATTATGACCATACACTCAACTCTAGTGTAGTCTTGTATAATATATGGTCTATTTTCAGATTTGGCTTAGACATGCATCTAGAGATTTTAGAGTTTGACAAGCATATCTTGTCAAACATGGGAATCACAACCAACTATTGCTATTTCAAACTCTTTGTCCAGTTTCTTTAAATCGTCTTGTATTTGAAATTCAAATTGATCCGGACAAGAGGAAGCTAGTGATGGTGCTTTTGTGCACGAGATTGGGTTTTGTGGTGGACTTGTCCGGTTAATTAAGGACCGAACTCGACTATTCAGTTCAAGTCCCCACGCACTTCCACATGCGGTGTATGGGCGCTGTTTGGTTAAGTAAAATGTTGAGACTATTAAGTTGGAAACAGAGAGTAAGAATATGTGTATTGGCCTTGTATGGCATAGATGCTTTGGTCCGAGGACTGCGTTTTATGCCATGTGAGCTTTGTATGTCGAGATCGATGTTCTTAGGAGGGTGAGGCGTATATGTGCCTCGTCGCATATACGATACCTTAATGGTGCCGATAGCATTCTACTATGGGTGGGAGCCCAATTCGCTTTAAATTGTTTGGATCGGCACATCGACACAACATGTGTGCCCCGTGGTTAGTAGGTGGTATAGCCTACACTAGTGGGACTGTTCACACATGGGGTCCAACTCAATAGTGTTGGCTTGTTGAAAAATACCAAATCTTAGTTTCCCGGTCGGCATACCAAAGGAAGCATGTCATCATTCGGAGGCATCCAAGGCAACGGGCTAGCTAAGTCATGTGGGTAAGATGTACACCCGCAGGTATAAAGCATTCGAATAGCCGTGTCCACGGTCATGGACGATAACTTGAATTGATGTCACCAGATAGAGGTTTTGATTTTCAAAAATCTGGTTTTGGTTTATTTTCGTTGGCATGAGGGAATCATGCATCGCATCGTTATATTTAATGTATTTACTTACTGTTTTACTTTATCTTTGATTTATTAAATTGCTTTATCAAAAGTTAGCCTTTGTAGGTTAAGAGGTATCGCTTATGCAAATTTGAACCTTTATACCTTCCTTTTGTAACCTTATGCATGTAACAACTCTACTCCTTTGATTAGGCTCTAATCACCACTTTCTTTTACTAGTTTGTGTAAGACTTCTTGAGTACCTTTTGTACTCAAGGTGCTACCACCAATTGTTGCAGTGAGGATGGTTTCCTTTATGAAGTACCATTAGCGCCGATCAGGTGACGCTAACGAGTGACGCCACTTTTCTTTCCTCCACGCAATTGCTCGGGTGGATGGGGCCATTGGTGGACATTTTCCGTTTATTTTGCTTCCACAGATATGTTAAAGTGACCAAGTCACTTAATATTGTAGTATTAACGAGAATGATGTAACCTTATGTTTAATTATATCAATGTATGACTTGTATGTGCTTGATGCAATGTTGATGAAGGATATATATGCAATGGTCATTGATCCGGGAACCATTGAGAATCATATATATCCGAATCACATCGGATTTGTCACTTGTTAAATTTATATCTTTAGCCCGGTATTAATAAAGGCAGCAATCGTTCCTTCATTAATAATTGTGCTACAAGATGAATTTAATTAGTAACATTTCCAATAACCGGGGGTCCTCACAGCTTGCATCTTGTTTTCCACTATGATAGCCTTGTCCACCACTTGTTGGAAGTTCCGGAAGTCGGTATGGCGAGTGCCGTGCATCACTTCCGTTAGCCCATTCAAGAACTGGTCTTGCTTCCTTGCATCGGTGGAGACATCGTTCGGAGCATAACGAGCCAAACGATTGAACTCGCGGAGATACTCCAATACGGACTTGTTGTCTTGCTTCAGCGAGAAATTCACACGCCTTGATACTCATAATGCTTGAAGGAACATGCGCCACGGAAAGCGTCCGAACTCGCCCCATGATGGAACGGAATCGAGGGCTGCATGGCGCAAAAATTGTCCCACCATGCGTAAGCGCCCTTCGAGTTGGTTGAGGCGATAAGACCTTCTCGTGGTCGCACACCGAGCAATGATCAACTTTCGTTCAATGGTCCGAAGCCAATCATCGGCCTCGAGAGGATCCTCGTAACAAGAGAACACAGGAGGCTTCGCGCCGTAAAATCAGCAAATCGGGAGCCATAAAATCGGCTCCTTCCGCTGCCATTAGAGCTCCTTGAACATCGGCGGTGTTGTGAGCAATTTGCTGCAAGATGAGAGTCTGGTCTTGCGACTCCGCCCATCCGATCAACACATCGCCATGCACGGTGAGGTGGAGTCACTTCTTCATGCTGACCCACATGCTGAAATTGCGGGTCGGGGTGCTCTAGATTATACCGTTGAGAAATCAGGGGCTGATCATCGGTGATTTGAGAATCCACACACTGTGAGTCCTTCATTACTTCCGACGTCAGACGAGTTTTAGGACCCGACATCCTGTTGCCATTCAACTTGTTAGCAACCGGCAAAAAGGAATGAGGGAAAAGCATAAGGTAAGTAAAGACAGCAAAGGGTAACTTGACCTAATATGAATGCACGATGAAAACACATTTATGCAGCACAAAATGGGGTGCTATGGTCCAGGTGGACAGCACAAGATACAAACAAAAACACGATTAGTTTTCCAACATAGTTGTGATACAACCCGCCCGTAGGCGATGCACAACTACTTGGAACAAAAGAGAGCAAATCATCTTCACAAAATCCAGTGTCTACAAGCTACGTAGTATCCTTAGGGGGAATAATTCCTAAGAATAAACCCTAATTTATTCCTAAAATTGCAGCAAGGCGTTGTCTTCTTGTTCTTCCATTATTGCTCTTCACCGGTGACTATTTAACATTTTCTAATATTGAAAGAGAGACGAGCATTAGAGAAAATGATTTTGTACAAATCAAAAGAATGGTGAGGTAAGAATTAGATGCTAGGATGGGTAAGAAACAAAGGAATTATATTACTAACATTTTTGCCAAACTTTTGATAGTTTGAAAATTTTCCTTGTAACTCAAAATCCTAATAACGTCCATTGCTACGCTTTAACCTACAATCAAGTATGGCTCGATACCAATCTTTGTGAGGACCTCGAGACCGGATCCGATCAAGCTAAGTGATTACGCCAGAACGCAACACTTAACGTGAGACGAATACGATTCCGAGTGACCCGGATATGTGTCACATGCTAGCTCCCAAGGATCAGTGACTAACATGCACATATCCTAGTACACATCATTGCAATCACATCCATACACAATGTACAAGAATAAAAGAATCAATTACAACATCATTTAAATAGAACCTTATAGTACAAGGTTGCATAAGAGGGCCGATCGGCCAAATCTAATTAACACAAATAAATTGCAGCGGAAGATAAACTTAAAGTAAAAAGGTAATAACCGAGTTGGTATGCCCACAATCCCACAAGCAACAAACTGGAGTTAAAGTTGTTCCACCCGTCGTTCTCACCCGAACAAATAGACACTGTTAGACTACAAAGTTGTACTCGTGAGACTTTCAAAAGAAATAAGGATGCATGTAAGTATCAAAGGAAGGCTACTAAACTAGTCAATTTTTGGCATAAAGCAAGTTTTGCATATAGATAAAAGATTCTAACTTGCCATTTGTAAAACATTTAGAAAACATTTTAAGATAGTAAGTAATGATCAACAAAGGTATAATCTCCAAGTATAATCAACACACGAACATCTCATTCGTGGCACAATTCATTTCCGAACAAAATTTAACGCGCGAACAACGCGTTCATGAAATCATTTCAGACATGGACAAACTAACATAATAACAAAATATTACCAACCATAACCCAAACTTAAGTTTCCAAAAACTAACTGTGCTTGCTTTCTCACAAGTGTTGTCCATAACCTAGGACGAGGCTATTCGAATAGATTTAGTTACTCTGCAGAGTTGTACGACTTTACCCACACGATATGAATACCTTATCTGCCGCCATGCACTCTTCCGAAGGAGTGTGACTAAGATATCATAACGGCCGTTACAATGTTATGTCCTAACTATCAAACCACCCGAGGAGCAGTAACCCGTGGCATCGTCTGTCGGTCGCCTAGAACCACAGGTAAACCCCGTTGTGTAAGTAAGTCCCCAACAAACAAGAGACCCTTAAGGGCAAGTAAGGTAAAAAATTTAACATACCCCCACAAGATTGACAAAAGAATAATTAAATACATAACATTAACAATTGTCAATCCCATTGTGTTTTGATAGCTAACACACAACAAATTATTAAGCCAAGCCTTTGCCATTATCCCGGCGTGTGGTTGCACGTAAGACTTGGTTCATCACACCACAGACCGGTCCTTAAACACTCAGACAGGGCTACACAATTCCATAACAACAACAACAATATTTCATGATCACCCTACACCCGTCCAAGTTAAGAACACAAAACTCATTCCCAACATTACCACAAACCCCAGATACGAAGATCTGGAAACATCCCTCAATTCCATCATAATCCAATCCATAAAATCCTCAAGTTTCGATAAGATTCAATTCAATCCACCTACGACGGACTAGCTCCATCAACCGCTCTCGGCTAAGGCTACTAGCATGGCTAAGCGTCGTTCTACAAACTAGTAAACAATCCCATATAATATATAACCTTAGTCATTCAAGGTAAAAGGGTAATCAATATTCAAAGGAGGGATAATGCAGCAATTAGGAATTTAACTACTTCTACCCATAAACATATATTTCAAAATAGCATGCAATTGCGATATTAAAACTCACACAAAACATTTGAAAATCACTGGGAGCAATATGATCAAGAGGAGGGTGCTCGCACCTTTGCTGATATCACAAGTTCATTCTCAGGTTACTTTTAATTTGATCTCACGAATATATCGTTATCGTCGAAAAACCTAATGAAAGACGATGTTGCAATAAATATCAAATAAAGCCAGAAATTTAACATGCTCAAAAATGTATGAAATTTATACAGTAGGTAGATTATGATTTTATAAGAATTATGGTGAAAGATTCATCCCATTTGGATTTAGTATGTGAAAGTTATGGCAGTTTGAATTTCAGATTTTAATACGCCTTAATTTGGGTAATTTAATTATGAGATGAAAATTTGCAGAGCAGTGGTGAGTACATGGATTACAAGGATAAATAGGCAATATTATTACAAGTTCAAAACAGTTGAGTTTGCTTCAATTGGAGTTTTCAAGATTTTGTTATTGATTTCTAAAGTTATCAGCATTTTTCAATGTAAAAAATAATTCATTTTGGGACAAAAATCCACAAAATATATCTTCTGAGCAAGAGGTAAGACTGAAACCATTTTTAGAAATAATTTTACTAAAAATTAAAATTACCAAAAGTGGTTTCACCGTTTTTGGAGTTACAATAAAATAGTTATGTATTTTTTAAGTTAAAAGACTTTTTCTAATGTAGAAATAATAGTGTTAATGGGTCAATTTCCAAAATAATACTCTCTGCTGCAGAGATAAGGTTGAAAAAAATTTTAATATAAAGTTCATTAAATATGAAAATTATCAGAAGTGGTTTCATTTAATTTGGAGTTGATTTGAATTAGATATGGATGTTTGAAGTTCATACAATTTTTCAGTGTATAAATAATGGTTTCTGGAATTTCTAAGGCAATAAATACTTTTCCTACCGACAGGAACCTAGCCAAAGCCTATGACAAGTGGGGTCCAGCGTCAAAGGTTTGACCCAGTCAAAAATTGACTCGGGCTTGGTTGAAATCTGACTGAAAGCGTATTCTATTAAATACGTCTTCTTACTACAAAAGCGTACTCTAAGTTTTAGTGTTTAAGGATTACATTTCATTACGATAAAACGTCTTTTTCAACTACACATTCACTTAACAGGTTATACGGGCCCACATGTCAAAGATACATTAGCCCTCTAATGCAACCATTAGTTTAACTAATTAGGTTTTAACTCCTAACCTAAATCACTACAGGACTTTGTCGGACGCCCCGACAACAGAGGAGGCGCGGCCGTGACATCGCCGAGCTCGTCGGTAGCGAGGGGAGGCCGGAGGGTGCGAGGGCCGAAGCAAAATGGAAAGGAAATAGGGAGAGCTACCTTCCGGTGGTGTTTTTGCCAGTGAAGTGGCACGGTGGCGCTCCGGCGACGGCGACGAGCGGAGGAGGCGCGCGTGGTGCCGAGGCGCTGATGTAGAGACCTCCCGAGGCAACCGTGCCGGATCGGGCCATCGTGTTACAATGACGTTGAAGAAGGGGCACGCGACCAAGGGCCTTCGTCTTCCGCCCGCGCACCGAGTGTGACGGCCACGGCACATGCATGGCGACAGCTCCAAGTTAGGCGAAGAGCTTCAACAATAGACAGTGGAAAATGCACAGGGGACCTCTAGGAAACTCACCGAGCACTTGTCGACGGCGGGGAGTGACCGGGCTGCTCCGACGACGTGAGCCGGCGGTGGCGTGGAGGAGGTCACCGAGGCGGGGACGCTCTGGGGAAAAAGGATGGAAGTGAGTGGTAATAAAGACACTGTGGAATCCTCTAGATCGTTCCAGAGGGTGGAATTGAAGGGCGAACTCACTGTGCCGCTGGGAAGAAGAGGGGTTCCCACTGGCCGTGAAGGGAAACTTGAAACCCGGAAGATCCTGTCAATCATTGATGAAACAAGTTGAGGGGAAAACAATGTTGAAATGTTGAGTTAAGGGACACAAGATGACGCGCAAAAGAGAGGTCGGAACTCACTTGAGACCAAGTTTGCACAAGGGTGGCTTTCGGGGCGCGCTCCGGAGGCAGTGAGAGTACAACGGCGTTCCGAGAGCTACAAACCAAATCACGAGCTGAGATTAGCCAGAATGGACATGGCGAAGAATGGGGAAGGGAAAGGATGCCAAGGCGGGAGCTTACTGAGCCGGTGCGAAGAGAGCCTCCTCCTCCTCTCGCCGTGAGGAGAAGTGAGGAAATTGGTGACACGGAGTGGGTTTTGTGCGGGACCGAGGACGGAGAAGGCTACGGCGTGAAGAAGCGGTGCTCGGGACCGGTCGGGAGAGGCGGTGGGTGACGCGCGACGGAGCATGGCAGAGCTCGCGCGCGCGTGGCGCCAAGCTCGCTCGCCGCACAGCGGGGAAGAAGAAACCCCGGATGTGGGGCGGGTGGCGAGACACAAGAGTAAGGTGCGAGATGGCCCACCGCTTGATTGAGAATGGGCGCTCGATTGAACGGATGATCGGATTGGTCAAAAAGCGCCAAGATCTGGACCGTTGAATTTGGATCGGGCGGTTCACATGCAATGGTGCAGTTAGGCAGTTGGGCTCAGTCAAGTGGTGTGTCGGACTCGAGCGAGTGGTCCGGTTGGTCGGTTGAACAAAGGCGAGCCCGAATTTTGAATACAGATTTGACCAATTAAGAAGAAAGTTTGACCGAGGCTTTGAACATAGAAATAAAATTCCAAAAATTCTAAAAATATTCATAGGTGTTCTTGGGATGACCTAGTATTTATAAAAATGATTAAATTCACTGTTTATTATATAAAATTTAAATTTTAAATTCAAACCTAAGTTAGGTCTTTGAGTTGTGTTTGAATTTTCCGAGGGTTGAATAAAGTTCCAAAAATTTTGGAAAAATTATATTTATTCAGGATAATTATTATAGTATTTTAATAAATTATTTCGAGATGATGATCAAATGTTTTTATTCCTGATTTCTTTTGGAGTTTAAATTTGAAGTGTATGTTTGATATTTGATTTAAATTTTCCAAGTACAATATTTGATGCAAATGATTCCAAAATACCACGCATGCTGATAAGATGCATACTAAACCCATTAATTAATTTGGGGATATTACAACTAGTGCATTATACACATAGGGTTCCAAAATCGTAATTTTTTAGGTCCCGACAACAGGCCCCACAAAAATTAGGTGGCCCAATTCCACCTAACATGCAATTGCTACTACGTCATCTTATTTTTAGTAAGAATAATAACCCCCATGTGTATGATGCAGGTGTCGTGCATGTTCATGACTCAAGTGATTCTGAAGACGAAGGTCGATCGGTGTCTGGTCAAAACATTGATACGAAGCAATATAGAACAGAATCAATTATCAGATATGCGTTAATTGATGTAGATCAACACGTCGATGCGAACCAATATTAAATTGAATCTATTGTCTAAAAACTACTTCTAAGATACCGGAAAAGTAGAACTACATATAAGATAAAAATTGGGTCAGTCGGGACCACTTCTATGTGTAGCCTCCGGGTCTTATTTATATCCGCAGCCCATGTACGTTCGTATTCTTACCGTTCACGTGTCAGGGAGTCTGTTTCCTATTTCCACAGCCTTGGGCCCGTTGATCACCGTATCATTCACAAGCCGGTTTGGTTGTATCGTGGATACTCTGGAATCTTCATGTGCATGCTCTTGACTCAAATAAACATGCATACATGCAAATAGAATGCTTCCTTGTGCATGTGGCGTTTTTTATCGTTGGCTTCCTTTTATGCATGCATGTACGTCGCATGGTCTTCGTCGGCAGCGGCTGCGGATCACGTCTCGCATTTCGATCATTCGTGTTTATTATTGGCTTTATCTCAGGGTTACACTTGTCGCACTAAAATTGCTAGTGGTAACACCGTACCAGTTAACCTGCTCTTTCTCTCTGTTTTTTTTTTTTTCAATATTCAGGAAAAACAACTAAAATTATCTTCCCCAATCACCGAGCCTGCAGGCCTTGCGTGCGTGCAGTTCCCCAGCATAAGTGATACTACCTACTTTCCACTGAAAAACCACTACTATTAGGTCATTTGCCATTTTCTCGCGTGGCACGTGCACGGCAGATATTTGGAAAAAAAAAAACTCTAGTTCCATATAGATGCTTTCCTACCAATAACCAAACTACCTGCTGCCTGCTGCTCATGTGTGTGTATCATGTGTAGGGCTGTCCCAACTACTGCCCAATAACTAGCCATGACCTGAATGCCAGGATATGTAGCAAACCACATCAAATGATATGATGAATGGTGTACGACCTAATTGATAAACGAACAAGGTATGGGTACAACTGATTAACAACGAGTTTGGTAACGTTGGTAGGTTGCAGGCACGTATATGATGCAGGTGCAGTGTGATCAACTGCACAGGCCCCAAAAATTAGGGGCCCAATTCCACCCAACATGCAATTGCTACTACGTAATCTTAGTATTAGTAAGAATAATATAGCCCCCCATCCTCAAAAGAAACAGTAATAAGTGAGGCCCTTTTATTCATTTTTTTGCTAGAAACTTCCACCGATTCACTCATTCACATCCACTTAATTTTCTTTTGCTGCCAGAACTACACAAGCACAACTCTCTTCTTATTTTGTTGCAAAATTAACTCCTCCCCACGTGTGATCTAAAAAAATTTCTCAGCCTTTTCTGTTAGCAAACATCCAAATAGGCTTCGTGCAGGGTGAGTAGCTTCTGCTTTGGCAGTAGGAATATACTTCTCTCTCTCACGGCCGACTCAGAGGAAGCAAGAGCGAGGGCGGCGACAAGCTGCGACAGTCGAGCCTTGGCGAAGACGCGAGCATGGTGCGTTCCTGGGCATGAAGAATCAGTTTTTGTCAGCGTGAGGTGACGGGGACGATGAACACGGCCAGAACAGGGCGGCGATGAGTCCACCGGACTCGCAGGAAACAAAGTCACCGGCATCGCATCCGATGAACTTCGCTTCAACGTAAGTTCAGGGAGCTAATGTAACACCCTAGTCCAGAAGGGACCCAGAATGCTACTAACTAGACAATCTTAATAAATTTCGGCAGAACCTCCATTGTAAAGTTAATTACACGAAGGTTCCAACACACAGATTAATCAAATATTAACTAAAACTTTCATCCAAAGACATCAAAAGATAATCAAAGACATGCTAAGTATTTAACATAACTAGAGAGATATGAAGTTACACTACTCATCATTATTTCATTTAATCCATTGCATGAGACAAAACATAACAATCTTTGCATTTACTAAAATCAATCACGTTCTGAAGATCATTCATCTTTATTTAGTTCGTGTGGCATGTGTGTGACTAGCAGTCTACTTCCCCCCATGCATGTCGTTCTTGGCTCGGGTACCTAAAACAACAATAAAAGCAAGAGTGAGTCCATAGACTCAGCAAGTACATAAAGAAACCATAACATCAGCATCCACGTAAAGGAGATCAACAATAGAACATCTCATATGCAAATGCAATGCTCAAGGATCCTTTATCTTTAACTTTCTGTGTGCATTACACCGGTAATGCAGAGTATGCAACCGTCGCCACATACCCATGCTCATGCGCGCACGCACACAGGGCCAATTTCCGTTACTCCGCAGTAAGGGGGACTCAAGCCCACACTCCACGAGTGAGGATCTCGGGCCCGTCACATTCATGACGGGAATCTCAAGGAAACATGCTTGGTCACCGCGTGACCAAGCCACAACATGTTCTCAATATGCATATGCTCATCTCTTATTCATCATCAATCTTATCAAAAGACAACAACATTGTACCACAAGAAAGCATAAGCATAATTTGAGCAATCACCATACTTAAACAATCATCAAGTAAACCATCTTGCTATGCAACCTTATATCAAAAAGCACATGAGATATAGCTAATCAATCACACCCATTTAACAAATAATGCACTTGCCTCAACCGTGCGAAGGTGGATGTCGAGGATAAGGTACTGCTCCCGGAGCCAAACCCACACCTGGACATACAATTGAGACATGCTAAGGTTACCATATAAGTCTAATAACAAAACCATAAACACAAAATGAGCACATCGTCCACTAAACGCGATCCCCAACTCTATTGCTAGCTGTCAGTTTTCTTTTCCACAGAACAGCCCCCTTCGAAAAATCATAACTAAATGTACAGAAATCCAAATGGATTGATCTTGGACAATCTGAAAAGGTTATTGAATTCCCCTTCTAAACCTAGTTGGTGAGGTTCTCTGATTCGGTCCTTTACTAGCCCTACCAAACCAAACAACAGAGTATCAATTCTCGCGTCGGGTCTCTGGACAGCAACAACGAAATTATCATAACTTTCTCTACATTCGTCCGAATTTCATGATCTTTAGTTTTCCTGAAAGCTGGAAGGATTATCTACATTTTTCATTATGCTGAGCCCCTCTGATTTTTCCTCTAAATACACGCTTAAGTCGAAACACTAAAACCTGTCAGACCAACCACCATTCCACAGCATAGACTCCCTAAGAAAAATCATAACTTTTGCTACAAAGGTCCAAATGATGTGATTCTTGTCGGCAATGAAAGGTAACGAGATAACCTACAACTCTCTAGGAGATCCCAAGTTCTAATTCGGCACTTAACAATTTCTTATTTATTAAACAAGATGACTGCAGATTCTCGTCAGGATTCTGGACAATAAACACTAAAAATAACATAACTTTTAACTCGAAGGTCGGAATCCGGTGTTCTTGGCGGCCACTGAAAGCTAAGAACAATATCCACACTTCTCTAGGAGACTGGATTCCCAAATTATGCTTCTAAAGATGCGAAAATTGTCGCGCACTAAACTGGACAGAAAAGCAATCTAGCAGCAAAATTAAACGATCTGCTAAATGAAACCGTAAACGCATCTAAAACCTAAAGAACAGCGAAAAAACCTCTTTGTTACCCTTGAAGATCGCAGGAGGAGCTGCCGGGGAGGTGGCTCAACCAAGGAAGAGGGGAGGAGAGGCTGCGCAAGGGAGAGGGGAGGAGGAGGGGCGGCGCAAGAGGGGAGAAGGGGAAGTGGCGGCCAAGGGGAGGGGTGGAGGCGCCCTAGGGTTTGCCCCCCCATATGGCCGGCCACCACCCCCACCATTGGGCTGAATTCAAGTGGGCTTGAAGCCTTGGCCCACGTTGTCCAACCTTACGAAAACCCTCAAATCTGCGCTAATTGTATTTTCTAATTGGTCATTTTCCTCTTTAATTATTCTCACCAAACTAGATTTGGGGTATTACACTCTACCCTCTTTAATGAATCGTCCTCTAATTCTAACCGTAGAAATAAACGAAAGTAAACCGCGAATAGAACTTAACTTTAGTAAACAGATAACCGCTATAACGAACGGTGGATAAAGCTCACGCATGTGAAACCCCAATCCCCAGTCGTCTCTCTCGGACTATTGGGACAAAAGCACCTTGACACAAACCAACGACCGGTGCCTCAATACTCGCCCGACCTCTCTAACAACGCATGTGATGATACGGAAAGGTCGGTGGCTCATGAAACTTCAAACTTCGGACCTCTCTCGTACTCGCCATCATCGAACAAACATGACGATGCATACTCCGCGCATGGACTCAATACGGTCCTAGCCCTTTGGTACCAAACCACAAAATTTGTGCACAAGCATATGGAACGCTCGTTCTATCTTCAGTCGACCTCTTTATCCTAACTAGGAGGGTCTTCGCATGTGGACGCACAACACAACTTATTTTAATCAACTCTAATAACCAGATTCAACTGAAAACAAAGGTTTCACAATGCAATTCCAACTTCCCTCAAAAACACTCAAGTCCAAAATCGAAGATCCCCAAGAAAACCCTTTTCACATTCCAACTAGGCAGTTTAGAAATAAATGCCACATAGGCCAAAAGCGAAATCACTCGAATAATCAGATTAACCTTTTTCCTCAATCAGTAAAGAACACATATCCCGGCAAGAACCAACTCAATTTGTAATTGACATCCGTCATAAACACATAGTTCAAATAAGAACTAAGAAAATATTTCACTATTCAAGATCACACTCTTTCCCATAATTTTTCTTTTAAGATTTTAACTTTCTCTTAAATCATAAGATCCCAAATCATCGCATAATGCATTAACTCATTTCTCTTAAAATGGCAACCTCAAACCTATGCTTTACCGAACACAAAATCCACACTTGTGCAGGGAGACTCCTCCAATCCACAATATCGTACTCTAGCCAACTTCCTTACCGAAAGAATTACTTGACAAAAAAATTTCCAACACAACTCAATATAGGTTTCACCCACCATCACATCCCATAATCCGTTAAGGATGAACAATTTAAAATTCACATCCCACACTCTCATATACTAGCCCCAAAGGATACTATCAATGATCATTCCACTACTGAATCCACTCTTATTCTACTACTTTTACACATAACCGTTGGCAACCAAGATTCTAGCATAAAAATGCAAAGCCCAAATTCAATCTCCAAGACTCATACGACTAACTTTATGATAAAAGATCGAGAAATCCTCGATTCACTCCCTAAAATTCCACACTCTAAACATACTCACACATTATCGTCCACATGTAAAATATATATATTGACCAAATAATCCTTTAGAAGAATTCTATCTCCCAGAAGGTTACTCACTAAAACCAGGGCATACCTGCCAACATCTCAACCTTACCTACTATTCCACCAATTGACATTACGATTGAATTACTTCGCTAATCCTACTCTCATTAAACTACACCGTCGAGAGATCACCTACGCAACCTTGCAAAATTACCCAATCGCGATACTATAACACATTGATCAAGCTTCCAAACTTTTGATAATCCCAACATTCCAACATGATTGAGGATTCTTTGATTATAATTCGCTATAGGTTCCACTAGTTGTAACACTAATCTATTTTATTTCAACGACAATCTTTCCATTTAAATCCACTTCTTTTCCAAGAGTTATAGGACAACACCAAATCACTTTCTACTGATCTTCAACTAGCTTGGCTCCCATATTTCTCACTACGATCATTTACTAGACCACCACCAACCAATCGCCATATTTCACTTATAAGGTCTTGCAACCCAAGTCGGATAATCTTTTCTCAACAGGAAAGAGCAAGAAAACACAAGTTTTAACACACGACAAAACACTACTCCTCACAGTGAGCACGAGACCCAAGAGAAATAGTCAAATAGCGTTGATCTCGAAAAAAAAAACAAAAGACAAGACACAATTGCGGGCACAAGTTCACAAGAGGGGAGTTTCGAACAACAATAAATCACAATTAAACACTTAAGCGACAATGAAAGAAAAGTTACAGGTTACAATCTTGAAGTCCAACCTTAAATACCTATGGTACACCCTTTTCCTCTTCTCCTCAACAGAGAAAACAATTTCACCACCACACTAAGCATGAACTCCCAAAAGCTCACAAATGCGAAACTCCAAACTTTCCATTTAATCGATATTATGGGAGGTGGTCAAATTACCTTCTTTCTGAAAGAATCATCACCACTCCCACAAGTCGAACCCTTTACTGACAATCTTATTCACATCAGAATAATAAACTATTAACAAGAATCTTTATCATCAACTCTTTTAACAAGGGCATGTAGCCACAAGTCACATTCCTCATGAGACACACATGAATAAATCATTTTTTCAACCTTCACCTATTAGCAATGCTCACACTCATTTTGTACACAACTTCCAATCTAGCGGTTATCATAGACATTTAACGATTATACCATCATAGAAGAATTTATGGTCCTTTTACTATCTACGTTCCCACTAGCAAATATGAGACCATCAAGCAACCATTTAAAGGCAATTTTCATATTATTATCCACTAGGACAACAATCAAAATGGCTTTTCTATTAAGGTCTTTCATGAATACTTGCTAAGCACTCGACAAAACTTTCAATTTCTTTCCGGATATCACATTACTAATGTAATAATACACTCTTAGCGAGACTCATCATAGCCTCTTATCCCATCATAAATTTCTCCAAAAGAAACACAAGCCACAAGGTTGAAACAAACCTATTTTAACTAGTTCATACTATCAAATGATACTTTCGCAAAGCACACTATCGTGAGGCCACTTACTCATTCATCCACTCAACCATTAGTGTTACTCACACCCGCTCCAATGTCATTAACAATTGTCAATTGTATGTATCATGTATACAAATAGGGTCCTACTGCATTTGTAGTCACATAACCATCTATAAACACAAAGGCAACATTTAATAATCTCATCGCTGATAAATGAGGTTTCATAACATGCTACCTCAATGTTCGCCTAATCTAATATACATGTTTCAATCTAGCAATTATGTATGATCATCTAGTAACTAGCTATTTAAAATTTCCAAATTTGATATCCTCTAAAGCATCGCTCAAACACATTCTTAATATAACCATCACTAATGGGTAGGCTAATCCATAGAGATACATTATTCCATGCTATCCAATAAATCCACCTAATTCCACAATCCTAACGATCAGACCAATTCATCAAAATACCACACCTCTTAATAACTCTATTGATTCCAACCAAATATTGTCATACTCATAGTCACAGCTCATCAAGAACCACTAGAGGACAACCTCCACTTATTCAACTTTCCTTGATAAGGACCTTAGTTAAGATCGATCATGCACACATCATGGACTCAACTTGAAACTCATAACACAACCATTAATCTTCAACGCTCAAAATACCCAAGAGAGATACGTTGAGTCAAAGCCCTCATGAACTAAAGGACTTGCAAAAGGAAACTTTCATTAACCAAAAACATCAAGCGAATCAATTGGTCAAGCTTTTCAAAAAGAAAAAACAAAACTCCCCTACAAAAGTCAATCTTGACAATTAGCAAAGTTCACCAATCGAGAATAACTCAACAGGTTGGGAAAAACAATAATTGATTTACTGGGACAAATTAAGCCAATGGAAACACACCAATAATTTCAAAGCAACCCAACAATCGCAACCGGATAAGAGTTGACCAAATTCAAATTCAAGGAAGAGAACAACTCTTCTAACGATTCTCGCTATCGCCACCGTACTCAAGATATCCGGTAGCACTTCTCTATTCCCACTCCACTAACGGTGGTGTAACCCGTAAACCCTGTGGTCACAACCACGACCTTAACCTCTCAACAACGACTAATCCCACTCATAATAATCATAATAATTAATTAATAGGCAGCCAAACTCAATTCATATCAAGCAATAATCAAAACGATATAACGGAAACGTAAATGCAATGATTGGCCCATCCCCATCCTATCTGCACCAAGGTGTCAAACTTTTAAGTTGATTAACATTAGCAATTTTTTTATAATCTAGTCACCACGGACCTCACACTGCTCGATACCAACCGTAACACCCATCCGAAGGGACCCTAATGCTACTAACTAGACAATCTTAATAAATTTAGCAGAACCTCCATTGTAAAGTTAATTACACGAAGGTTCCAACACATGATTAATCAAATATTAACTAAAACTTTCATCCAAAGACATCAAAAGATAATCAAAGATATGCTAAGTATTTAACATAACTAGAGAGATATGAAGTTACACTACTCATCATTATTTCATTTAATCCATTGCATGAGACAAAACATAACAATCTTTGCATTTACTAAAATCAATCACGTTCTGAAGATCATTCATCTTTATTTAGTTCGTGTGGCATGTGTGTGACTAGCGTCTACTTCCTCCCATGCATGTCGTTCTTGGCTCGGGTACCTAAAACAACAATAAAAACAAGAGTCAGTCCATAGACTCAGCAAGTACATAAAGAAACCATAACATCAGCATCCACGTAAAGGAGATCAACAATAGAACATCTCATATGCAAATGCAATGCTCAAAGATCCTTTATCTTTAACTTTCGTGTGCATTACACGTAATGCGAGTATGCAACCGCCGCCGCATACCCCACATGCTCTGCGCGCGCACGCACAGGACCAATTTCCCGTTACTCCGCAAGTAAGGGGACCTCAAGCCCACACTCCACGAGTGAGGATCTCGGCCCGCCACATTCATGACGGAATCTCAAGGAAACATGCTTGGTCACCGCGTGACCAAGCCACAACATGTTCTCAATATGCATATGCTCATCTCTTATTCATCATCAATCTTATCAAAAGACAACAACATTGTAACACAAGAAAGCATAAGCATAATTTGAGCAATCACCATACTTAAACAATCATCAAGTAAACCATCTTTCTATGCAACCTTATATCAAAAAGAACACAGACATAGCTAATCAATCACACCCATTTAACAAACAATGCACTTGCCTCAACCGTGCGAAGGTGGATGTCGAGGATAAGGTACTGCTCCCGGAGCCAAACCCACACCTGGACATACAATTGAGACATGCTAAGGCTACCATATAAGTCTAATAACAAAACCATAAACACAAAATGAGCACATCGTCCACTAAACGCGATCCCCAACTCTATTGCTAGCTGTTAGTTTTCTTTTCCAGAGAACAGCCCCCTTCGAAAAATCATAACTAAATGTACAGAAATCCAAATGGATTGATCTTGGACAATCTGAAAAGGTTATTGAATTCCCCTTCTAAACCTAGTTGGTGAGGTTCTCTGATTCGGTCCTTTACTAGCCCTACCAAACCAAACAACAGAGTATCAATTCTCGCGTCGGGTCTCTGGACAGCAACAACGAAATTATCATAACTTTCTCTACATTCGTCCGAATTTCATGATCTTTAGTTTTCCTGAAAGCTGGAAGGATTATCTACATTTTTCATTATGGTGAGCCCCTCTGATTTTTCCTCTAAATACACGCTTAAGTCGAAACACTAAAACCTGTCAGACCAACCACCATTCCACAGCATAGACTCCCTAAGAAAAATCATAACTTTTGTTACAAAGGTCCAAATGATGTGATTCTTGTCGGCAATGAAAGGTAACGAGATAAACTACAATTCTCTAGGAGATCCCAAGTTCTAATTCGGCACTTAACAATTTCTTATTTATTAAACAAGATGACTGCAGATTCTCGTCAGGATTCTGGACAGTAAACACTAAAAATAACATAACTTTTAACTCGAATGTCGGAATCCGGTGTTCTTGGCGGCCACTGAAAGCTAAGAACAATATCCACACTTCTCTAGGAGACGGGATTCCCAAATTATGCTTCTAAGGATGCGAAAATTGCCGCGCACTAAACTGGACAGAAAAGCAATCTAGCAGCAAAATTAAACGATCTGCTAAATGAAACCGTAAACGCATCTAAAACCTAAAGAACAGCGAAAAACCTCTTTGTTACCCTTGAAGATCGCAGGAGGAGCTGCCGGGAGGTGGCTCAACCAAGGAAGAGGGGAGGAGAGGCTGCGCAAGGGAGAGGGGAGGAGGAGGCGGCGCAAGAGGGAGAAGGGGAAGTGGCGGCCAAGGGAGGGTGGAGGCGCCCTAGGGTTTGCCCCCCCATATGGCCGGCCACCACCCCCACCATTGGGCTAAATTCAAGTGGGCTTGAAGCCTTGGCCCACGTTGTCCAACCTTTATAGAAAACCCCCCTCAAACTGCTGCTAATTGTATTTTCTAATTGGTCATTTTCCCTCTTTTAATTATTCTCACCAAACTAGATTTGGGGTATTACAGCTAAGTAGCATAACCTTGCAAGTAGAGGGGGTTGCGAAAGTAAAATACAAGTTCAGGGAGCTAACTGGCACAACCTCGCAAGTTCAGATGGCTGAAAAAGTAAAATGCAAGTTCAGAGAGCTAAGTGACACAACCTGACAAGTTCAGAAATATACAATGCAATTTTCTCAATAATATATATTGGAGGAGATGAGAAGGTATCATAGCGTATGTTTGCTCCGTCGATCCTTCATTCAATTAATTATTAATTTGTACTTATTCAATACTTATAAAAAATTTTGTAACAAATTACTAAATGAATAATAAGTGCAGATTTTTCTTCTTCTTCTCTCTCTAGTGAGAATATGCATCCCTCCTTATTATGCCCGCTAAGGCTTCATTTCCACTGGGCTAACCACTGCCGGAGCCCCTCTTGCAATTTTCCTCAATCGATTTGAGATTCGTCCACTGAGAGCGGTGCAACTTCCTTCTTCCCCAACCACGCCAATACCGCCGCCTACACCGCCGCTCCTCGCCTAGTGCACCTCTGGTCGATTCCATCATCCTGGAGCACGCATGCACCTCCTTTGACCTTCCCCAATCGCCGATTGAAGCAACCCTCACCATCGCACCACCACGACACCCCCATCGGGCTGCCGCCGGCTCCCATCATCGGACCGCCTCGTCCAACCTCCACCCTCTCAGTTTATGCCAGTGAGCTCCTACCACCCCCTCATGCTCGTGCTCACCCAAAATCCACCCCTCCCTCACCTGTACGCTGCCGCACCTTTCCTCCTCCACGGCCGGCTGCCACATGCCACCACCCGACCGCTACCCACCAACTCGAGCTGTGCAGCCACCTATCACGAGGCCGTGGATCCTCCTTGGTTCCATTTTTCTTGACCACGGTCGCCGCTGTCTTTCCCTTCGTCGGCGACGGGCCATGTCGCCTCTGGCCATCCTCTGTTCGGTGGTTCTCCCTTTCTCTCTATGTCTCTGTGGCTCTCACTTGTTAAGCAATAACAGGTGGGCCCTCCCTCTATCTCCCTGGTTTTCCTCTCTCTGTGTCTGTTTGGGTCATTGATAGTAGGGCTCATCCTAGTTAGTTGGTTAATTAAATCTAATTTTTAGGGTTACTAATAAACACACAGATCAAATTGCACTTATATTTTGTTAAGTTAATTAGTGATTAGTTTAGATAATTAAATATCAGTTAGTAAACCACATGCTCAAATGGTATTAACTAATGAACATGACCAATGATTAGAGGTTATCTAAAAATGGTTAAAGCTTAATGAGGAAATTAGGGGTTAATTAGACTATATGAGATTGATTAGTTAGAAGTTGTTAGTCGATTAGTAGTGACATTTCAAACTAAGCAAGCTCCCTGTTGATTAAGTCAATTAGTATACTATTAGCATATGGATGAAATACTGAACTGAATTAGAGGCTTAGTTGAACCCGAGCCAATGACACGCCCCACTAAGACTTGAAGGATATTAGGAAAGTAGCTCTGAGGTTAGTTAGTTGTTGTAGTTAACACTTTGGAAATTTAAGTGAAGATTAGTTCAAATAGATTGGTGTGCTAACAATCAGTTAGTGCTAATGATGAAGTTCCAATATAGAAGTATGAAAAATAGGAAACCTACTATTAGTGAGCCCTAGGCTAGGGTCATAATAATGATAATAATAAACAACACACCACGGTTAATGATTAGTAAGATGATGTAGTCATACATGCATACACATATGATCCAACACTAGTAAATCCTAGACAATTGTTGTAATAATAGAGCGGATCACTTAATCAAATAGTTAATCGGGGCAGTGAAGCAATTGGGTAATAATCAAGTTCCATTACCGTATAGCCTTATGGTTAGAAGTACCCAAATGAACATAGGGTTGTATACCATGACCTAACAACATCATGTCCAAGGTTAGTCTTAGTTTAGTAACCCCATACTGAGAGACATAAGTTCACATACACTTAGGAACTAGAATAAGCAAGGAAATAGAAGTATATATATAGGTATGTGAATTAACGTATGGACCGTGCTAGTAGTTGATTAAGCAACTAAATGTGTCATCGACATTTAGAGCAAAGTATAGTGTAATGGTAATAGACCTTAATTGAAGCTGGTTAGTAAAACATGGAATGTCGAGTAGGCCTCACGCCTAACTAGGTAACGGGAAGCTAAAAGATAAACTTAGTAGCATATAAGAATATCAGTATTATTAGACCGTCACAAAGTTTGCAGTAGCTATGGCCTAGCTTCATTCTAGTGATAAATAGTCAAGACAATAGGGTCGATCGCTAAGTGAAGGCTAGTAGGCTAAAGCCATAGACTTCGTGAGGTAGTTGTCTACTTAGCAAGGATAAGTCATTAACATATGTTGTAGCCAAAAGATCAGCCTAGTGTGATAATTTACTTTAGAGTATACTAAGCCACGTAAGTAATAAATTTAACCAAAGATCACCTCGTAGATGAACCCACAACCCGTAGACGCCCCTGATCCATAGTAAGGCTGATGTCTAGCCAATGCCTGGAAGTTCCAACTAGGGCTCATGGAATTTCCTTGATAAATATAAAATAATAAAAGAAATTATTAAATAAACTAGGTCCCATGTCGGTGAGACTTATGTCTACCCTATGCGAACTCCGCACTTATGCATAGGTCTCACGACTATCATGGAACTTCCTCAGTAAATATGAAGTAATAGCTAAAAGAAATCATTAGAGCAAACTAGGCACCACATGAGTAGCGGTGGTATACTCTCATGTAGATGATAGAAGTTCATCCACCAAACAAACATCACCTAGGTTCTAGCTTACATCCGTCGCTATCTACTCACAAAGATAAGTACAATTCATGATCCAGTTGGATCAAAGGATCCTATCTACCGGGTGATCCACCCATCTAAGTAAACCAATGAGGGATATTCTTATGAATATTATCTCCTCTCACATGGAATTATCACTTTCTACACCAATGACTTCTCGAGAGCTCAACCCCTCTTGCCCTTACTCTAGATCAAACAATTGCTTAACCCTAAGTCTGACTATGTCTTACTATCAACCCAAAGCCACGACCCTAGACTGAACGAATATAGTTTGGATTTAATTACATTCGTCTACAGTATTTCCTTTATCAACTCCTTTGAATATAATTCGTCTGCAGTATTTCCTTCATCAACTCCTTTCGATATACTTCGTCTGCAGTATTTCCTTCATCAACTCCAGATGAGTATGTTTTGATCTCATCTGAAGTGCTCCCTTCTTTCAAGATGCCAATAGGTATGTGTGCTCTCATTTGAAGTGTTTTCATTTGGTTTGAATATCTTTGGATTTATTGGATTTCATTTGGTTACTTTCAGTTGTTCTTGGGTTTAATCGTATTCTGCTTAGATAGAATATGAAGCTATGATGGAATAGCAGTCCGAGTCAAAGCAGAAACAAGGTTGTCAGAACATTGAACAAGACGATTATCGCACAATGAGATGATCATCGAACATTGAGCAAGAATAGGACCAATGTTATCGTAATATTGAGCAAGGTGAGTCAACACTTTGATCATATTGCACCTACTTTTGCAATTATATTACTTTAAATTATGAAATTACATTGCTATATTTTATACAACTATATTGGTTTATCTCATAGTTAAATACCTTAATGATAATTGTGTATAAATTTTCAAACCTCGAAATTGAACACTATCTTTTGTCACCCTAGAATTGATGGTTTACATACTAGTTAATAAGTCTATATCTAAGTGTCATGCTTAGCCTTGCTTAGATACATTGTTATTCGGGCAGTAAATTGCCTGACATCACTTAACCATTTATAAAATGATATTGGCTAGTCCAGGCTGGAGCTTGGCTGGTATGTTGGACTAAAGGTAATTTAAAAAACAAAGAAAAACCAAAAAATAGATTTCGACTCGGGTGGCTAAAAAGAATGGCTGGTGTCGGGTGCACGAGAGAAAGTAGATATGTGGATGTACCGTCCGACTCAATTAAGGATCGAATCTTGTGATGACCTCTCATGTAAAAACAGTGAAACCACAAGTCTATAATGGATACGACCTTACTAACTAATTTGTCCGCCGCCTCGCAACCTCACCATTGGTGGGTGTGTAGAGTGAATTAAGGTTAAGGGAGTCACTGATCTACACGGCGCAAATGGGAGACCTCCCGTGGACGAGGCCTAAGGAGGTGATACTTAGCAGTGTGGGGTTGCGTTGAGGTGGAAAATTGTAAAGGCCTTGTGATAATCAACTTAGTCGCACACCTATGAAAGTGTGGGAGAGATATTATAAGTTGAATTGTCTCTTGTGGGTAAAGTGTACAAACTCAGAGAGTAAGAAAACTATCTAGAAAGTTGTGCTCACGGTCAAGAGCGATGCGGTCTTTGAGAACTTGCTTGAGGTAGCTTTCATTATTGTAAAACCATTTGTGGGTGGATTGAAAAGATGAGTGGGCCCCGAGAATTGAAAGAGCACGGTCAAGGACCGGTGATAATTACTGGGAATGTGACCCGAGTAATGAAATGAGTATTGAGTAGACAGAGCCACTCAATGATATAAGAGACGAAATCTCCACTAGTGCTTTACAACAAAACTCAGTTTATAAATCTTGTGTTAGTTTGTAAACGCCATGGAAGAAACATACGAGTGCGTTTACCGGGATCTATGGCATTTATTCACGCACTAGGAAGTGGAATTGCTGTAGTGAGAATTGGAGAGGATCTCTACATACCGCAATAAAGATATAGTGCATCGGAATTAGAGCGATCTCTACCGTCCGATCGAGAGCGAAGGCCGAGATCAATTACTCTGATACTTTGACGGAGCAGTGTTCACATAGCGTAAAATACTGCTCATACACGGTGTTCTCGCTCTCGCTGCAGAGGGTCCGGATCCGTGAGGATCCCATGCCCGCAGAGAACTGAAGTTTTTATTTTTGTCACTACCCAATAGCTTGCTGGGCAAGGTATTTGCTAAACTACGGACGCCCGTGAAACATCTGCAAAATTCAAAGTTCCGAAATCAGTTTGAGTTGAGTTTTGGTTTTTCGTTTTCGTTCAAATTTGAGTAAAATCCGGCAAACTCCACCATCCCTCTTTCCCTCCCACCAAGTCGTCGCCCACCCGAGCGCCTCGCGAGCCGCCTCCTCCTGCCACCCCTACACGCCGCCGCCGCCAGAGCCGTCGCCCACAACCGCCTCGGTCGCCGCCCGCACAAGCCGCACCAGTGCGTCGCCACCCCGGCCGCGCCACCTCCCGACCTTGCATTCAATGCGTGCGCACGCGTGCCCTGCCGCAGCCGCGCCACGCGCGCCGCAATCTCCTCACCCCCATGTGCTCCTGACCTTCCCGAACGGCCTCGACCGCCACGTCACCGCCCGGCACCGCAATCCTCACCGCCTCCACCGGGCTATAAAAGCCACCACACTCAGCCTTCTCAACCCGCACCAACCCTTCCCCATCCACCCCTTCATCCCCAAAGCGGCTAGAGCCGCCGCGCCAGTTTTCCCAACCGTAAGCCGATCCCGTTTTTCCCCCCTCTCCGAATCAACCCCTTCAAGAACACCCGAACCCTTCCCCTACCCCTCCAGCCCGAGATCCACCGGATCTCCACCGGCGCCGCCCTCTCTCTCGTCGCCGTCATCCCCAAACCCTAAAAACCAAATCCAAACGCGACCCCGCAAAAACCCGAGAGGAAGAAGCCTTACCCGGGAGGAGCCCTCCTTGCGCCGCCCTCTCCTTGCCGCCGCTAGCCACCGTCGCGAGTCGCCGCCTGTGCGCCGCGATCCGCGCCCGCGTCGCGCTTTTCCGCCGCAGAAATGAGGGCGCTGGCGCGTGGGGTTTCGCCAGCGCCCCGTGACCTAAAGGCCGCGCTACGCGAGTAGGCCGTGGGCCGGTTCGGTGAATGGGCTTGACCCGATCAAGCCCAAAGACTATTCTTTTTATTTCTTATTTCAGCCCGCATCGCTCATCATGCGATATTTTGATTACTATTCACTCAAAAATCCGATTCATCGTTCATTTATTTATTTTTAACCCATGCACTGCTCAACAATAAAATAATTCTTGTTTCTAACCTAGATTAGTGACTAATTATCGTTTATTATTTAATTCATAAATATGAACAAGAAATGGTCACTATTCACCAAAACCCTAAAATAACATTTTATATCCACTCTGACCGTCTTGAAACCATAAAGCCGATTCTTAGATCCGTTCAGTCGTATCCAACTCCTGTCAAACCTTTTTGCCTATTTAAGTTGCTTTCTTTCTTCTTTTTATATTTTTGTTGTACTTGGATTCGAGTCAGGCTCATTCCTTGTCGAGCCCAATATTTAATTTCGTTTTTTTTTGTGTCTTACGCTAGATCTCGACACCGACGAGCCAGCTCAGGACATCACCGGACAGACACGTATAAAGCAGACAGTTCGAGGACTTGAGCAGAAGGCAAGTTGCATGCCTTGACCATATTGAACCTACATTCCGTATATTTTATATTATTACTTTCATTAGCATATTTTGGCCAATTATTTCAATTAGAATAAAGTACTTTGGAATGCCATGTTAAATAGTTAAAAACCCTTCACCCCACATACCAAACCAACCATTCTTGTAAGCCATATTCACATTGACAAACCTAGTCCACATAAAATAATAGAAATTATTCCACAATGTCATACAAATCTCATTTCTAAATACTGTTAAGGAAGGTTGGCTTTAGGCCAATAGGTTTTGGTGGAGAGTTGAGAATTGTCCAGGAAGTTGGACAATTCAATATACTCGTTTAAAAGTGAGTCATCACTGAGATCTGGAGGTGGACAGCCACGAGTTGGTGTTGGGCCATCGCCTCACTGGATGACAGGTAAGGACAAGAACCTTGTGCCAAGTAATGTATACTGAGAAACCGCTCAACCACATGCGTGGTCATTCCTCCCTGGCTTAGTACACTGCTCATCCGATTGAATATCTACAGGATGTCAACTGTTGCTTGTTGATAGAACAGCCGCGGAATGGGGGTGGATCAGGGGTGGACCGTTTAGGGCACCCTCTGAATTGCACAACGGTATGGGCCCGTCAGACTCGGATTGCGGATTCCACTAATGGCCGGTAGTCTCCCGAGCTGTATGGATGTCGACCTACCGTGTAGAGACTAGAGAGGTTGAGCAGTGAAAAAGCTTTGTTATCTCAGCTCGGTCGCACGCTAACGTGTTGCGTGTATATAGCTTGACAGTATGAGCTTGAGATATCTTGTGGGTAAAGTTGGGCAACTCTGCAGAGTGAAAAATCAATGGTATTCGAATACGTAGTGCTTAGGTTAATGAAGCTGTGTTCATGGGTGATTCCAATATACAAGGCATAAGTAGGCTTTTACAGATGTTAATTGGTAATCTCAGATGTTAAAAACCCCTGTGATTATACTTAATATCGTTTTACTGTTTTAAATTACTATATAGCCTTTAAATTCAACTATTGCATTCCACATATACCTGTATTGGTAAAACTGTACCCTCCATTGATAATCCTAGCATGTAGTTAAATAGAACTACCATGCAATTTCTCGAATATGGTAGTTGTACTCATTCTTGCTAAACATCAACAGAGGAGTTTTGGGAAGAGTCAGGTGACCCCAGCTTTCAGGAAGAAGCGTGGGACGGTGACGACTACTGGTATTAGGGTCTCTTTTACGCCCAAGCTTGCCTGTGGTTCCGGCTCACTTTTTGCTTTGTAATATATACGTTTGGGCTTGGATGCCCGCTTCCGCTTTCAAAGGGGCTGTTAAGCCTTAACTGCTGTAATAAAAGTTCGCCCTTTTACTGTTATCGTTTGCTTGCTTGTGAAACCACGTCTTTGCAACTGAACATCCTGGACAGTTGTAAGGATTCTAACAGTCCCACATCCGGGGCTGTCACAAAAGTGGTATCAGAGCCAGCTTGACCGTAAGTTGAGACCTTAGCTTGGTTATAGGATTGAAGACCTTTAAAATACTAATTTCAAAAATTACAAAAGAATTTCCAAAAACAAAAATATAAGTATTAAATTGCTGTCTTTTTCCCTTTCTCTTGCTATCTCATCTCATTATAGATTTTGAAAAACTCGTTTTGTGTTACTAAAAAGAATTTATCTCCTCTTGACTAAATTTCAACTTTTCGTTTGTCAGGAAGATGCCGAATTCATACTCTGAGCCTGCAGAACTGAGAGGATGGGCCTCAAAACTATGGAGAATGCTACATCACCTGGGAGCGACAACTGGCCAGCTACCCACTTTCTACACTATCGAGCAACTGATTCACAACAGAAGATATGAGTGGAAGGCATGGGTGACCTTGGTTCCATTGGCTTACAGACCAGACAGTGAGTGTCGGTTTGTGGGCTATCGTCGCCAGGAAAGAGATGCTATACAAGATGCAGCACGACGGGCGGTTCTGCACCTCCGTCAACACTATGATGATGAATTTGAGGGCTCTGAGTTTCAGCTCATCCCACAAGAGGGGGACGATGGATTTAGTGCCATTGTTCCCATGCCTGATGATGATGAAGATCCAAGACTCCATGAAGCTGCCATTCACATAGTGACACAAGAAGTTCTTTACAACAGGATTCTGAGTGAATATCACACGATGCATCGGAAGTACTACTTGGCCAAGCAAGTGGGACGTAATCTGCAAAGAGAAATAGCCCGCCGTGATGCTCTGGATCTGGGATCCGGATCTGTCTGTGATGAAAGTCCCAACCCTCCTGCTGGCCTGATGGCAGATGTTACTCCAAGATCACCTGACTATACCCCAGCATCACCAGATTATACTCCGGAGTCACCTCCTGGCGCTCGCCCTCACCCAACGGGCATAGCGCGCAACTATCGTCACCTTTTCCGAGGACCCGTCAAGGGAAAGGAGAAGGTTGCAGATGAAGGGCCCAGCCACCAGGTGAAGAAGAAGAGGAGGATCTAGAGGAAGTGATCCATTTCACCACCAGCAACCCTCCGTCAGATGGGTGGTAGAATCCTCGTCAAGTCTTCAGAGAACGATAGTGTAGAGCTACCCTAGTCTAGTACGACTTTTTGCTTGTAATAAAGGTTGTGAAATATACTCTAAGTAGTATATATCCAGCTTTTGTAAGATATGTGTGTAAACCTATGTGAAATACAATAAAGTTGTTTTCCCTATCAGTATCTGTACATCACCCCTGTCAAAAGTCTTTTCCTTCTTCTCGTCTTAAGTACTTACCTATTCCTTTCACCACTTATCTTAAAAATCTGAATCTTACTTATCTTCTGTGTTCGGTCAAAATCACTGCAGATTTGCATTCCCAAGATGTCTGATAACAACAACAACAATGAGGCTGAATCAACAGGACAACAACCGACTTTGGCAGAAGTTATGGCCATGATGGAGAGAAACAGATATCAAGCTGAACAGAATCAGGCAAGAATGATGGAACAAAGACACGTGCTTCTTGAGCAGATTGCCACCGGATCACCAGTTGGACATCCCTCCGGAGGCAATAATGGAGGAACAACCCCAGGTTTCAGATGGACAGACTTCCAGAAGACAAGACCCCCAACTTTCACAGTGTCACGGATCCTCTAGCGGTGATGATTGGTCATGGATATTGAGAGAAAGTTAGATACTATCCAATGCAATGATAAAGAGAAGACTTTGTTTGCATCTCATCAACTTCAAGGTCAAGCAGCAGCATGGTGGATGAATCACGGACTCGCATCCAGCGCAGACATTCCACAGGCGAATTTAAGGAAGCATTCCACAAAGCCCATGTCCTCAAGGCACGATTGCAGGCTAAACGCCGAGAGTTTCGCTCTCAAGCAAGGAGGTCGTCGATGGTGATGAATACCTTCACCAATTTAATCAATTGGCAAGGTATGCCCCATGGATGTGGATCTGAAGCTAAGAAAATGGAAAAGTTTTCACAAGGATTGCAAAGTCACCGAAGTTCCACATCTCACCCTTGATTTCCGACTTAGCTTCCATGGTGAACAAGTCGTTAATCTCGGAAGAAGCCGAGGTGAAATGGAGGAAACTAGAAAGAGAAAGATGAAGCAAATTGTTCCATCTTCAAGTGCACCAAGGGGAAGAATGATGCCACCGCCATCCTTCAGATTCCAACCAAGACCACCTATGAATTCAGCGCCAAGACCTCCCATGAATCCAACAAAGAAGACCACTTTGGTGGAAACGGACCACCACAATTCAATGTTATAATTGTGGGCAAAACCACCATCAAAAGGATTGTCCTCAGAAATCCTTAAGTTGCTATCATTGTGGACAGACTGGTCACTTCAAGGGACAGTGTCCGTTGAAGAATATGTCAGCAGATGCAGCTAAAGCCCAAGCAAGAAACCAGATACAAAGCAATCGGACTCCTCCCACCTCTCAAGCCAACAGAGGAGGAATGCTACAACCCAGAGTCCAATCTAGGCAGTCAGGACAGTTCTCAGGAGGAGGACAACCTGCACAAGCACCATCACAAGGGAAGATCAATCACATCACCACTCAGGATGCAGCCGAAGCTACCGATGTTATTGTTGGTATGTTTCTACTTCATGCAAGATTAGCTTTGGTTCTTTTTGATCCAGGGGCTACCCATTCAGTTATTTCTTTGGATTTTGCTGTGGAGAGTTGTTTGCCTTTTATTGCTTTACCAAATCCCTATGTGTTGCAAACACCCGGGATTAGAATGAAATCTCAATATAAGTGTAGTGACCTAAACCTAGAAATTCAAGGACTGGTTTGAACGAGTTGTTGGTACTCCAGATGAAAGGCATAGATGTTATTTTGGGAATGGATTGGTTATCAAAGTATAAGGCCACAATTGATTGTGATAAGAAAACGGTAATACTGAGAAGCTCAGAAGGACAAGAAGTCTCAGTGGTAACAGACCAATCATTGATGAAGGAGCAGAAAAGAAAGGTTTACAGTGCTATTTCAGAAACCACCATGCCAATGATAGTGATTGAGGAATATCCGGATGTGTTCCCTGAAGAACTACCTGGAAGACCCCCAGATAGAAGAATTGAACTTGCCATAGAATTGGTACCTGAGACCAAACCGGTGACCAAAGCACAATACAGAATGGCAACTAGTGAATTAAAAGAACTCAAGAAACAGTTGGATGAACTAGAAGAAAAAGGTTTCATAAGACCTAGTGTCTCGCTTGGTCCGCACACGGTGTTGTTTGTTAAGAAAAGGATGGAAGTTTGAGGTTGTGTGTGGATTATAGGGCCTTAAATGCAGTGACTATTAAAAACAAATATCCTTTGCCAAGAATTGATGATTTATTTGATCAGTTGAAAGGAGCCAAAGTGTTCTCAAAAATTGATCTGAGATCAGGATATCACCAGCTCAAGATTAGAGAACAAGACCGAGAGAAAACTGCATTTACTACAAGATATGGACTATTTGAGTTCACAGTAGTACCTTTCGGATTGACTAATGCCCCAGCATATTTTATGAACCTGATGAACCAAGTTTATATGGAGTATTTGGACCAGTTTGTAGTAGTGTTTGTGGATGATATATTGATATATTCAAAAAGTGAAGAAGAGCATAAACAACACCTCCATCTAGCCCTAACCAAATTGAGAGAGCATCAGTTGTATGCAAAATTTTCAAAGTGTGAATTCTGGATGAAAGAAGTGTCATTTTTAGGACACATCATCACTGAAGAGGGAGTAAAAGTTGACCCAGAAAAAGTCAGAGCTGTACAAGAATGGAGACAAACCAAAGACAAAGGATCGAGATAAGAAGTTTCTTAGGTGCAGCGGGATATTACCGCAGATTTATAGAAAATTTCTCAAGATTGCTCACCCACTCACTCAACTTCTCGTAAAGGATATCCCTTTAAATGGACGGACAATTGTGAGAAAAACTTCCAGAGTTGAAAGACAAACTAACCACTACACCAAGATTTATACTTCCAAATCTCGCAAAAGATTTTCAGATTTATTGTGATGCTTCAAAACAAGGATTAGGTTGTGTATTGATGCAAGATGGGAAAGTTGTGGCATATGCTTCAAGACGCTTGAGAACTCATGAAGAAAATTATCCCACACATGATTTGGAGTTAGCAGCAGTGGTTCACTCTTTGAAAATTTGGAGGCATTATCTGCTAGGAAATCATTGTGAAGTATTTTCAGACCACAAGAGTCTGAAATACATATTCACTCAACTGGACTTGAATCTCGGACAAAGAAGATGGCTAGAATTGATTAAAGATTATGATCTTGATATTCAGTATCACCCAGGAAAGGCAAATGTTGTGGCAGATGCACTTAGCAGAAAAGCATATCATAGTTTGAATGCTTTACAGGAATGTCAGTCACAATTAATATTGGAAATGCAGCAGCTAAACTTGGAAATAGTCGAACAAGGATCAATATCAGCTTTGGAGATACAGTCAAACTTAGATGATCAAGTCAAACAAGCACAACAGGAAGATCAAGAAATTCAACGACTCTTAACGGATAATCAAGATAGAGAAATAGCAGAATTCAAGAAGGATGATCAAGGAATAATACGGTTTAAAGGCCGTCTGTGCGTACCAAACAAAGAAGAACTGAAACAGTTGATCCTACAAGAAGCTCACTCATCCCAATTCTCAATACATCCAGGGGGAACAAAAATGTACCAAGATTTAAAGAAAAGATTTTGGTGGAAAAAGATGAAAAGAGAAATAGCTGAGTATATCGCCCAGTGCGACATTTGTCAGAAGATTAAAATAAACCATCAGAAGCCTGCAGGATTGTTACAACCCCTACCAGTGCCAGATTGGAAGTGGGAAGAAATTGGTATGGATTTCATCACAGGATTGCCAAGGACACAAAAAGGATTTGACGCAATATGGGTAATAGTGGATAGATTAACAAAAGTGGCACATTTTATCCTAATCCAGCAGACATATGGAAAGAATAAATTGGCAGAATTATATATGACGAAGATAATATCACTACATGGGATTCCAAAGAGAATAGTGTCGGATAGAGGGGCTCAGTTTACATCTAAATTCTGGAAGAAATTACATGAAGCCATGGGAACAGATTTGGCATTCAGCACCGCCTACCATCCACAGACTGGAGGACAGACAGAAAGAGTAAACCAAATATTAGAGGATATGTTGAGAGCATGTGCTTTGGCTTATGGAGCAACTTGGGATAAATGTCTACCTTTTGCAGAATTTTCTTACAATAATGATTATCAGAAAGATCAAGATGGCACCTTTTGAAGCTCAGTATGGCAGCGTGCAGAACACCTTTGAACGGGACAGACACAGAGAGAGACAAGCACTAGGTCCTCGAGATAGCACAGGACTCGAGAAGATCAAGTCAGAATAATAAGAGACAAGATGAAGATTGCTCAAAGCCGTCAGAAAGAATATGCAGACAAACGCAGAAAAGATTTGAGTTTTGAAATAGGAGATTTGGTATACCTGAAAGTTACACCATTCAAAAAAATCTGAAGATTTCAAGTAAAGGGAAAATTAGCCCCAAGATATATTGGTCCCTACAAAATTGTGGAGAGAATAGGAGAAGTGGCATACAAATTACACTTGACACCAAATCCAACTGGTATACATGATGTGTTCCATGTATCTCAACTCAGAAAATGCTTGAGGCAACCGTCAGAGCAAGTACCACTTGAAGAGATAGAACTACAGAATGATTTGACCTATGAAGAAGAACCCTTGATGATACTTGATACCACAAAAAGACAGTTGAGGGGCAAGAATGTCACATTTTGCAAGATTCTCTGGAAAAATCATACGGAGGAAGAAGCAACATGGGAAAAGGAATAAAAAATGCAGCGGGATTTTCCCAACCTGTTCCCCGGTCCTGCGTGAATCTCGAGGTCGAGATTCCTTTAAGGGGGGTACGTTGAAACATCTGCAAAATTCAAAGTTCCGAAATCAGTTTGAGTTGAGTTTTGGTTTTTCGTTTTCGTTCAAATTTGAGTAAAATCCGGCAAACTCCTCCATCCCGCTTTCCCTCCCACCAAGTCGTCGCCCACCCCGGAAGCGCCTCCGCCCGAGCTGCCTCCTCCCTGCTCACCCCTACACGCCGCCGCCGCGAGCCGCCGCCCACAACCGCTCGATCGCCGCCCGCACAAGCCGCACCGATGCGCCGCCACCCCGCGCGCCACCTCCGACCTTGCATTCAATGCGTGCGCGCGTGTGCCCTAAGCCGCAACCACGCGGCGCCGCAATCTCCTCACCCCATGTGCTCCTCGACCTTCCCGAACGGCCTCGACCGCCACGCCACCGCCCGGCGCCGCAATCTCACCGCCTCCACCGGGCTATAAAGCCACCGCACTCAGCCTTCTCAACCCGCACCAACCCTTCCCATCCACCCCTTCGTCCCCAAAGCGGCTAGAGCCCGCGCGCGCCGGTTTTCCCAACCGTAAGCCGATCCGTTTTCCCCTCTCCGAATCAACCCTTCAAGAACACCCAACCCTTCCCTACCCTCCACCCTGGATCCATGGATCTCCACCGCGCCGCCCCTCTCTCGCCGCCGTCATCCCCAAACCCTAAAACCAAATCCAAACGCGACCCGCAAAACCCCGAGGAAGAAGCCTTACCGGGTGGAGCCTCCTGCGCCGCCTCTCCTTGCCGCCGCTAGCCACCGTCGCGAGTCGCCACTGGTGCGCCGCTAGTCCCGCCGCGTCGCGCTTTTCCTCCGCCCACGCGAGCGAAGCAATGAGGGCGCTGGCGTGGGTTTCCGCAGCGCCCCGTGACCCAAAAGGCCGCGTGAGTAGGCCGTGGGCGGTTCGGTCGAATGGGCTTGCCCGATCTTTGAAGCCCAAGACTATTCTTTTTATTTCTTATTTCAGCCCGCATCGTTTCACTGCGCATGATTTTGATTACTATTCACCCAAAAATCCGATTCTTGTTCATTTATTTATTTTTAACCCATGCCTTTCGCTCAACAAGAAATAATTATCGTTTCTAACCCTAGATTAGTGACTAATTACTGTTTATTATTTAATTCATAAATATGAACAGTAAAATGGTCACTATTCACCAAAACCCTAAAATAACATTTTATATCCACTCTGACCGTCTTGAAACCATAAAGCCGATTCTTAGATCCGTTCAGTCGTATCCCACTCCTGTCAAACCTTTTTGCCTATTTAAGTTGCTTTCTTTCTTCTTTTTATATTTTTGTTGTATTTGGATTCGAGTCAGGCTCATTCCTTGTCGAGCCCAATATTTAATTTCGTTTTTTTTGTGTCTTACGCTAGATCTCGACACCGACGAGCCAGCTCAGGACATCACCGGACAGGACACAGAAGCAGCAGGACAGTTCGAGGACTTCGGGCAGGAAGGCAAGTTGCATGCCTTGACCATATTGAACCTACATTCCGTATATTTTATATTATTACTTTCATTAGCATATTTTGGCCAATTATTTCAATTAGAATAAAGTACTTTGGAATGCCATGTTAAATAGTTAAAAACCCTTCACCCCACATACCAAACCAACCATTCTTGTAAGCCATATTCACATTGACAAACCTAGTCCACATAAAATAATAGAAATTATTCCACAATGTCATACAAATCTCATTTCTAAATACTGTTAAGGAAGGTTGGCTTTAAGCCAATAGGTTTTGGTGGAGAGTTAAGAATTGTCCAGGAAGTTGGACAATTCAATATACTCGTTTAAAAGTGAGTCATCAGTGAGATCTGGAGGTGGACAGCCACGAGTTGGTGTTGGGCCATCGCCTCACTGGATGACAGGTAAGGACAAGAACCTTGTGCCAAGTAATGCATACAGAAACCGCCAACCACATGCGTGGTCATTCCTCCCGGCTTAGTACACCGCTCATCCGATTGAATATCTACAGGATGTCAACTGTTGCTTGTTGATAGAACAGCCGCGGAATGGGGGTGGATCAGGGGTGGACCGTTTAGGGCACCCTCTGAATTGCACAACGGTATGGGCCCGTCAGACTCGGATTGCGAATTCCACTAATGGCCGGTGGTCTCCCGAGCTGTATGGATGTCGACCTACCGTGTAGAGACTAGAGAGGTTGAGCAGTGAAAAAGCTTTGTTATCTCAGCTCAGTCGCACGCTAACGTGTTGCATGTATATAGCTTGACAGTATGAGCTTGAGATATCTTGTGGGTAAAGTTGGGCAACTCTGCAGAGTGAAAAATCAATGGTATTCGAATATGCCGTGCTTCCGGTTAATGAAGCTGTGTTCATGGGTGATTCCAATATACAAGGCATAAGTAGGCTTTTACAGATGTTAATTGGTAATCTCAGATGTTAAAAACCCCTGTGATTATACTTAATATCGTTTTACTGTTTTAAATTACTATATAGCCTTTAAATTCAACTATTGCATTCCACATATACCTGTATTGGTAAAACTGTACCCTCCATTGATAATCCTAGCATGTAGTTAAATAGAACTACCATGCAATTTGCTGAGTACGGTAGTTGTACTCATTCTTGCTAAACATCAACAGAGGAGTTTTGGGAAGAGTCAGGTGACCCCAGCTTTCAGGAAGAAGCGTGGGACGGTGACGACTACTGGTATTAGGGTCTCTTTTACGCCCAAGCTTGCCTGTGGTTCCGGCTCACTTTTTGCTTTGTAATATATACGTTTGGGCTTGGATGCCCACTTCCGCTTTCAAAGGGGCTGTTAAGCCTTAACTGCTGTAATAAAAGTTCGCCCTTTTACTGTTATCGTTTGCTTGCTTGTGAAACCACGTCTTTGCAACTGAACATCCTGGACAGTTGTAAGGATTCTAACAGTCCCACATCCGGGGCTGTCACAGTCCGTGAGCTCCTCAAGTCGCAGACAGCCTTCCGTAGGCCGTCGGATCAAGGTTAGACCTGACCTGGGCCATCGGATTCGGAATCCACACCACTACCAGCTGGCTGTCCGCCGCTTATTCTTAAACTCGGTCGCCGGCATTTTTCTTCTCAAGAGGGTTAGCTGGCCAGTGGCCAGCTCTGCCGTTAAACTATTCATCACCAGTAGCCCAACTGACAGTGTGACACTGTACTATACCTAACCAGTATCCGACACGCTGACTTGCGCGTGCTTATATGCTTGAGCTGTTTGTGCAGCCATGTTAATTGTACGTAGGTTAATTATTGCAAGTGCAGAAGAAACAACGAGAGGAAGACAGTATGGAGGCAAACGGGTCGCGAGAGCCTCGGCCTCACTCATCTCACCTCACCGTCGATGACGAGTCCCTGCAGCAGCCGAGCGATTCCAAGAAGGGGGGATGGGTCACCTTCCCTTTCCTTGCAGGTCTCATAATTATTGTGTGTGTGTGTGTGGAGCATGAGGGATGTTACATGTATATGTGTGTGTTATGTTGTGCAGTGGCCATGCTGGGGCTCGGGCTGGCGAGTGCGGGCGCGACGAGCAACATGGTAGTCTACCTGATAAAGGAGTACAACGTTCCGAGCGTAGACGCGGCGCAGATCTCCACCATCATCGCCGGCTGCCTCAGCGTGGCCCCGGTCGCCGGCGCGATCGTCGCGGACGCCTTCTTCGGCTGCTACCCCATCGTCGCGGTTGCCATGGCCTTCTCCGTCCTGGCAAGAATACCTTAATTACTTCTTCGTACACACGCTCTACTATACGCATGCGCATATATATCGATCGTGACGCCTAAGCTTGCTTGACTCGACTCATGCGTGCAGTCTTTGGTCATGTTCACGCTCACGGCGAGCCTGCGCAACCTCCGGCCGGCAGCGTGCCAGTTTGGCGCCGGCCCGTGCGAGCCAGCGTCGGCCGGGCAAATGGCGGCGCTATACGCCGGCGTGTGCCTTCTGTGCGTCAGCTCGGCGGGCGCGCGGTTCAACCAGGCGACCATGGGCGCGAACCAGTTCGAGTCCTCCGCCGACCGCGACGTCTTCTTCAACTGGTACTTCATCTTCCTATACGCGTCCGCCGTGCTCGGCTCGACGGTGATCGTCTACGTCCAGGACACGGTGTCATGGGCGCTCGGCTTCGGCATCGCCTGCGCCGCGAGCGTGGTCGGCCTCGCGGCGCTGCTCCTCGGCGCCCGGTACTACCGGCGGCCCGCCGCGCAGGGCAGCCCGTTCACAGGGCTCGCCAGGGTAGCCGTCGCCGCCGCCAGGAAGAGGAAGGTCGACGTTGTGGCGTCAGAGGAGTTCCGGTTTTACCACGGGCAACGTAGCGGTGACGGGGACGGCAGCAAGGCTAGCGGCAGCAACCTTGCTCCAAGCGAAAGATTTAGGTAAGAAAATTATCTACTAGCGTATGCAGTATTTTGTCATGCTTGATCATTTGAAAATTAGTACAATTTGTACGCAATATATGGATAGGTAATTAAATAAGTTAAGTGCCACTATTTGTGTACGGACTAGGACAAGCACGTTGAATTGCATCTACAACTACAATATGTAGTAGCTGCCTTTTTTTTTTTGGCGATAAAAGAGATCGTTATAGATTATTCAGAATCAGGATTACATTTTTGAGCAACGAACTCCTCAACACACGTAGGGGTAGCTATCTATATATGTCTGATAATCATATATAATTCCAAAGGCAAACCAAATAATTAAAAACATGTTATAAATGAGTGACTATGCTATATGTGTTTGTAGTTTATGAACTTTACATAACTTTTTCCACCATCTACTAATCATCCTTCCAATGGAAGTTAGGATAAGTTTGGGAGTGTGGAAGAAAATAGAACTATTTTTTTTACTTAAGAGGTGTTTATTTTGTGGAGCATACCCATCGGGTCACAAAATTATGTTACACCTGCACCTAATAAATTTCATGGAAAAAAAAACAAATGCTAGTAACTATAGAATGCATCGTAGTCCAGGTCTCCAGGCCAGTATACACATGAACTTTGATGCCAATTGCTAAACAGAAAGGCAAGCCGACAAGATGCAAGATAAAATCGACAAATCTGGATAACAAAATTTAGCTTGTATATATATATCAAGATGTGACTATATATTCCGGCGCGACCACCATACGTGCACAATCCCGCACTTTATTCCAAATCGCCGGAAATTCTCTCTGGTGTAGTGGCTAGCTAGCTACCACTTGCTCGGGAAAAAAGAGCATTATGATTGAACTAGTCTATGTACTGCCCTAATGAAGACTTAGAATAGATCGACACGGTATTTGTAAGAACAATCACGATGTTGTTAGAGATTGATACATGGAGTAAATGGATTGGTGGTCACAACTCACAAGGCTTTGGACCAAAGATGAGCAAGGAATTAATGGTGGGTATATGTGGTCAGGGGTTGTTCCTGTGTCTATCTCGGGGCAATTTAACTCTCATTGTCGTCCTACGATAGAGGTTTTATGGTGATTGAAGCCTAATAATAAGGGTGACACGCATGATAGTACAAGTTAATTATTACGATGCAACAGATGTGTACAACAACAACATGAAAAAAAAAACAAAAAGTTTAACGTACAAAGTGTGGCAAAAAGGCGCTACAACATGAAAATAAACTCATTTTTTAACATTAAAAGTACTATTGCGTTTTCTAGTATAGCGAGCATATGGGAGGGGAAAATGCATGCATTCTCATCTCCATCCACACATATCACAAAAATACATGTTTATGAGAGATTTCTTCTATCCTTGTCCTTAAGGGAGAAGATACAAAGGATGTTGGGACCAGATTTCTGAATCCAAACCCTCTCTGTATTTCTGCACCAGTCCCTGATTAGTAGCTAGTGCACATAGTGGAAACAGTGTTGATAACAAATTCGAATCACGATTCAACATAAAAGTAATAACAAAGTACCGATCTTAAGGCCACTTATTACAATAAAGGTCACATGACATCAAGTCTTACAGCAGTGGAAACAATAAATGATAAACTCCGAGCAGTGACCTATCAAACTCCGAGCATATAAATCACAGAAATAACATATAAACATATAATATCTTCATGTCAAATAAAAATGTTAATATGCTCAGTAAATGCAACATGAAAACATACAAAATCAATATATTGCTCAGATTTTAAATGTTTTTTATTACTCTAAGACGTCCGGCTACTCAAGATGTAATCTTGGCCTCCTCGCCACTTGGGTCAAAAATTCTATCACAAATTAAATATGACAATTACCCTAAAATCAATTAGGCCTTGGGCTCAAATAAAATCTTGCTAGTCTAATTAGTCACTTAATGCAAATCATCAAATCTGAATTCACTAGACAACATGTAATTCATTCTACCACTCAAGATATCAATTCACAACAATGTATAACAGTAACCGAAAAGTATCACAATGAACAGAAATTGATCAAAGATCACAGTGAACAGAGATTGAACAAAGATCACAGTGAAAGAGACTGTATAATAATCATAGTGAACAGACAAGCATGTATGGCACAATAAAAAGGCAATAAGTAATCTACAAGCTCAAAGCCAATTTATATCCAATTGTCGTATTCAATTCTCACAATGACCCCATCTCCTCATCGACCGTTAATTCGAGCTCGCAACATTACTAAGCAATATCTTCCGGTTCTAGATTCAATCAAATCAACAAAATTTGAAACTTCTACTAGCATATCACATATGCAAAGTAATGTGAAAAATAGAAAACAACAATACTCACTATGCAGATGGCACTCAAAGCAATTGAGTAGAAAACCCAGGCAAGGCACGCCGAAGACGCTACTCGGAAAACCAATCGCCCCGCTGTGCAATAAATACCAGACGAGGTTGACGGAGATACAATACCAACTTCACAAACCGGGACACACAAGTGTGCGAAGACGAGGTACAGAGAATACCGCACAAGACCCAATCGAGGATACACCGGCCGAATGCACCCACAGAGCACCAAGCAACAAGAACGGAAGTCCTACTTCCGCACAAGATCAAGTCAAAGCCGACCGGTTCCTACCCCCAATCGGCGCAAATCCAAGCCCTCACCACACCTCAACAGAGAAGAGGAAGCAAGCGGGAAAACCGAGATGCACAAGGAGGAGGGGAAGCTAGTCCTCACTGCCGATGGTGCTAGGTCCAACCATGGTAGTGTAGCAACTCTCAAAGCCCCAAAATCCAAAGCCAAAATTGAGGAAGAAGACGAACCAAAATTGGGGAGAAATCTCACTGTTTTCGGGTGTAGAAAGAAGAAGAACCGAGCCGCTTTAAGAAGAGGAGGAAGAGGATAGGAGGCCGAGCCGCCGCTCCAACGGCCCACGAGCATCGCGCCTGAGCCGCCCACTTTGCACGCACCACCGCCAGCCGAAGCTCTAAAAACCGAATGCCTCGCTCGGTTAGGGTTCTCCTACCTTATCCCTCCCCCTATCTCAATGATAGGTGGGCCCCATAGTCTCTTTTCTTTTCTATTGCTTCTTTTCTCTAATTGAGAAATTACCAAATAGCCCCCAAATTTCAACATGGAATACGTGTAATCAAACTTTGGAAACTTTGACTATCAATATCTTTTTAAATATTTAAATTAAATATATGAAAATCATATGTATAGATTCGCCTCGGAAAATACTTTCATAATATTATAATTTTGTTGGGTTTTATAAATAATAATAATAGTTAGTGGTCAAAGTTTTATTTTGGAGACTGTGTCGATGTTCAAAATAACTTATTTTTGTGAACCAAAGAAAGTACTACTCTTGTGAAGTGTAGACATTATTAGTTGTTATGAGATGGACATTGACAATGACATCCACTTGCACACTAATCGATCGATTGATCACGTTCAGCATCCTGAACCGTGCTGCACTGATCACCGACGGGGACGTCACTGCTGCGGACGGGTCGGTTGTCCGGCCGTGGCGCATCTGCACGGTGCAGCAGGTGGAAGACTTCAAGACAGTCCTGCGCATCCTGCCGATCTGGAGCGCGGCCATCCTCCTCAGCGTCTCCATCGGCGTGCAGCTCAACTTCACCGTCCTGCAGGCGCTCGCCATGGACCGCGCGCTCGGCCGCTTCACCGTGCCGGCGGGCTCCATGGTCGTCTCCAACCTCATGTCCGTCGTCGTCTTCCTCGGCCTCCTCGACCGCGTCCTCCTCCCGCTCTGGCAGCGGCTCACGGGCCACACCCTGACGCCGCTGCAGCGCATCGGCGCGGGCCACGTGCTCACCGTGCTAAGCATGGCCGCGTCCGCCGTCATCGAGAGCCGGCGCGTGGCCACCGTGCGCGCGCACGGGGAGGAGGGCAACCCGATGTGGGTGTCGCCGCTCTCGGCGATGTGGCTGGTCCTGCCGTTCGCGCTGGCCGGCGCAGGGGAGGCGCTGCACTTCCCAGGGCAGGTGACGCTCTACTACCAGGAGTTCCCGCCGTCGCTCAAGAACACCGCCACGGGCATGGTGGCCATGATCGTTGCACTGGGGTTCTACCTGAGCACCGCCCTGGTCGACATCATCCGGCGCGCCACGGCGTGGCTGCCGGACAACATGAATGCCTCGAGGCTGGAAAACCTCTACTGGCTGCTCGCCGTGCTCATCGCCGTCAACTTCGGGTACTACATGTTGTGTGCCAAGCTGTACAGGTACCAGAATATCGGCAAGTAGCTCAAGAGGCAGCAACACTCGTCGCTTGTTATTTGCATGCTGTGTTCTGGAGTCTGGACTGAATAAAATGTTTCTTGCAGTATCTTACTTAAGCCGTGAGGATGTCTAGCTGTACAATAAGCTATCATGAGACAATCACTGTGATCTTTTTGTTTTTTTTCTTTTTTGCCTTCGTGTTGTCTAAAGCTTAAACAACTTTTTTTTGAACGGTCTACGATAGGCTCAAGGGCGACCTGAACTTTTATTCGAAGTGTACAAAAATACAGGTGGTGAAGCATGTACAGGGAGGGAAAACATAAGGACAGAGAGGAAAAAAAAACAGGGGATATCAGCCTAAATCCCTGAAGCGATGTCCCCAATCTATAAGATAATTTTTGTCACTGGGATCTTTGCAACAGTAAGACCAGACTAGAAGATCGTCAGCGATGCAGTGTAAGACTGAAAACAATTCACCACGGAAGACATTGGCATTGCGTTTCTTCCAAATATTCCACAAAACGGCTGTGAGGATCGTCGATCGAAGCCGCAACGCGTGATTGTGGATGACTCCAATGTATAGATACCTAAGAAGCACCGGAGGAGGGGGAGATCGCACATGCAGTGAAGGCGACACTGGTCTTCAATGCTGCGCCTGCCGACAGCTCGCAGGCATGGTTCACAATTTCAGCAAAATTTTAAAAATTTCGCTCCTTTCCTTACCCTCCAAAATAAATACGTCTCCAAAAAAAAAATCAGCAACATTTGAATTTAGACCATTTACATCCTAAATTTGGGAACATTTGAATTTAAACAAAATTCGATCAAATTTCAATCGCCCATTTGTATATTTTACTGAAATTATAACCAAAATTCTGAAATTTCGGTAATTTTGGGCCTTTCACCCCTAACGAAATTATTTTCAAAACAAGAGAGTTTTCCCTGCTCGGAGGAGGGGAGGCGATCACAGCAAATTAGCCACAAAAACTGCCTGCATTGAAGGGGGCACTGGAATCCCACATCAATTCAGCCACGCGATCGATTGGGAAGACGTCCATGCGGACACTATAGGCGCCACATGAGGTATAGGGTGATCTGTGTTAAGAAACCGGTCCAGAACTAGAAGTTCTGATCCAGGTGGGCACTTCATCCATCCAGTAGCCTATATATAAAAGAGGATCTCCAACCATTGTACATGAATATTGAGAAAAGCAATAAAGAGAAGCCTGATATCACTGTGCTTGTGTTCTTATATTGTTCTTACGATTCTGAGTTTGTTTACGAGGTAATAGTTCGGACTGAACTCGCCAGCGACGGTTCCTCAACACATTATCAGCACAATCAACTCTTCTCGCATCGAAAAGGTAACTGTCGATGAACAACACTCTACAAATTTGCTTTCTACGGTGCAAATCTGTTCTAACCTACCGTCAAGCCGATCGGTGGTTGCATGAAAGAACTGATGTTGATTGCACCACATTACATTGCATCGCATGGCATGAACAGTAATTGCATGAAAAAATTCGTGCTCTGAAGCCGTCGGCCAACAGCGCTGGCCTGGAGTCACGCCCCCACCAGCCCCTCAGCGTCGCTCCCACGGCACGGGTTCCCCCATTGCCATTGGCCTGCAGCCGGAGCCTCCACCGCCTAGAGCCGCCGCATGGCCACGACAACCAAGAAAGCAAAGAAAAAAAACTTTGGGCGATGGCCTGAAGCCGGCCTCGGCCGCCCCGCATGGCGCACCTCCAACCGTCTCGCATGGCCGCCATACATGGCGCCGCCGCCGCCGACAGCTTGCGCACAGCCCCACATTAGCCACCTGGCCTCCCTGCGGCACAACACCACCACCGGCTTGAAGCCGCCGGTGCTACACCACCCAAAACCAAAAAAAGCGGGGTGGGGAGGTGGGAAGCGCAGCCGGCCTGGAGCCACGACCAGCCATGGAGCCGCGCCCGGCCACGCCCCCCATGCCCGCTCACCGCCACACGGGAGCACCGCCTCCTGCCTGAAACCGCTTGCCGCCGCCGAACCGGCCACCTCACCCGCAGCACTGACGCAGCCCCGTCGCATGGCCGTGGAATCGCCCGAGAGGAGGGGAAGGGGGTGGGTTAGCGCCGCGCCGCTCAGGTTTTCGCCGCACCGCCACCGACCTCGCCCATCTCCTGCGACGGGCCTCGTATGGCCACCGAAAGCCATCACCGGCCCCACCTAGGCATGGCCACGCGCCACCGCCGGTACCCGCTCGCGCCACTGGCCGCCTCCGCACCGCCGGACGCCGCTGACGCCATCGCCGAGTATGTGCGTCTACCTCTGCGCTTGCCCGGATTGAAGCTTGCCGCCGCCACTGAAGGCACAGGGGCAGGGAAACCCTTTTTCCACCCTATGCAACCTCATGTTGCCAGCCAAAAAGGCCAATTGGGCCCCACGAGATGGAATTCTAGAAGAAAAAAAAGAGGGGCGGGGCCGACCGGAATGAAATTACCGAAAAAAATTGGCGCGGGCCAACAAAAGGAGAAGGCCGGCCGGCAGTTATGGCCTCGGGAAAGGCCCAATCGGCCATGAGTTTTGACTCGGGTGTTATGGGCCAAGGAAAATGCTAAATAGGCTTTGAATGAAACGGCCCAAGAAAGAAAAAGGGACGTACGGGAGAAAAAGATAAAAAAAAACGGGAAAGGAAAAGAAATCCTGGATTTTGTACATAAGTCCTCGGATTTTCTTGAAATTACGCGAAATTTTTTCTCAGTACTCAAATTTCATGGTTTAACCCCCAAAAAATTGTAGGATTGGCCGATAATACTTTTTCCAATAGAAAATGACCTCGAGAATTCAATTTTTGAATCAGCTTTTGCATTTAAAGCATGTTTAACTTTGTTATTATTATTTCTATGTAATTTATTTGTTGTATTTACTATTTTGATTATCTGTGATTGTTTATATTGCTTTTAATCACTGAAAATAGCACTAAATCATGAAAAATGCATAGAAAAATATGGGATCACGAACTAGGAGTTCGAAGAGCATTATGAGAATTTCGCAACCATTTTATGTAAATTACTAGCAGTAATCTTATGAACTCTTTGCATGAATATGAAAATAGCTGGCATCACGAACCAAGAGTTCGAAGAACTGACCCAGCATGGCCAGAATTTGTATCAGTCTTCAATTATGTGGTAATGTAATCACAGATGACCAGAAGATTGAGAAGACTCTCTCTACCTTTCACCCGAATGCGGTGCAATCCACACACAACTATCGTCAAGACAGCTACATGGAGTATGTTGAAATAATTGACATCATGCATGTTGATGAAGCTCAAGATGATGTTCTAAGGAAGAACTACATCTTACAGCCACCTAGTAGCAATGTTGGCCATGAAGCCCATGCTAGTAGCTACAAAGGTGGGAAAGCCTCTCACGAAGGACAGGGGCAAGAAGGGTAAGGTCGTGGGTCGCAATATGTTATTGATGCTTTCTAGTCTAAGAAGAAGAGTAAAGGACAGCATGAGGCACACCTCACCATTGCAGGCATAGAGGGTCCACAGCAATTAGTCGTAATCATGGATGTGGATAGCCCATTGAGGCATAAGTTTCTGAATACTTCGCTGATTCGATCTAGTGCACGCATTGCACTTGGATTTTTTATAGAAACTTGCAGTTTGTAATTGAAGCAGAACATTGAATTATTGAATAATGGTTGCAAGCTCTAGGAGTGCAAAACATTAAATTCTTATGATGAGTCCTGCAAGGCTTATTTTCCCGTATTTATAATAGCAAGTTATGTTCTGATATCTGAAGTATTTTATTTATGTGTTGCTTACTTTCTGTTGCATATTAATAAAGTACATTATATTAGAACGCATGTGGCGCCCTATGAAGGAAGTGTGCTTACACTACTACAGAAACATTTATCACAGACGGTTCGGAACCGTTATCACAGACGGTTTTCGAATCGTCTATGTTTTGTTACGTCTGTGCAGCGGTTATCACAGACGGTTCTAGTTACCAACCGTCTGTGATATCATCATATCAATGACGGTTGGTAACTAGAACTGTCTGTGATATCGTATATATCACAGACGGTTTAACGATCGAACCGTCTGTGATTGTTCTTTCATCCTAACTATTTTTTTTTATTTTCGGCTAGCCTCAGGAATTGCTAGCCATGCCCTCTGAAAATAAGCATGCAGAAAATAGATACATATCACAGATGATTCAATCGTTGACAACTCAAAGTGATCATTTACAACTCAAAATCAATTACAAAAGAATATGTTCAATTATTGTCGCTAGGGTTACAATTGAATTACAACTACTCAAAGTGAATTACAATTGAATCAATTGTTTGAAAGTGGTTCAGTGGTGTCGACGAAGTGAAACTCTCCGTCGGTGTGAACGATATCCATCATGATGAAGCTGCAGAGTCTCCCTCGAACCTCCAAGAGCTCCTTCGTAGCGAGTTAATCTAATTGTATGTTCAAGCCTTGTAGCTAGTAGGAGTAAAGTAGTAAGCATATATATTTAAATTTATAATTAGGAAATAATTATTGAGAGATTGACAAACCCCAGGATCCTTTATCTTAGCACTCATGATTTCATGCATATGATGGCAAATGTAGAATGTACATTGTTCTTGTTTTTGCTGGTGGCACTGCAAAAATAGAATTACATATATATATGTATCATCAGTTCGAGACGCATTATTACGAAGTATGATATAGGATTATTGTATTGTAGCGCGTACCGAAAATCGCATCCTGTGTTGCAGTGTGGCGCTCGATGCCCTGTATGCCCCTCCCTCGGCAACATAGGCGATGAACGACCTACATGTTTCAAAAAAGTTAACCTTTGCCATTTCAAATGAAGGAAGACTACAATAGAGTTATGTATGGAGGAAATGAGCATACCTGTCGAGTATTCCTTGCACAAGGGTGAAGTCGCGCTTTCTTGAGTAGGGAATCAAGGTATATTACCTTGTTCCTCTTTGGTACAATGACTAAAAGGATCCAGTGGAAGCTACAATCATGTATGTCGCTATAGTCATTAAACCTAAGTTCGTGCTGCGTATAAAGTACAAATAAAATTTGTATAGCAAGTAATGAAGCACTTACTTCTGGTTGTAGGGCACATGTATGTAGTCCTTGTCGTCCTGAGCAAGCAATCCTGCCGTTATGTATTTCACGACGTAGGATGCATATTGCTTGATGGTTTGCTCAGAGACCACGTGTGGGTCGCGGAAACCCACCGGTTCTCCGCATGTCTGGGCGGTTTTCATCATGTATCTATGTATATAAGCAATGAGTTGTGATATTTTCATCATGTATCTATACATAAGCAATGGTTTGTACACATTTACAGTGTCCAGCATCGTAGAAGCGAGGCGTCGAGGGCTTGGAGCTTGAATAGGTCGAATAAGTCGTTGAAGCCCACGACGAAGTGGCCCAGCTCGTGGAGGAAATGCTCCTTCGTGTATTTGACAACGATTCCAAAATCGCACCCTTTATCTTTGGTCTTACACATGTACCAGGTATGCAAAGACTAACAACCTAGTCTAGTGTAGGCTAATACTGTGTTGGTCACCAACGAACTTCCGAAGGAGTATTTCCTGGGAGGCGGAGGCGCCTTAATGTTCTGCGATTTCGATTTGGACTTAACAACTTGCCCGCTACGCATCTTCCTGTGAGACGACTCAGGAACCGATACGGCGGCACGCTTTTCTTGTTCCTTCAGCATCTTCTCCACGGGAACCGATACGGCGGCACGCTTTTCTTGTTCCTTCAGCGTCTTCTACACGGGAATCGATGAGGCGGGCTTCTGAAGCGAAGGTTGAGGTGGAGTCATCGAGGGTCCTGTTGGAGAGGCATGGTCGTGTCGAGATGGTTGAGGTGGAGTCATCGAGGGTCCTGTTGGAGAGGCCTTCTGAATCGAAGGTTGAGGCGGCACTGCAGGGTCCAGGGCGATGTCCTTCTTGGGCCACTGGATAAAAGTGTACAAGGCATCCCCTAGTGTTCTGATTTCTTCATTCGGGCAAATCTCCAGCGGGACGGCCCTTAAATTTTCATGTACCATGTCCACTTGGACCTTGGCGTAACCCTACACCACCTGGGCACCGTGCTGTATTGTCCCTTCCTAGCATCGATACGCCATCCCCCGCCCAGCCTCAATAGACAACCCAGCCATCCTCACTTGGAGCGTGCAGGGCGTCGCCTCCTACAAAACGACACTCAATTAGCTAAGACGTCCTATAGGTCTATCTTTGGAGCATTCCAGAGATATACATTATTGTGAGACCCCAGTGTATTTAGCCTGTAATGCTTAGTCTTCCCTTGACTCTAGCATCACAAATGAAATATATATACTGTACCTCGATGGACATGTGCTTCCCAGAATTGCAGCACACATACATCTTTACAAAAATTTTGCATCATTTCCATACAACTCATAATAACAAGTCTAGCAAAAGACATACAATAAATAGAGTTATTACAAAAGAGCCGACCGGCCAAATGACATCAAAGTAACAATAACAGCAGAAGCAAAAGTGCCATAAGATGGCTATGAACAAAAGACGACCAGTTAGCCATAACCCACAAGGCAACCGACCGGGCCGCCAAGCTAGTCGTACGATCCACAGCAATTCTCACAGAAGTAGATCCCTTGGGGATCCACTTCCTCCTCTGCACACAACAAGCAATGCAGGTGAGTACAATAATGTACTCGCAAGACTTACGAGTAACAAGCCTAAACATAGCTACATGGAGGCTGCAACAAAGGAATATGGTTATATGGTTAATTGGACGCATAAAGCAATTTTCATTCGCAATAATGTAATAGATTGAAAGCAATTTATCAAATCTATTTTAAATCATTGAAATAACAGCGAGGTAACAATAAGTACATAAGTAACAACCTAGAGGTGACTAACCCAATAGCCACCTCAACATAGCATGAATCCCCATCTGCACCACCCATCAAGTTTTAATTTAAAAGGTTATAGTCTAACTCTTGAAAGACCTTGCCAAGCGTGTCCATAACCTAGGACGAGGCTATTCAAATAGATCAAACCGCAGGGTGTACCAATGTACCCACACTTCGCATCGCTTTTTGCCAAGCTATTAAGCACACTTTCTTTGGTATGCCGGCATGGCTAAGTCCTACAAGACGCTTCCAATGGGTTGACCTAATCAAGAGTCGCACGTATGGGGGTTGTCACCTAGTGGACCACCATCATGGCCCCCACTAAGGACCCATACGAGTAGGATGCACCGCCCACCAAATCGCACGGTGCTCCTCAATCACGTGACCCATGTTGCATATATCACATATGCAACCCACCACGCGACTCATTAATTAACACGCCCAGTACTAAGTCAAGAGAGGTCCCATACCTCTAGTGTGGTTAGCACGCAAGAATGCTTGGTTTAGTGTAACAAGATGTTCGGTCCTTGTTGACTCGGGCACCATTCTAGTCACACCCAAAACACACCATCATACCATCGTGCCCAAGTCCAAATCATTTTATTTTAAATTTTAGTTTGCTCAAATAATCATAGCACAAGGTGCTGAAAATAAAGTCATAATAAGTGTTTGTGTTATCAAGGTTATCGACAAGTCGATAACCAGCCAATTCTACCGGTAGCTAAGCATGACTAAGCAACATTAACTCGTAAACTACTAAGTGACAAGGGCTCATCCAGCGGACCCTAAATTACAGCAAGATAATCCTAGGCTCAGTAGTAGAGGATAAACGTTTGCCTACCGATTATGTATCTATAGGTCAACTAATCGACAATAGTTTAAAACAAGATAGCAATGCATACGTAGAATTTGTAAACAACATATTAGATTTTGAAAATAATAGGAGCAATATGATCAAATGATGCTACATCTGCTTGCCTTGTTGGAGATCACTTTCTTGCTACAGAGGATCACTCACACAATCAATAATTTCTTCGGAACCTATCGCATAGACGCGAAAATCCAATAAGAACGAAGAACACCGAAAGAAACTCAAAAGTCGAAGTCATCCAAATTCCATGAAATTTTACACAATAGCAAGGGTATGATTTTAAATGAATTTAGCAACAAGAATCAAGACATTTGGACTGAACATGAAAAAGTTATAGCCTAAACAATTCTTCTCAAAGATGGAAATTCCAAATTAAATTAATTTCTGTTACTGCTCATGACACAAATTTCCAGAAAGATCTAGAACCTAAAATTTTTATGGTAGGTAGAACATGGCATTCTAAGAACAGCAAAACTGAGATTACTCAATTTGGAGTTAAAATGAATTACTTATGATTTTTCTAAGTTGTGAAACTAGAACATATCATTTTTCACAGGCAAAGACATGAATAAAACCTATTCCATATTAACGTATACTAATAGAGAGATTTTACCAACTTGAGTTTGCCCAGTTTGGAGTTATACAGAAAAGTTATGCATTTTACCAGTTTTAACTGAATTTCTGAAATATCAAATAATGGCTGAAACAAGGTAATATTGTTTACAAGATTTTCTGGCACAGAACAATGTCTAAAGGTATTTTTAGATTAAACTTTAGTTAAACAGGAATTTAACACAGTTGGAATCATCTAAAAAGGAATTAAAATGGATTAGTTATGACATTTCCAAGTTTAATACAATTTTAGTTTACAAACAAAAGGTTTCGGGATTTACGAAATAACAAACCAACAAGGAAAAACCTAGGCCGTTACTCTTGAATCCAACGGCCCAAACGCTGGGCCGAACTGACGCGCACAAAGATCAAGACGCATCCCACCGTTGGATTAGATCCAACGGTCCGCAAGAGCTGGGACATTCGGACTTCCCGAATGCCTCCCCAAATATGGGCCAAGGATCTAGAAAGGAACGGCTCAGATCAAGGGTCCCTTGGGAGGGCCGAATGCAACAGAGATCTGGGCTGCTGATCTCAAAATGAACGGCAACAAAGGACTTGACTCGCTAGAATACCTAAAGTGCTAGGGTGGTCTAGGCCGTTAGATTAAGATCTGACGGTCCAGAGCTACGGAGAGATCCTAAGGTTAAAGATCCATAAAAGGAGGTCCTGGACGATCTAGATCTAAAGGAGGGAGATCCCGACGGCTAAGATCTCGTGGAGGAGGTCTTCAACGGTCAAGATCTACGCGAGGAGGACCACAATGATAAGATCTTAACAGAGGGAGGTCTTAACGGCTCAGATCTCCACTAGGAGGTCCTGAACGGTCAAGATCTGCCCGGAGTGGTCCTAAAGATTAAGATCTGTGGAGGAGGGAGGTCCTGAGGAAGGTGTTTGGATAAGGAAGTTCATAACTGAACTAGGTGTGGTTCCTAGTGCATGCAGTCCTCTAGATCTTTACTGTGATAACAGTGGGGCCATTGCGCAAGCCAAAGAGCCGAGGAATCACCAAAAGAACAAACACATACTGCGGTGGTTTCATCTCATTCGAGAGATCCTCAATCGAGGAGATTTAAAGATATGCAAAATACACACGGATTTGAATATTTCAGATCCTTTGACGAAGCCTCTCCCACAGCCTAAGCATGAGGCGCACACAAGAGCTATGGGTATTAGATATCTTCTATATTGACTCTAGTGTAAATGGGAGACTATTGGAGATATGCCCTAGAGACAATCATAGAGATGATGATATTTCGTTGTATCCATGATTTAATAAATGTTCCTTGAATATTGCCTTTGTGTTGATTAACAAGTATGTGACTTGTTTGTAAAACTCTTTACTTATGTGGTTATTCTAAAGTTGTCCCTAGTTGGAGTTCATGTGAGGACACACGTGAATGATGGATTAGCACATGTATCGGTTGATGACCATGTTTCACAGGTCATAGACATGGAGATGTCAAACCAATAATGTGGACACATGTTTAGAACATGAGGTTGGACCGACCCAACTTGAGACATAGCAATTATACTTATGGTTCTCTCTACACAATGTGTACGCCTTGTCCTTAGACCTGAGATTGTCGCATGTACTTGAGATGTGAATCGACCTACTTAGGGGCTATCAAACGCTACTCGTGAATCAGGTAGTTATAAAGGTAGCTTTGGTTTGTCATGAAGCATGTCGCGAGGCATGGTCGGCCGAGATGGGATTTGCCCTCTCACCGAGAGATATCTCTAGGCTCTCGAGTGATCGGATCCGTAAATGCATGGCCATGCTACTTAAGGTTAAGAGTTAACCTAGTAAGGGATTCCGATCACGTGATCGAGAAAGAGTGGTCAGCTTGGAGCTCGACCGAATATCGTGAGGCAAAGGGATTGGCATGTACATAACGTTGTGATGGTTCGTCCGATATGATCTTTGTGTATCGTTTAGGAGTTGGCACGCCTTGCTAGAGGCCGCTACCAACTATTGACCAAGTATGTGTACTCGCCATGTCTAAACATACATGAACCTATAGGGTCACACACTTATGGGTGAAGCCTCAATTCGGATTGGATCCGAATTAGATCGGGCATTGAGTCCTAATGGGCCTCTATTCGTAGAAGCCCATTGTAAAGACGCCTATAAAAGGAGGGCAGGGGCGCACGGATGAGGGATGAGTTTTTCGTGACATCCTCAAACCCTAGCCGCCACCCTCCCACGCCTGGTCGCCACGCGAATCTAGTAGTCCGGCAGCGCCGCCTCTCCCGCACGTGTGGATACCTTTGAAGGCGCCAGATCAGAAGCGCCGGACGAACCGCAAGAGAGGAGTCAGACGTGGGACGCCACGACGAGGACGAGGAAGTAGTACGACTACTCGCCCCGACGTGCCGCATCAACTTAGTATGACCGCACCGCCTCGACGCGTCGTGCATCAACTCCGCACGCGCGCCTCAGTGGTAAGACCGTGATCTATAACTGCAGTGATCTTGGTTTACGGGTAGAATTTTTTAATTTGCGCTAGTGTAGCCTACCCGTTTCCCAACGCGATGACTGGGCGCCACGCACGTGACACGTAGGCGGCGGTGCTGACATGGCGGCGAGGTGGCGGTGACATGGACGACAACAGAAGCGATGGCGCTCGGAAACCGATGACAACGGCGAACGACGGCGATCCACCGGCGGTGAGTGGTACTGGCGTGTAGCTCTCGCTATTGCGAACCTCTGGGTGCAACTCCGGGTGGTCGAGGGCGACGGCGGTGGTCGGCGGCGAGCTCGAAGCGGAGGTTGAGGCTCGGGCTCGATGGCAACGGCGTTGGAGGGGTCCTCCGGCGAAGATGAGGGTGGTGCCGAGGTGCGGGCGACACGGCGATCCCGAAGATGGGGTCCGGTGGCGACGAGGAAGGCCGAACGCGCGTGGCGCGGTGGTTCCTGGCCGAGATGAAGACGAAGGCGGCGCCTAGGGTTTTCAGAGGCGGCGAGGCTCGGGGTGCGGGATACGAGGGTCCTCGGGGCCTTAAATAGCCCCGGGAGGCGAGTCCGCTGGCGACACGCGCGCGCGAGAAATCGGCGAAGGTAGAGTCCGCGCTGGAGACGACGATGACGTGGCGGTCGGGCCCACCGTCGGCGACGATGGCTCGCGCGCGCGCGAAACGACACCGCCATTTAAATGCACTCAAGGATCTCGACCGCCATCCTAGATCGAACGCCCAAAATCGATGGAACATTCTGACCGCCCGCATCGATCGTGGCACATCCACCATTCATCCTCGATCGAACGGTGGAGAACAAGCGTGGCGCTGGAAGGAAAGAGAAAAGGCGAGAGACCGACATGCGGGGCCCGCATGTCGCTTGAGGCGACGCGCACGCTGGGTCGGGCCTCGCGCGGATTTGGATCATGGCGAAGGGAAACGGGCGGGGTTTTGAATTCGCCCAAGGATTAATCGAGATTTTTAATAGCTTTTCTATTTTAGAAAATACCGTAAATTCAAATAAGCAATAGAAAATAGCAAATGAACTCGAAAAATTCTAAAAATTCTAGAAAATATATCTCGAGCACATAGAACCCAAATAAAATAGTTTTGGATAATGTTCATGTTGGGATTATTCACATTAAATATTTTTGATTGAAAGTCCAATATTAAGCTTTTGAATTTAAATTCAAATAAATCCAAATGGTGAATTTTTCCCTACTAACTATTTAAATGATTTTTAAGCTCGGAAAATTGGGATGTTATAGCTCTTAACCAGGAGAGAGCGCACTCGTCTGTGATCTCAGCAAATGGCCTTGTTTCGTTCTCATCTTCCGCTGCCCATTGCGCGGTTTTACCCGTGTACCCAGCAGTGCCGAGTTTGTGGAGGTGAGTGTTTAGTGTCTGGAGAGCCTTTTGCGCCACACTTTGCTCACGAAATTCGGTCGTCGTCTTCATTTGCACAAAGGCGTCCCATATATCCCACGACAAGAATTTATACGTCGTGAAGGGCGTTCAACCCGTGTTCACGTACTTCGTGACAAGTGTGCTCTTCAAGGTCCTCCACGCCTTTCTCATCACGAGCAACGCCTGCCGTTCCACGTGTGCCTTGTCTGCTTCCGGGAAAGTGAACGATTTTAAAATTTCTTTCCACAGCTCGCCTCTCCAATCATCTGACACAGTGTCCCAGCTTAGTGTGGTGATGGGGACCCATTCCCTTCCAAGTATCCCGCAGATGGTCCAAAATTTCACCGCTGCTTTGGGGGGACTCACAGGGTCCCATTGGCATTGACCTCCGTGACATTCATTAGGCCCGTAGGAATTTTTAATATTCCTCTGCCATCTCGTGTATGTACCACTTTCCTCGAAGATCTAGACGCATTCGGCGACGTCGATGACGGCGCCGAAGACCGTGCGGACGCCATGTCGCTTACTTGCTATCTATATAAATAACTAAAATTGCGTTGTAAACAAATTAATTATATAAATAAAAATAGAAGTATGATTAGAACTTAATAACAAAAATTATGCACAAGTAGAGAACCAAAAAATTTCATAATACATACTAAATCTGTCGGTATCTTAACCTCCATATTTTAGAGTAAGGCAAACTGACTGTATATTCATACCTGCTGTGGTAACTTGCAAGTTAAAAATAGTTGGCACAATGTTCCTTTACATCATACAGTAAAACATTTTTAAAGATTTCAAATGACACTATATGTCAGTAGTAGCACAAGCAAAAGGGATGTAAAATAACAAAAGCTAGAACAACCCAAATCCTTAGAAAACTAAACTGATATAATTATGATTATTTCAATTGATCGGACAACTCAAGAAACAATGATAAAGAGCAAGATCTACATCAGAAACAGCCATCTATCAGTAAAAGTTTACTAATGATGGTGGTGCATTCATGTTATGGAATCATTTGTGTGATAGCTATTTCAATAACTTTATATGTTTTGTGCATCCCAAAACATCCTTCCATGTTGCTACTGTTTAGTGATGATTCTTTCTATATGTTGAGAAAAGGCCAAACCATGCATCCACAAAGATATATATATATATACATGGACACAAATGATATATATATATATATACACACACACACACACTAAGACGGTAATGCCTAGGGCCCTAGGTATGCTCTTTAGCATGAACAACACAGCCACAAGATAGCAAAATACAATAAAATATCACAATTAGCCACCAAAAAAATAAAACCAAACTGATTTGCCTTAGGTTCACGTTGGGGATTGTACCCCATAACATTATTAAAATGAGAAGTATGTTAGTGCCATATCAAATGTGTATGCAGTTATTGAGTATGCACAAAGCACGTGACTGAGAGTATTCTGTACAAAAATTATGCATGATAGTTTGTGCTCTCAGAAGGAGAGTTGCAAAAGAACAAGTCTTTGCCATCTCAATCCTATTGTCTATACTCTTCATTAAATGAACATGATAATATAAATTCAAACTATGAGCTCTAAACAATACTTTGCTTAACTGTCAAATGATCTCAACTGTTACCGAAAACAGATTAAACTAGCATTCAACCGAAAGTATTGTATAAGACAAAGTTCATCACAGAGCGAACCAGAAGAATCAGAATAACTAGCATTCAACCGAAAGTAAACAATTAACAGTATATCAAAATGACAGTAGCAAGTAGTACAATAGAGCTCAAGAATGAACTAACTATCACATTCAATCTCAGTATAAGACAAAGTTCATCACAGAGCATGTCAACAAAGCCCACTGATCAATTTGCAATATCCATAGAGCATGTCAATTTGCAATATCCACAGAGCATGTCAACAGAGCATGTCAATATATCCACCGAGACAACAGAAAGCAATCTATTATAACACATCCTGATAGCACAAGGGTAGGATAGTGAGCCATTCCCAACCCAACCATCAACCGACAAGGTAACATATCCTCACTGCCATCAAGAGGTGTTGCTCACGCCAAATATTTCAACACAATCTATGCATGCACAGAGGGTCTCCAACACTAACCCCATGATAAAACCCTAGCAATATCACCATCCCTCCCATATCCATACCGACAACTCTCACATTCATCAGTACCCATCATAGAGAAAGGGAAGTAGTAGAGAGAGGACTAGAGGGTAGAGTACCGGGGAAAGGAGGCCGGTGCAGGGGACGAGGACGACACGGGGTCGACGGCGCGGGGAGGAGGACGGTGTAGAGGGAGGGTGCCGACACGGGGAGGCTAGTGCAGAGGGAGGAGGCCGACACGGGGTCGACGGCGCGGGAGGAGGCCGGTGCAGAGGGAGGACGCTAACACGGGGAGGCCGGCGCAGAGGGAGGAGGCCGACACAGGGTCGACGGCGAGGGGAGGAAATCCTATTCAAAATTCGCTTATGTTCATCTACCCATACACATAATATTGGGTCTCCAAGGTCCTAGCATAAAAATGCAAAGCCCAAAATCAACCTCCAGGTCTCCTACCATTAATTTCTGGTATAATTGATAGGAAATCCTCAAATTTGGTTACTGAAATTTCACATAGTTCAACAATAACCTCAGTCATTAATATCAACATCCTCACTAATCAAGTAACCGCGTTAAGGCGATTTATTTCACCAATCTTAGACCTTCTATAATCCACACCAATCCAATTTAGTTACACAACCACAATATACCCATTCGCAATACCCTAATTGATTGACCAAGATTCCAACACTCTTAATCACTAACATCAATAATAAATATATTCTTGACCAGGTTATCATTAGAGATAATCTAACTCCCATAGGGTTACTCATCAATGAGTCATGCTTGACAATAACTCAACCATATCTGCTACCACATTAATTAACATGACTAATAGATTTCTCTACACTGTTACTCTCATTAACTTCACCATCATAACCCTTCTAAACACTATTACTAAGTATCCAATTGCGATACTCTATTAAATTTATGAAGAGTCCATACTTTCGTTAATTCCAACATTCCAACATAGACAAAGGTTATTGAATCATAATTCGCCATAGATTCCACTAGTTGTAACACTAATCAATTTTATCTCATCGACAAACATTCCCTTTACATAGAATTCTCCCCAAGTGTTATAGGTCAAAACCAATTCACTTTCTACTGCTCTTCAATTAGCTTGGTCCCCAAAAATCTCACCACTATCATAAACTTGTCGACCATCAACCAGTTGCCATACTACACTTTCTAAGACTCGGCAACACAAGTTGATTAATTCCTTTCTCAAAAAGGAAAAGACAAATTAAAGTAAGTTTCAACACACAAGAAGACGTTGCTCCTCAGAGTGAGCATGAGACGAGGAGAAGCAGTCAAATAGAAATGTTCTCTAAGAACCAAAAGTCAACACCACAGTTGAGGGCACGTGTCCCACAAGAAGGAAATTTCCATCTCCATAAATCATAATAAAACATTGCTATATAAACCCAAGAAACTCTTAAGCTATAACAACAGGAAAGTCCCAGTTCATTTTCTCTATTCACCCATGTTCTCCTCTCAGAGCAACGCAGTGCACGAATGCGACATGCAGTCCGCAATGACGTGTGTATTAAATGTCATTGCTCCACCGAGCCTCACTGTCTCGCCAAAGAATGAGCCCATGCCTCGCCGCCACAAATTCTGTCGTCCATCTTGTCACTAGTCATTCTCCTCCTCTACAAATAGGGCACCAAGGAGTTTCTTAGCCCTTTTGTTTCCACTCAACTTTACAGCTCTCTCTTTCACTCTCTCACTCGATCTTCCTTTGCTCAAGCTCCACTTTGAGTAGTTTATTTTTTCTATCTTCACCTAACTTCAAGATCTTTCTTTGGGTTTGGTTTGGTGTGTTCGTTGGAGTTTTTGTAAGCTTTGTTTTCTTATTTGGCTTTGTTCAGCACGTAGATTCCGACTTCTCAAGAGTTCATGGACCCGACAACCTCAACCGAAGATTTTCAACTCTTCATCAAGGCAAGTCGAGACCTTTGATCATGTTGAACCCAGTTTATAAAACTATATTGTTTTGCATTAATATGCATGGCTAGTTATATAAAAATGGTTTAGAGATAGCTAAACACCTACTTGACAAGATGCCTCCTTGAATAATTGTGTTGACATGTTCCTTGGACACCTTAGGTTGGGTAATTTTAGTTGGACGTTATTGGTATACCAACCTGGGTACCGTTTATGCTTAGACATGCTTTAGTACACGCTGGATACATGATCACTTACTCAAAGAATGTAAATTTGACTAATGAGATATGGAATCATGGTGCGATGTCATCACTGTTGTGCAACTGTGGTATGAGATCACAGTTGTGTCGATTGTGGTGCAATACTACTGTTGTTAAAACTTATTGTGCCATGGCAAGGGTTGTCATTTGGCCGGGTGAAACGAAAATGATTTCTTGCTCTGGCGAATGATCGTGCAGTAAAGGGGGTATAGGAAGCACTTTGGGATGAGGATGTTTCACGTGAGCTACCAATAAGGACTTAACTTTGTGCGCCATTGATCTCGGCTTTACCGTGCAAGTACAAGTCTATTATGGTGGACAGGCAAACTATTTTGCAAAATTTTGAGTCGGTTTTTGTGGTGGGGTGTGCTTGATTCACATGGCGCAAGAGGGACAGAAGGCAAAACCTTAGCGGCGTAACCGAGTCAAAATAGAGCTTTGAAAGAGCCTTGTGATATTCTCACCTTGATTCACACGTCAAAGAAAACGTGTGGTATATCAGACGATTATCTCTTGTGGGTCTAGTGTACAACCTCTGCAGAGTGTAAAACTATTCGAATAGCCGTGTCCCCAGTTATGGACAATGCCTCGTGATTTGTCACGAGGGGTAGGTTTTGTTAAAAAGGTGTGGTCGTGAGCGGTCAAGGGTGGTCGGGTGGATCGAAGTGGTCGTGGTTGACCACGAGTGGTCCAGGAGGAATAGGTGCCACGCGTCTGTTTTTAAGGAACTTGTTTACTTATGTATTACTCTTTAACTTGTGCCTTGTCGAGACCCAAAATTACGATTCGACCCCTTCGTATAATGCACTAGTCCAGATCAGCTAGTGCACACAAGGTCAATATAGGTGAATATCAATCCACACAAGTGATAAATAAAGTAACGATCGTTTGAATAACAAATAAGGGTTTTGACCTTATGGTCGAGTTTACACTTATTGAGCCACGCAGGCTAATGAGAATAAAATAACAAGGGAACGTAAATAACTTCAGCGAGATCCCATCAATTCACCACAGCAACCGATCGAATCCGCACCATAACGATCAAGAACCTTCGATTTAACTCCTCCTCGAAAGTAGGCGCGAGACTCCTCCTCTCAGAGGTTTGGGCGCAAGTTTTACAACAAGCGTGAGTACACAACCGTACTCGTAAATCATACCACAGAATGCAATTTATAGATGCAGGCTTATTCCAAAAGAAAAGGTTTCTGTGGTTCTTTTGCATAAAAGCAATATTTGCAATGGAATACGATAATAGATTGAAAGCATAATTCAAAACAAATAGACAATATTAATTTAACAGTTATTTTCACAAAGACACAAAGCTAAGCAGATTATTTCACATAGCCATATGACTTAGATCACATAGCTCCCATCCCAATATTTTATGAAAACTACCCCTCGTGTGAAATCCCCGAGTATGTCCATGACCGTGGACACAGCTATTCGAATAGATTGATTTAACACTCTGCAGAGTTTGTACACTTTACCCACAAGATACAACTAGTGTAGCTAGCACCAGTCGTAACAAAATAGTTCAGAAACATCATCTCAAACATTGACATTCCCAATGTGCTTTCACCAAAGCCACCACAAAGAATGCTAGTCGACACACACCGCCGATGTGATGCGGCGAACCGTCCCGCGATGCAACTACTGTGTAGTCACACCTCCACCTCACACACACCTAACCTATCCACCGAACATCAATGCCAAGAATCCATAACCAACTATGTTAGGCCCGTCCCATCAGGCATGTGGTCGTACAGTAAGGCTCAGTTCAATGGCGCACAAAGTTAAGTCCTTAATTGACCAAGGCAAGACTTCCATTTTCTAACTATATCACACGTATCATCATTCCCATGCACATAGCTTCCACCATATCACACAAGATTCATCACTTGCCTCACCCAAATCCTTTACCACCTGGGCTGGTTTTAGTGCAACACATGCTATCACGAAGTAATAACACATAGCACATAGTTTTACACAAAGTTCCATAATCACTTAGTCAAGTTTATAATTGCAACTCAGGTGATGATGATGACTCGTTGCATGGCTAAGCAATCTACTCGTACTAACCAACCCACGTTGGTGCTACAATATTACCAACTAATAAACCAATCTAGGGTGACAAGGGGTTATGACCTACAAAGCCAAGGTGCGATAACAAATTGGATGATAACTATACCCAAAAGCATTTAAATACATAATTAAAGTAGAATGCAATACTTTGAACAAGGTAATTTGAAAACTGCGTTCAATATGATCAAAGGTATGACTTGCCTTGGAAAAGGTCTAGGTACTGATCTTGATCTTGAGGTGCTCCTTCTTCTCCAAAATTCCTCGATGTATCAACGTCTACTCGCAAACGCAACAAATAAAAAAACAAATAAATAACAGAGGCAAAACAAACTCCAAAAATTAAATAAAAATCTCATATAAATAGAGCTCGAATTTAGATAAATTTAGGAAATTGAATGGGCTCAATCGGAGTTCGGATGCAAAAGTTATGAGCCCTAGAAGTTTAAATCTAAAAGAAACCATAATTTTGGATTTTCTGGAATTTCCGAATTATTTCTTAAAAGAAAAATCGGATTATTGCGCAAGCATGATGTTAGCACCTGAATTTCGAAAATAAGATAAATAAAAAGAAAACACTGACATGTGGGACCCACATGTCAGTCTCACGGCTCACAGTAGACTAGGTCTACCGAGCCTTGGGACCTAGGGACCCGTGGACCGTGCCACGCACGCGCTGACGAGGCAGCCACGCATGCGACACTTCAGCGCTGGACCCGATGTGGCGAGCCACGTGGACGGCCACGCCGCTCGGGCGCGGGGGCTCGGAACCAATGGCAACGCGAACGGCGTTCGGGCCGGTGAGAGTGGGTGCTACTAAAGCTGTAGCCGAGGTTTTGCGAACCTCGTGCATCTCCGGTGCTCGAGATGGACGGTGGCGACCGGCGCAAGAGTTGAGCGAGGTTCGCTTTTGCCTGACGGAGGCTCGTTAGGTCTAGGCGCGGTGGTCACCGAGTAGCCCGGCGACGGTGATGACGGCGGCGGCACTACAAGGGCGTGGCGACGCCGACGGCGCTCAATTCAAAGAAACGCCGCGCGCATTTAAAACCTAAACCCGAAGGCGACAGCCGCTTAGGCTCGAGTGGCGAATAGGTTGAGGGGTTCTGTGCGACGCACGCAATCCCGGGTGCCTTTATAGGGGCCGAAGGGCTAGGCGGCGATGGCGTAACCCTAAAAGAGTCCGAGATGGTCTCGTGGAAAACGAGATAGAAACGTAAATTGGGATATGATTTTGATCCAAAAAGATGCGGGAGGTTAGGGATAAGATTTGGCACGTTTTCTAGAAGGGGTTTAGTTGGAAACGATGCGTTGTCGTACGGGGCTTTGAAGCTCGGCAATGGCGTACGGGCGCGGTTGTGTGCGAAGACGAAGCCGGGCGCGAGGAGGACGATGAGGGCGTGGGGTCCACGCGTCAACGGGCGCGCACGGGAGCCAGGCCTCGCGCGGAGCTGGGTCGGAACAGAGAGGTAATGGGCCGGAGGAAAGGAATTAGGCCCGAAGCTCATTCTGAGATTTTAAATAGGTTTTCTATTTTATAAAATACCAGAAATTCAAATAAGCAATAGAAAATAGCAAATGAACCCAGAAAAATTCTTGAAAAATCTACAAAATATATCTGAGCACATATAACCCAAATAAAATAGTTTTGACTATTGTTCATGTTGGGATTATTCATATTAAAGGTTTTTTATTGTAAAGTCCAATATTAAGCTTTTGAATTAAATTCAAATAAATCCAAATGGTGACTTTTCTCCCTACTAACTATTTAAAAGGTTTTTCAAGCTCAGAAAATTTTGATGTTAGAGCCTTGCAATCTACTTATTGTTTTTGTTGTTAATACTGCTTTTTGCAAATTAACCATAATGCTATCCTTGTCAAGCCTTACATGAATATTACTTGCATTCTGGTTCCCTGCGACTTGCTAAGTACATTCAAAGTAGTCATGGTTTTGAGCCCTCTGTTTGATCATCAGAGGAGGGTGAACCAGAGAGCCCAGAGTTCCATGAAGAGGAGTTCTACGAAGACCTTGCGAACTAGGGACATCCTACACTTGATTTCCTGTGGATATGTCGGATGATCACTGCGACTTATTTTTATTCCGCTGCAAGCTTCTTTTGTGTAGAGCCCTGCATGGCAACCTTGTAACAACCTTGACCGTAAGGTCTTTTGCTATTAATATTAATTTGTCTGCTTCATCTTTAGCTTGTTGTATAGAAATGATTACATCAATGTCGTGACTATTCGAGCTAGCTACTGATCTGTGACTAGTTCAGAATGCACAGAGGATCCCAGGGATTGTTTGCTCAGGGTTCTGACAGAGGTGGTATCAGAGCCATATCGACTATAGGACGTAACTTTAGTTAGCATGGTCGTTTTAGCCAAGGTCTCAAAACTTATTTTCTAAATCAAACCAAGTCAACTAATGTGTAATTGTTCTTCTCTCACCTTATTCTATTCTTCTCTTGTCTTATTTCAATCTTTTCTCATCCCATTCTTAGGTTATTATATCTTATCCTTTCTTGAGCCTTGTTTTCAAAATTAAACTGATCCTCCTTTCCTCAAGTAATCTCTATAGGATCGAGAATTGCTCTTTGTTGACCTCCCCATAAGTAAGTTAGGAGTGCCTTAGTAGAGTTGTCCTCCTTAGTTTAAGTCCGTAAATTAGGACCTTTGTCTTGAGTTATGTTGCCTCTTAGTAGCTTCCAGCTATTTGTTCTTTGGGTTTAGCCGACTTTCCCCGGTTAGGTTGATCTATCTTTCTCCCTCGCTCTTGCTCGTCTTTGTGCTTTTTCCCCTCATCTATCGTGCTTTCTTCTCCTCGTCTATTAAACCTAGGAAGATTTGTGCAGATGGTACAAACTCGCAACTCGGCAAGCCAAGGTGAACCAGTGGAACCCTTTACGCCACCCCCACCTCCTCCGGCAGCAGCCACAGATCAGGATTTGGGACAGTTTATGGCAACCCAGACACAGCTGATGGGTGCAATGATGCAAAACATGAACCAGATGATGGCTCAACAAAACCAGACAGCCACCGCTCTACATGCCATGATGAATCAGAAAAACCAAGCAGCTGCCACGCTACCGCCACCACCACCAACTTTCCCTTAGTCAAGGCTGGCAGAATTCATGAGAACCCATCCACCTACGTTCTCCAGCTCTTTCAAGCCATTGGACGCAGATGATTGGCTACGGTCCACTGAGAGGAAGCTTGCCATCGCCTGGTGTGATGACCACGAGAAAGTCTTGTATGCCACACACCAGCTTGAAGGCACCACCGTAGAGTGGTGGGAAAACTACTGTGCCGCCCATGTAGACCACCAGAGCATCACTTGGACATAGTTTTCAGAAGCCTTCTGCCACTCCCATATTCCTGGTAGGAAGGTGGAGATGAAGAAGAATGAGTTTAGAGAGCTGAAGCAAGGGAGCATGTCGGTGAGTGAATACCTAAATAAGTTCACTCAACTCTCTCGTTATGCTCAAGAGGACATAGCCACGGATGATGCACGCCAAAAGCGTTTCAAGCGTGGACTCAACCCCAGCTTGAAGGTTCAGGTTGTTGGCAACGACTATGCTGATTTTCAGCATCTTGTGAACAAGGCAATGCTCATAGAAGAGTCTCGTCGGGAACTTGTAGAGTCTTACAAGAGGAAGTTGACACAACATAGTGCTCGTCAAGGTCATCCGCAGAGAGCCAGAACAGGTGCTCAACACCCTGCCCATCCAACAACCCCTGTTACCTTTAGGACCTCTCCAACGGCACCTCTCCCGACCACTTCAGGTTTCCACAACCCTGGTAACAACACCAGCAACTAGCCTCCAAGAAGCAACAACCTGGCAGTAGGAATTACCTGTTTCAACTGTCACCAGTTGGGTCACTATGCCAGCAATTGCCCGCAAAAGCAAGGCCCAGCTCCGATCAGATTCAACTTGGGAGCCACCCACTGCAACCCCGTGCCCGAGGTGGTCGTGGAGTGCCTCGACTCACCGACCAGCCAAGACCCTCAACCTTTGGGAGAGGTCGGGAACCATGTCACGGTGGAGGAAACCTGCATGCCCCTGCACGCCGTGATGGGTAAGTTCCTTGTAAATATAGCACCTACTTCTGTTTTGTTTGATCCGGAGCTTCGCATTCATTTGTTTCTTGGGTGTTTGCTGCAAAGCATCAGTTGAGGGTTTCAAATCTTAGGACTACCTTGTTGGTTCAACTCTGTTCAAAGTTGAGTGCGAACCGTGGTTGCTTACCAGTTAAGGTGATCATAGAAGGAGTGTAATTTCTAGCCAACCTGATCATCATCGACACCAAGTCCTTGGATGTGATTTTGGGCATGGATTGGCTTTCGGAGCACCAAGCCATTTTGGATTGTGGTGGTCGAAGCATCACCGTCAGCCCAACCGAACCAAAGTAAAGTTTGAAGCCTCGCAGAGAAGCATGAAGGATCATTAGTTTGCAAAGGTCAAGACAAAGGTCCTTGGAATATGTGCAAGTGGTCGAGAGTTCCTGATGTCTTTCCTAATTAGTTGCCTAGAATGCCGCCGCACAGAGACCTAGAGTTTGTCATCAATCTAGTTCCTAGAACATCGCTAATTTTGAAGAGACCATACCGCTTGTCGTGGACGATCTAGTCGATGAAAGAAGAAGCGATCAAGAAATACAAGCTAAAGGTTTTGTCGTGCATAGTTCTTCACCTTGGGAGCTCCAGAGACCTTCGCGCCAAGAAGGATGGTACCAATAATGTGTGTGGACTATTGCTCACTTAATGTAGTCACCATTAAGAACAAGTACCCTCTCGCCCATGATCGATGATCCGCTTGACCAGCTTGGAAGGAGCCGAGTGTTCTCCAAGATTGGTTTGAGGTTAGATACCATCACTGAAGATTCACTAAGAGTACATACCTAAGACAGCCTTCTCAACCCGTTATGGCTGTTCAAGTTCACGATTATGTCTTTTGGTTTAACCAATGCCCCTACTTACTTTATGAACTTTATGAATAAAGTATTCATGGAGTTCATGGAGTATCTAGATAAGTTTGTCATTGTCTTTATTGACGATATCCTAGTTTACTCTAAGAGTGAAGAAGAGCATGAAGAGCACCTTCGCTTGATTCTGGCCAAGCTTAGAGATCATCAACTCTATGCGAAGTTCAACAAGTGTGAGTTTTGGTTAAAGGAAGTTATCTTCTTGGGGCATGACTTGTCTCAGAGAAGGAGTTGTCGTTAATCACAAGAAAGTCAAAGATGTGCTCAATTGGGAGTCACCCAAGTCAAGTGCCTAGATCGTAAGCATCCTTGGTATGGCGAGTTACTACCATCGTTTATTGAAGGTTTTCCAAGATAGCAAGACCTCTCACTCGCTTTTTGAAAAGGAAAATAAGTTTGCCTAAACACTAGATTGTGAGCAGAGTTTTTAGAAGTTGAAGAAGCATTTGACCACCGCTCTAGTGTTGATCTTGTCAGACATCCGAAAGGATTTCGAGATTTTCTGTGATGCTTCCCGACAAAGTCTCGGATGTGTTTTGATGCAAGAAAGGAAGGTAGTAGCTTATGTCTCACGACAGTTGAAGCCTCATGAAGCCAATTACCCCACCCATGACTTAGAATTGGATGTTGTAGTGCATGCTTTAAGATATGGCACCATTACCTCATCGGTAATCGCTGTGAAGTCTACACGGACCATAAGAGCTTGAAGTATATTTTCACCCAAACCGATCTTAATATGAGGCAAAGAAGATGGTTGGAGTTAATAAAAGACTACAACCTAGGAATCCATTACCATCCGGGCAAGGCTAATGTGGTAGCGGATGCTCTGAGTAGAAAGGTGTACTGCAACACTCTAATGATCAAGGGAAATCAGCCCACACTTCATGAAGAGTTCCAAAAGCTCAAGCTTGAATTGGTAGAAGATGGTTACTTGGCTGCTTTAGAAGTTTAACCTACTCTCCAAAGTCAGATCAGACAAGCTCAGGTTGAAGATGCAGATATCAGGGAGATCAAGAGCAACATGAAGAAGGGTAAGTCCCTTAGATTTTCAGAAGACGAGCAAGGAACTTTATGGTTTTATAAGCGTATGTGTATACCGGACCAAAAGGAGCTTAAGTAGTTGATCCTCAAGGAAGCTCACGAAGCCTTGTACTCCATCTACCCCGAAAGCACGAAGATGTATCAAGACCTCAAGGAGTTCTATTGGTGGCCCAACATGAAGCGAGAGATTGCGAGTTTGTAGCTCAGTGTGATATTTGCTAGTGAGTTAAGGCCGAGCATCAGAGACCTGTTGGACTCTTGCAACCTTTGAGTGTACCAGAATAGAAATGGGAAGAGATTGGCATGGGCTTCATCACCGGTCTGCCTAGGACCAAGGCTGGTCACGATTCTATCTGGGTAATCGTGGAACGCCTGACAAAGGTGGCTCACTTCATCCTAGTCAAGACTACCTACTCAGGAGACAGACTCGCAGAGTTGTACATGGTAAAGATTGTGTGTCAACATGGTGTGCCGAAGAAGATCGTGTCAGATCGAGTTTCCTAGTTCACCTCAAGGTTTTGGCAGAAGCTGCACAATGTCTTAGGAACTAACTTGAATTTCAGCACAGCTTACCACCTTCAGAAAGATGGGCAAACAGAGAGAGTGAACCACATCTTAAAAGACATGCTGAGAGCCTACACCCTAGAGAACCAGACCAGCTGGGATCAAATGCTACCTTATGCACAATTTTCATACAACAACAGCCATCAATCAAGTCCGCAGATGTCCCCATTTGAAGTTCTTTACTGAAGGAAGTGCAGAACACCCTTGCACTGGACTGGAATAGGAGAAGGACAAGTGCTTGGGCCCAACCTCCTGAAGGAAGCCAAAGCTCAAGTTAGGTCAATCAGAGAAAAGCTGAAGATAGCCCAGACCAGGTAGAAAAGCTATGCTGATAATCGTCGCTGAGACTTAGCCTTTGCACCTGGAGATCATGTGTATCTAAAGGTCTCACCTCTCAAAGGAATGTGTCGATTCAAAGTAAACGGGAAGCTTTCACCAAGATACATTGGACCTTTTTCAGTTCTAGTCAGAAGAGGAGAAGTTGCTTACCAGTTGGACATCCCACCTCAACTATCAGGGGTGCATGATGTCTTCCATGTGTCCCAGTTGAAGAAGTGTCTACGGGTGCCAGAAGAGCAAATGCTGTTAGAAGACGCCGACCTGCAGGAAGATCTCACCTACAAGGAGCAACCCATCAAGATCTTAGAAGTAGCAGAGCGTGATGCGGGCCAGTTAGCCCCTACTAATTCAATATCGATACATAATATTTCTTATGTGCAATCTTTTGTTAATAACAAAGAGGAAGATATATGCGCACATGGATCAGTGCGCATGTGCTAGGTGTGCTGTTGGATGCGCTGTGTGCCAGCCAAGCAAAGACACATGGGCATAGACCCAAGCCTTCTGACAAGCCAGAAAGGAAGCTAGCAAATGAGCTGTAAGGAAACCGTGTCGAGCAAAGAATCAAGCTAGAGATTTTTGTTGGTTCGCATACATGCACTTGGAGATAAGATGGAACCAACCCACAAAAATCCCAAGGAATCCTGACGGCCCACCAATTCCTTGTGTGCATGGAGATTGTGAGGACCGGAATATTTAACTAGTAACACTTAACCTCCAATTGGTTCTAGCATTACTAATTAAACATTCTAAGCCTCGATGGGCATATGTTTCCTGCACTGCAACATATGCACATCATCACAAAATTACACATCATTTCCATACAACATACATTACTAAGTCCAACAACGACATACATAAAGTAAAGTTATTACAAAAGAGAGCCGACCGCCAAATAGAACAATATACAAGAATGACAATGGAAGCAAAAGCGCCATAAGATGGCTAGAACAAAAGTCGACCTGTTAGCCATACACCCACAAGGCAACCGATCGGGCCGCCAAGCTAGTCGCCCAAAACTACCACAACACAGCCAAAAGTGAGGCCCTTCTGTGCTCACCTTCCTCCTCTCGCAACAAAACAATTAAGATAGCAACCGAGTACAAAGATTGTCTTTGTACCCGCAAGACTCGACGTGTGGAATAGCGCACCTATTCATAAACTACATGCAAGCTTATTTAGGTGGAGGTCATATGTCTCATTTGCATGAAGCCAACTTTATTTGCAATAATGTAGTACCTTTTAAAAGCAAGTTTGCAAATTTATTTTGTTATCAAAGTAATGTAAGTAAAGATACATACAAGTAACCACTGGAAGTGACTAACCCAATAGTCACTACAACATAGCACTAATCCCATTCGTACCACCCATCAAGTTTTAATTTAAAAGGTTGTAGTCTAACTCTTGAAAGACCTTGCAAGCGTGTCCATAACCTAGACGAGGCTATTCGAATAGTTTTAAACCCTCGCAGGTGTACCAATGTACCCACACTTCGCATCGCCTTTAAGCCACAAAGCACACTTCCAAGGTATGCGGCACTGCTAAGTCCTACGAGACTTTTTCCAATATTGTGTATCAACCACGAGCGCTCAGATGGGTAGAAACACCATACGCTACATTGCAAAGCGAAAGACAACAAATCCCATCACGGGTGAAGTCTTTCTGACACTACAATGCTCCCAACACCATCCCTCCCCGCGACCTCCCGCGACCCGAGGCAATACACGCCAAAGTACTAAGTCAAGAGAGGTCCCATACCTCTAATGTGGTTAGCACGCTAAAATGCTTGGTTTAGTGTAACAAGATGTTCGGTCCTTGTTGACTCAGCACCATTCCAAATACACCAAAAATCACACCAACATACCATTGTGCCCAAGTCTAAATCATTTTGTTTTCAGTTTTAGTTTTCATAAGTAGACATGGCACAAGGTGGAAATCATAAATCATAATAAGTTTTGTGTGATCAAGGTTATCGACAAGTCGATAACCGCCATTTCTACCGGCTAAGCATGGCTAAGCAATTAATTCGCAACTACTAAGTGACAAGAGCCCATCCACGAACTCTAAATCACAGCAAGTAACCTAGGCTCATGGTAGTAGAGGATAATCATTTGCTAAGGAATGCATCTACTAGGCCAACTATTAAAACAAAGTAGCAATGCATACATAGAATTTGTAATCAACATAAATACTTAAAATACTGGGATTAACATGATCAAATCGCTTGCCTTCTTTCGTTGCTCAATCGTTGTGGAGGGTCGTTTCGGGTTACCGCAAATGTCTAATCCTAAGCGAGAGGCAAAAGAACCAAGAACAACCAATAAGACGAGCCACAAATAAACCAATGAGCAAGCAACAATTATCCAAATGCGACAAAATTTATACATAAGGTAGAATACGAATATACCTAGACATAGAAACTGGAAAACCTAATTTGGATTTGTGGTGCAAAAGATATTGCCTAAAAACACATTTTCTACCATAATTAGCACTGTAGCAAAAATATTTTCTAGAAAGATTTTGAAGCTGAAATTTTTATGGTAGCTACCTACTGATATAGAGGTAACCCATATAAAATTTCAGGTCATTTGGAGTTAAAATGATTTAGTTATGATTTTCCTAAGATGCAAAACTAGCATAATGCACTTTCCGAAATATAAACATGTGCAAAACCTATTTCACATTATAGTATGATAACAGGGATTTCCTAACATCAAATTTCTATTTTTAGGATTTACAGGAATTATGGTGTCTATTACCTCATTAAATGAATTTTTAATTGCTACTAATAAGGTTAAATCTACTAACATATTTTTCTCAAACGATATAGACCTTCCACCATTTTTAGATTAAAGTTTAGTTAATGACAAATTTATCAAAGTTAAAATCATTCAATTAGCAGATATACGTAAAAGATATGCATCTTCCAAGTTTTAATACAATTGAATATATAAAAATAGCGTAAAACCAACTATTAAAGATTACGAATTTTCTACTACTGTAGCATAGCTAAAAGCATTTTTATATTAAACTTTAGTGAAATACAAATTCATTGCATTGGTTTCATGTAAAAGGATTTATCTTGAATTAGTTATGAATTTCTAAAGTTTTGATACCATTTTCATTGACAAATAATTACTTACGTAAATAAAACCAACCCAACCGACAATAAACGACGTGGACGCTCGCGGGCCGTCGATGCGAAATCCAACGAGCCACACGCACGGAAAATAGCGCACGCGCGCGATTCATAACAGAACCCCACCGTTGGATCAAGATCCAACGGCTCACGAGGAAGCATGCAACCGGGAGGATGCGACACCTCGCGAACCACAACCGCAGATCTAAAGATGAACGGCTCAAAACCCAAATCTAACCTGGAAGGTCCGATTGCACACATGATCTCACCAAGATCACGAGATGGACCAGTCCAGATGATGAGGGAAACCGGATGGTCCGAATGCACTTACGATCAAGGTCAGAGATCTAAAATGAACGGTGGATAATGATCGCAGTTCAAAAGGGATGCTGACATGTGGGACCGCATGTCAGTGACTTCGAGTCACCCACGCACTGGTTTAACACACGCGCACGGCATCGCCCACTTGTGCCGATCGAGAAGGTTTCGACAGATTAAGTGCCGACATTTTTATTAATCAATGATTAAGCATTAATGATGCTCGAATAAAGGCGGGATTGAACCGAGAGTGATTAAAGGATGTTGGGCCCACTAGTCGCTGGCTCAACAATAATGATTAAGACACAATTAACAACTAATGATTAGCAATTAATGCCCTAATCGATGACGAAACGGAGCTTCAACCAAGAAACCCGAGTGGCTTTGACGGCTTGTCGCCGGCGACTCCTGGCATGGCGCGCTAACAAGACCCAAAATGGATTCGCATAACAAGATGCGAACCTAATGGTAGCATTCTCGCCGCGCGTAAGGATTAGAAACGCCGCCAGCCTGAAAACGAAACGGAACCCACGGCTAAACACGAAAATAGCGAAAAGCTCACCGCACCTAGGATGCGGTGCCATGACTTCTAGGGACTATATAGAAGCTACCTTATCCGACAGAGTTTCAAAGATGGCCGGGAAGACTTGAACACGATGAAGTCCACCTGAGCCGAAGAAGATGAAGTGGAAGATGAGGTTTCGAGCAAAATGAGTGGAACCAAATCATCACCACAGCTTCATTATAGCTCAAAGAGGTCCCAAAAGCAAGTAATTGCAAAAAGAATCACTTACCGGAGCTGGAGAAGAAAGGGGGTGAAACCAACCGAAAATCTCCAAACTTAAAATTGAGTGATTCCTGTGAATGCAACCCAAAATCAAGTTAGGGGAAATACAAGGGAGGTTGAGGAGTTCAAAAGGGTGCAAGAAATGTTGAAGATAAACCACTGGACACCAAGGCCGCCATGGGAGCACTGGTCAACAATGGTGGATTGAAGGTTTGAGATGGTTTTGAGCTCAAACACAGAGAGTAGCTAGTGTAGTGCAAAAGAACACCAGGAGGACCTAGAGGGGCTATTTATAGGAAAGGAATTAGGGTTTCGAGCAAGAACATGAGCCCATGGTGAGCTCGGTTCATGGTGCGGCCATGGACCACGAAATGATGGGAGCAAGTGAGCACGGTGACCATGGAGGAGAAAGCTGTTGCGCATTAAATGCATTGCAGAGACGTTGACGAAAGCAACTTGAGGTGACACCACAAGCCCCCATGCCCTCTCTTTCTCTCGCCATGAACGCTCGCGCCGAGAAGCCGAGGAGGAAGAAGAACAGAGAAGACGAGCCACGACCGTTGGATTAAAAATGGACGGTCACGATTAAACGAGTTCGCCGGACGGTCCGTTGCCCTCAGAATCGGACGGTTGATCGAGATCCAACGGTCCCAATTTGTTAATGTAACCCGAGGGTCCGAATGCTCACACGAACGTGGGCCACGCGATCCAATCCAACGCACGATATCGCACGCCGCTTTGAAAGGGTGGCTCGCGCGCGTTAGTTGATCGACCGAATCAATTGGCTCGAGCCCAGTCCGACTCAACCCGAGTAACAAGAAAACCAAGTTTGACTTTGAAATAAAAACAGAGACTTTGAAAGATTTATTTGAGATAGCAAATTAACTCCAAAATTTATGAAAATTTTACAGGAGCTTGCTAACTCAGATATTAACCTTGTGTAAAATTTTCAGAGGTTTTTATACTGTGAATAAACCTCCCAAAATTCTGCAAGTCTCTGTTTTAATGTTTGACTGAGAGTCAAACAGGTTTGACTACCCTCCAAAAATATTCAAACAATTTCTAAAAATTGTGAAATTTTTCAGAGGGGTCACATATCATCCCAAGAACCTAGGAAAAATATTTCCAGAGGATGATCAAAACATTTGACAAGAATGTTTTTGAAGGAACAGGATTTGTATCAAAAGACTTGTGACTTTGCATTTCCATAAGTCTTGTACAATACTTGTCCAATACAAACGGGAAACACATGATGTAAGAAAAAGTTTTAATTTCTACTCGTTTTCTTACATTTGAAACACAAGCCCAAAATTGGGATGTTACAACTCTCCTCTTACAAGAATCTCGACCGAGATTCCGCTTACTCGAGAAGAAAGAAGGAAAATCTGCACGAAGGCGATCTTCTCGCTCCCAAGTTGCTTCATCTTCGTAACGGTTTGCCCATCGAACCTTAAGGAACTTGATGACACGGTTCCTTGTTCTCCGCTCAGATTCTCAAGAATGCGAACAGATGCTCGCGATAGGTCAAATCCTCCCGCACATCGAGAGTTTCCAACGAGTTTCCTCGCTGGGACACTGAGGCACTTCTTCGTGTGTGAAACATGGAACACATCATGCACCCCTCAAGTGCAGTGGCAGCTCCAATCTATATGCAATCGCTCCAACTCTCTCGACGATACGATAAGGCCCAACATATCGAGGAGCCAACTTGCCCTTGATGCCAAAACGCGATGGCCCTTCAAGGGTGAGACTTTGAGATACACAAAGTCGTTGGGCTCAAAGCTCAACTCACGGCGACGACGACCGCATAGCTCTTGTTCGATCGGGCCGTGCGCAGATGCTCGCGATGAATCGAACTCGACTTTCGCCTCATTGATCGAACTGGGCCGAAATCGCCGCCACCGCCTCGACCAGTTCAATGGGGTTCTACATCTCCTTCCATACAAAGCCTCAAATGGTGCCATGCCAAGATCGGTTCGAAAGTCGTTGTTGTAGGAGAACTCAAAGAAATGGTAGGCACTTCTCCCACTTCTTCCCATAGGAAAGAACACAAGCACGAGCATATCTTCCAACACTTGGTTGACTCGCCCGTCTCGCCATCACCGAGGATGAAAGGTCAGATCAAATGAAGGTGGGTCCCCATAGCCTCTTGCGCACTATGCCAAAACCGCGAGGTGAAAAGTGCACCACGATCGTAAATAATCGCCTTCGCATAACCGTGAAGACTCACAATCCTCGAGACATAAAGTTCGCCAAAGGCCCCACACTAAGTCGCGTCTTGACAGAAGGAAATGTGCCACTTTAGTCAACCCGTCGATCACGACCCAAATAGCATCATTCCCTTTGGACGAAAGGGCAATCCGGTGATGAAGTCCATGCCAACGAATCCCACTTCCACTCGCATCGCAAAGGTCAAGAAGACTCGCTGACGCCGATGCTCGGCCTTCACACGACAAAGACACGCCGCACTCGCGAACGAACTTGGCAATCTCACGCTTCATTCGGTCCACTGCATCTCTCGACGAAGGTCCCGATACATCTTGGTAGCCCCGGGTGAATAGACAAAGGAGAGCTGCGGGCTTCGCGAGAATCATATTCGCAATTCCATGACCTTAGGAACCACAAGACGCCGCCCAAACCACACAACGCCATGCTCGCCCTCCGAAAAGCACTTGGCCATCCCATCCTTGATGTTCGCTGATCCGCTCACACCGCATCCGCTCATTGTGCCGCCTTGATTTGGTCCACCAAGGTTGGTTGCACAACCAATGTAGCAAGAGAACCGCGCCGATCAAACCCAAATTGAGGCGCTAGAATTTAAATGAGGGTAGGTCGCCGCTCTGGAGCATCAACATGTTGCAATACACCTTACGACTAAGTGCATCAGCAACGACATTGGCCTTGCCCGGATGGTACTGAATACCCATGTCATAGTCCTTGATCAACTCCAACCATCTTCTTTGCCTGAGGTTCAGATCTGGCTGGGTGAACAAGTACTTCAAGCTCTTGTGGTCAGAATACACCTCACAACGGTTACCAATCAGATAATGCCGCCAAATCTTGAGTGCATGGACCACAGCAGCTAACTCCAAGTCATGAGTGGGATAGTTGAGTTCATGAGGCCTCAACTGCCGCGATGCATAGGCCACAACCTTGCCCTCCCCGCATAAGAACACAACCAAGACTCGACGAGAAGCATCACAAAAGATATCAAAACTCTTGTGAATATCGTGGAGAACAAGCACTGGGCTGAGGTCAACCGCTCTTGAGTTCCCGAAAACTCACATCACAAGCAGCGGACCACTCAAACTTCTTGTCTTTCTTGAGTAGTTCACCATAGGCTTTGCAATCTTGGAGAAATTCTCGATAAAGCGGCGATAGTAGCCACCAAACCAAGAAAACTCCGCACATCGGTGACCGACTTGGCTGACCCCAAGATAGCACGTCACCGACCTTGCTAGGGTCCACACCACACCTCCTCGCCGAAAGAACATGGCCCAAGAATGCCACTTCCTTCAACTAGAACTCGCACTTGTCGAATTTGGCATACAAGGTGGTGCTCACGCAGCCTGCCCAATACAAGCTTAAGATGCTCAAGATGCTCTTCTTCACTCTTGGAGTAGATAAGGATATCATCGATGAATACCACCACGAACCTATCCAAATACTCCATGAATACCGAAGTTCATAAGATTCATGAATAAAGCAGAGCATTAGTCAAACCAAAAGACATGACGGTGTACTCGTAAAGGCCATAACGAGTAGCAAAAGCCGCCTTAGGAATATCCTCGGCCCGATCTCGACTTGATGATAGCCCACCAAGTCAATCTTGAGAAGACTCGTGTTCGGCCAACTCGATCGAAAAGATCATCAATACGGGCAAAGGATACTTGTTCTTACCACACCTCATTAAGCTTGACAGTAATCAACACACATGCGCAAGGTCTTGTCCTTCTTCTTCACAAAGATAATCGACAACCCCAAGGAGATGAGCTAGACTGATAAAACCCTTCTCTTGCAGCTCACCCAATTGCTTCTTCACTCCTCCAACTCATTAGGAGGCATGCGATACTACCTCTTAGAAATAGGGGCGGACGGGCAGCAACTCTATCACAAACTCGTGATCTCGAACAGAGGCATCCCGGCAAATCTTCAGAAAGACATCCGTGAAGTCACACACCGTGGGGACATCGTGAATCCCCAATGCCGGCTTTGCTTCAAGGGCAAAAGGTGGGGTTCTCGCAATCGCGTGAAAACCCAACCTGCTCACCGGCGGTCGGCGAGGTAGACAATCTTCCCGCACAATCGACGGCCCCAAGTGTTGGGACAACCAATCCATGCCAAGAATCACATCCAAGCGCCGAGTCGAGTAGGATAAGATTCGCCAAGAATCCTACTCCTTCGACGTGGATAGGAACATCCCAAGATACTTGGTCACTCTCATTTCAACCCGAGAGCGAATCGCCAGTGGAATCCCGTGAGGAACACGGTGAAGCCCACAATCAACAAAGAAAAGACCTCGAAATAAAAGAATGCGAGGCCCAGAGTCAAATAAAATCAGAGCAGACGCAAATTAACAAGGAGCGCACCCAACACCACGCCGTGCCTCCGTGCCTCCTCACCGAGATATGATTGACTCGGCCGCCTCAAGCCCGGGTCTTCTCGTCGTGGGTGACCACTCCTGCCCGCCCTCCATTAGGACGAGGCCGCCTCAGCCTTCTTAGGACAACTACCGCGAGTGGCCCTTGTTGTGGCAAGAGAAGCAAGTGACGCCGGCCGCGGGTTGCGGGAACACCGCTGCTGGTCGCAGTGCACGCGATCGAAGTCACGCCGCGGAGGACGTGGAGCCGTGCCAAGGCCTCGGCGCGGTGAAGCCAAAGAACGGGCCACCGTGCAGCCCAACTCGGGACGAACGAGGCCGGCCTGCGGCACCGGGCCTCCCACTTGCGCTATGACTCGCCACGCTCTCGCCTTGTGCTCGGCGATGATGGCCTTGTCCACCAAGGTCCGAAGTCGGGAAGTCCACAATAGAGAGCTTGTCCCAAGCTCCTCGACAAACCTCCATGAACTTCTCCGCTTGGTCTCATCAAGTGGCCACCTCGCCAGGAGCGCACTCGCCAAATGGTTGAACTCATGGAGGTACTCATCACGCATTTGCTCTGCTTGAGCGCAAGGAATTCCTTCTTCTTCACTTCATCAGCCAGCAGGACATGGGCCCGACGGAAAGTCGACCGAACTCCTCCCACGAGACCACGTGTCCCGCGGCTGCATGGCGAGGAAATTCTCCCACCATGAGAGTGCCGCACCTCCAACCGATGTGATGCGAAAAGCGCCCGCCTCGCCTCGGCATCGAGCAACGTTGAGCTTCACAACCGCACGCAGCGCCGTCGTCTGGCCCAAGGGATCCTCGGATCGGAGAAGGTAGGAGGTCGAGCACGAGGAACTCCGCAAGTCCCCACGAGCTCGGTGACCACCTCCGCATCCAGAGGCACCGAGGGAGTAGAGGTGTTCTGGCGATGACCTCCAAGACTGCGGTCCTCCGAACGATTGCGTTCGATTTGCATGAGGACTTCCGCCATGGTCTGAGGAGGGGAAGCTCCTCATCGGGACTACCTACTGATTCCGCCGCACGTGTCCCACCACCATCCCGATTCACTAAGATAAGTTAGCTACAAGCCCGAGATAAAAGCAAGGCATCCCAACTCAATAAAAAAAGCTCAAGAATAACCACCAAGAGTACAAGACCAAAATCAACAAATCAACTCCCAAACGACTAACCCGTATGGAAGAACGAGTAATCGCTTGAGAAGACCCAAAATTTCAGCACTAAATTCTAGCTCCAAACAGTCCAAAGATCAAGGTATAACCACCTAATAGAGTATAGGCATTAGCTAATCTCATATCACTTACCCTTTCATTCCCACAAGTTTTAGTTGAACTTACCTCTCATTTCCTACCGAATTACTAACCACTAGCTAGCTGTCCAAATTCTTTTCTCCAAGCTCTCATGTTTCTCCCAAAACCAAGCTAATCGATAAAGGCTAATTTTTGAAAGGAAGAGAGGAACAACTTTTTCAAACTTAAGTGAGAGTAAGGTGAGATGAGCAAGCTAAGATGTAAGGAGAAAAATTAGAGAACTTACTTAAGTTTTACAAACCTTTGAAAGTAAGTTTTCAAAATATTCTAAAAGCGACCAAGCTAGGGTTTCTACGGTCAAGATGGCTCGATACCAACTTTGTGAGGACCTGAATATTTAACTAGTAACACTTAACCTCCAATTGGTTCTAGCATTACTAATTAAACATTCTAAGCCTCGATGGGCATATGTTTCCCAGAATTGCAACATATGCACATCATCACAAAATTACACATCATTTCCATACAACATACATTACTAAGTCCAACAACGACATACATAAAGTAAAGTTATTACAAAAGAGAGCCGACCGGCCAAATAGAACAATATACAAGAATGACAGCGGAAGCAAAAGCGCCATAAGATGGCTAGAACAAAAGTCGACCGGTTAGCCATACACCCACAAGACAACCGACCGGGCCGCCAAGCTAGTCGCCCCGCAAACTACCACAACACAGCTCGCAAAAGTGAGGCCCTTCAGGCTCACCTTCCTCCTCTGCAACAAAACAATTAAGCATAGCAACTGAGTACAAAGATTGTCTTTGTACCCGCAAGACTGACGTGTGGAATAGCAGACCTATTCATAAACTACATGCAAGCTTATTTAGGTGGAGGTCATATGTCTCATTTTGCATGAAGCCAACTTTATTTGCAATAATGTAGTACCTTTTAAAAGCAAGTTTGCAAATTTATTTTGTTATCAAAGTAACAAGTAAGTAAAGATACATACAAGTAACCACTGAAGTGACTAACCCAATAGTCACCACAACATAGCACGAATCCCGATTCGCACTCACCCATCAAGTTTTAATTTAAAAGGTTGTAGTCTAACTCTTGAAAGACCTTGCTGCGTGTCCATAACCTAGGACGAGGCTATTCGAATAGTTTTAAACCCCGCAGGGGTGTACCAATGTACCCACACTCGCATCGCTTTTTGCCACAAAGCACACTCCGAAGGTATGTCGCACCGCTAAGTCCTACGAGACTTTTTCCAATATTGTGTATCAACCACGAGCCGTCAGATGGGTAGAAACACCATACGCTATACATTGCAAGTCGAAAGACAACAAATCACATCACGGGTGAAGTCTTTCTGACACTACAATGCTCCCAACACCATCCCTCCCGCGACCTCGCGACCCGAGGGCAATACACGCCAAAGTACTAAGTCAAGAGAGGTCCCATACCCTCTAATGTGGTTAGCACGCTAAAATGCTTGGTTTAGTGTAACAAGATGTTCGGTCCTTGTTGACTCAGCACCATTCCAGATACACCTAAAATCACACCAACATACCATTGTGCCCAAGTCTAAATCATTTTGTTTTCAGCTTTAGTTTTCATAAGTAGACATGGCACAAGGTGGAAATCATAAATCATAATAAGTTTTGTAGATCAAGGTTATCGACAAGTCGATAACCGCCCATTTCGCCAAGCTAAGCATGGCTAAGCAATTAATTCGCAACTACTAAGTGACAAGAGCCCATCCACGAACTCTAAATCACAGCAAGTAACCTAGGCTCATGGTAGTAGAGGATAATCATTTGCTAAGGAATGCATCTACTAGGCCAACTATTAAAACAAAGTAGCAATGCATACATAGAATTTGTAATCAACATAAATACTTAAAATATCGGGATTAACATGATCAAATCGCTTGCCTTCTTGCCGTTGCTCAATGCTGCTGTGGAGGGTCGTTCTCTGGTTACCGCAAATGTCGAATCCTAAGCGAGAGGCAAAAGAACCAAGAACAACCAATAAGACGAGCCACAAATAAACCAATGAGCAAGCAACAATTATCCAAATGCGACAAAATTTATACATAAGGTAGAATACGAATATACCTAGACATAGAAACTGGAAAACCTAATTTGGATTTGTGGTGCAAAAGATATTGCCTAAAAACACATTTTCTACCATAATTAGCAATGTAGCAAAAATATTTTCTAGAAAGATTTTGAAGCTGAAATTTTATGGTAGCTACCTACTGATATAGAGGTAACCCATATAAAATTTCAGGTCATTTGGAGTTAAAATGATTTAGTTATGATTTTCCTAAGATGCAAAACTAGCATAATGCACTTTCCAAATATAAACATGTGCAAAACCTATTTCACATTATAGTATGATAACAGAGGGATTTCTAACATCAAATTTCTATTTTTAGGATTTACAGTGGAATTACTGGTGTCTATTACCTCATTAAATGAATTTTTAATTGCTACTAATAAGGTTAAATCTACTAACATATTTTTAGTGTGATATAGACCTTCCACCATTTTTAGATTAAAGTTTAGTTAATGACAAATTTATCAAAGTTAAAATCATTCAATTAGCAGATATACGTAAAAGATATGCATCTTCCAAGTTTTAATACAATTCGAATATATAAAATAGCGAGAAAACCAACTATTAAAGATTACAGAATTTTCTACTACTGTACATAGCTAAAAGCATTTTTATATTAAACTTTAGTGAAATACAAATTCATTGCAGCTTGGTTTCATGTAAAAGGATTTATCTTGAATTAGTTATGAATTTCTAAAGTTTTGATACCATTTTCAGCTGACAAATAATTACTTACGTAAATAAAACCAACCCAACCGACAATAACGACGTGGACGCCGTGGGCCGCCGATCGTAAATCCAACGAGCCACACGCACGAAAATAGCGCACGCCGCGATTCATAAGAACCCCACCGTTGATCAAGATCCAACGGCCACGAGGAAGCATGCAACCGAGGATGCGATTACCTCGGCGAACCACAACCGCAGATCTAAAGATGAACGGCTCAAAACCCAAATCTAACCGGAAGGTCCGATTGCACACATGATCTCACCAAGATCACGAGATGGACGGTCCAGATGATGAGGGGAACGGATGGTCCGAATGCACTTACGATCAAGGCGAGATCTAAAAATGAACGGTGGATAATGATCGCAGCTTCAAAAGGGATGCCGACATGTGGGACCGCATGTCGTTGACTTCGAGTCACCCACGCATCGTTTAACACACGTGCACGTGCATCGGGCCCACTTGTCGGCGATCGAGAGAAGGTTTCGACGGGATTAAGTGCCGACATTTTTATTAATCAATGATTAAGCATTAATGATGTCGAACAAAGGCGGATTGAACCAGAGTGATTAAAGGATGTTGGGCCCACTAGTCGCTGGCTCAACAATAATGATTAAGACACAATTAACAACCAATGATTAGCAATTAATGTGCCCTAATCGGATGACGAAACGGAGCTTCTCAACCCAAGAAACCCGAGTGGCTTTGACGGCTTGTCGCCGGCGATCTCGGCCGCGCGGCGCTAACAAGACCCAAAATGGATTCGCATAACAAGACGAACCTAATGGTAGCATCTCTCGCCGCGAAGGACTCAGAACGCCGGCCAGCCGAAAACGAAACGGAACCCTACGCTAAACACTAAAATAGCGAAAGCTCACCGCAGCACCTAGGATGCGGGTGCCATGACTTCTAGGGACTATATAGAAGCTACCTTATCCGACAGAGCTTCAAAGATGGCCGGGAAGACTTGAACACGATGAAGTCCACCTGAGCGAAGAAGATGAAGTGGAAGATGAGGTTCGAGCAAAATGAGTGGAACCAAATCATCACCACACCTTCATTATAGCTCAAAGAGGTCCCAAAAGCAAGTAATTGCAAAAGAATCACTTACCTGAGTCGAGAAGAAAGGGGGTGAAACCAACTGAAAATCTCCAAACTTAAAATTGAGTGATTCTCTGTGAATGCAACCCAAAATCAAGTTAGGGGAAATACAAGGGAGGTTGAGGAGTTCAAAAGGGTGCAAGAAATGTTGAAGATAAACCACTGGACACCAAGGCCGCCATGGAGCACTCGGTCAACAATGGTGGATTGAAGGTTTGAGATGGTTTTGAGCTCAAACACAGAGAGTAGCTAGGTGTAGTGCAAAAGAACACCGTGAGGACCTAGAGGGGCTATTTATAGGAAAGGAATTAGGGTTTCGAGCAAGAACATGAGCCCATGGTGAGCTCGGTTCATGGTGCGCCATGGACCACGAAATGATGGGAGCAAGTGAGCACGGTGACCATGGAGGAGAAAGCTCATTGCGCATTAAATGCATTGCAGAGACGTTGACGAAAGCAACTTGAGGTGACACCACAAGCCCCCCATGCCCTCTCTTTCTCTCTGCCATGAACGCCCGCGCGCCCGGAGAAGCCGAGGAGGAAGAAGAACAGAGAAGACGAGCCACGACCGTTGGATTAAAAATGGACGGTCACGATTAAACGAGTTCGCCGGACACCGGTTGCTCCTCAGAACTGGACGGCTGGATCGAGATCCAACGGTCCCAATTTGTTAATGTAACCGAGGGTCCAATGCTCACACGAACGCGGCCACGCGATCCAATCCAACGCCGATATCGCACGCGCGTTTTGAAAGGGTGGCTCTGCGCTTAGTTGGATCGACCGAATCAATTGCTCGAGCCCGAGTCCGACTCGAACCCGAGTAACAAGAAACCAAGTTTGACTTTGAAATAAAAACAGAGACTTTGAAAGATTTATTTGAGATAGCAAATTAACTCCAAAATTTATGAAAATTTTACAGGAGCTTGCTAACTCAGATATTAACCTTGTGTAAAATTTTCAGAGGTTTTTATACTGTGAATAAACCTCCCAAAATTCTGCAAGGCTCTGTTTTAATGTTTGACTGAGAGTCAAAAAGGTTTGACTACCCTCCAAAAATATTCAAACAATTTCTAAAAATTATGAAATTTTTCAGAGGGGTCACATATCATCCCAAGAACCTAGGAAAATATTTCAGAGGATGATCAAAACATTTGACAAGAATGTTTTGAAGGAACAGATTTGTATCAAAAGACTTGTGACTTTGCATTTCCATAAGTCTTGTACAATACTTGTCCAATACAAACGGGAAACACATGATGTAAGAAAAAGTTTTAATTTCTACTCGTTTTCTTACATTTGAAACACAAGCCCAAAATTGGGATGTTACAGAGATTACTATTTTCGGAGCATCCAAATCTTCCACCATGTGTATTCCTTTCTCTACGTGCATTAGGGTGGGGGCCACCAGAGACCATGCAACATATAAGACAAGCACCATCTACATTTCTTTCTTTGTGTGCAATGGGTTGGAGTCCACCTGCATGTAATGTGTGCATGTATGCATGTGCAGCCATGCATACAACTTGAGTTCAGATTGTTACCTTTTAGTCTCAGAGTTTGGAAAACCAAAACAACTCATGCCGAGATAACAAAGGTGTTTTGTTTTCTTTATCTTTAAGAGTTAGAGATAGAGTCCGTGTTAGTATGTGCGCAGGGCATGCGTTAGTTTGGGCCAAGGGCTAAGACTATAAAGCCAGTACGCAAGCATGTACAAGGGAGTTGTTGAGTTATGAATTAAACACGCAGCGTGTTACTTCTACCGTTAGGGTTTATCCTGTTTTGGTGTGTTCTTGTGAATTTCAATATCGGATTTCATCTTGGCGTGGTGGTTTCTAGCTGTGGTGCTAGGAGTTGCTCGTTGGATCTTTGATCCCTATTTCTCGTTCGTGTACTGTGGTGTGCGCGAGCGTGAGATTTATTTATCCAGGTACGGATTGTTGTTTCGGATTACTGTTCACGTGCATGCTACTGTTCACACGCATACTACTGTTCACGCACATGTTACTGTTCATCCGACGCTAAAAGAAGAAGACGACGCACTACTGATCTTCGAGTTCCACCGTGAAAGATCGGGCAACCCACGGATTTAATCTCGCCTTGAGGTTGATCCGCATCAGAGCGTGTGACAAAAAGCAAGACCATTCATTCATGCAAAATTTAGTGGAGCAATCACACCGAAGAAGAAGCAACATGGGAGCGTGAAGAAGATTTGAAGGCTGAGTTCCCGCACTATCCCAATTTTTAGGCCTTTTTGAAAATATTCAAAATAAAGATAACCATTTGATTTTGTTGTTTTGCTCAAGCTTAAATTGGAGATTTTGGAAAGTTGGAAATGATTTAATGCAAATTAATCATACTTCAACTAATTCAAAGCTTAGTTTGTTTGGAGTTTATTGGAGTTCTCTTGTTTGGGATCCCCTTTTCTCTGTTCCTTCCTACTTCCCGCGCGCCCGCACCTTCAATCCTTGCAAGCCGCCTGATTGTGTTTGAGCAGCTCGATCTTGTTTGGACGTTCGCCCAATCCGAACGTCTCAATCCTTATGAGCCGTCTGATCGTGTTTGAACGGCTCGATCTTGCTTGGACGTTCGCCCAGTCCGAACGTCCCAATCCTTGTGAGCCATCTGATCATGTTTGAATGGCCCAATCTTGTTTGGACGTTCGCCCAGTCCAAACGTCCCAATTGTTGTGAGTCGTCCAATCATGTTTGAACGGTCCAATCTTGTTTGGACGTTCGCCCAGTCCAAATGTCCCTAATCTTTGTGAGCCATCCTATCGTGTTTGAACAGCCCGATCTCGTTTGAGCGTTCGCCCAGTCTGAACATCCCCAATCCTTGTGAGCCGTCCGATCAGAATCAAACTGTGAGGACCCCAGTTTATTTGGCTTGTAATGCTTAACCAACCACCTGGTCCTAGCATCACAAATCAAATAAACTAAGCCTCGAGACATGCATACTTCCCAAAACAGCAGTATGCACACCTCATCACAAAATTATGCATCAACTCCATTCTAAACATAGAGTCCAAACATCACAATACTAAACAGTAAACAACACAGTAGAGTTATTACAACAGAGGCCGATCGGCCAAATTACAACAGATAACTAAATAAACAGCGGAAGCAAAAGTGCCATAAGATGGCTATAATCAAAAGCCAATTAGTGTGCCTTAGCCCACAAGGCAACCAACCGGACCGTCAAGCTAGTTGTCCCAGAACCCGCACATCTCACAGAAGTAAGGCCCTTGGGGCTCACCTGCCTCCTCTGCAACAAAAATATTAAGCAAAGCATATGAGTACCAAAATTGTTTTTGTACTCGCAAGACTGACGTGTGGACTAGCAGACCTATGCATAACTACATGCAGGCTTATTTGAGTGGGGCTGTATGGCTCATTTTAGCACAAAGCAATCTTTATTTGCAATAATGTAATACATTTAAAAGCAAGTTGGTAATTCATTTTTAATGTTGAAATAACAGCGAAATAAAGATAGATACAAGTAACCACCTGGAAGTGACTATCCCAATAGTCACCACAATATAGCACTAATCCCGCATTCGTACCACCCACAAGTTTTAGTTAAAAGGTTGTAGTCTAACTCTTGAAAAGCTTACCAAGCGTGTCCATAACCTAGGATGAGGCTATTTGAATAGTTTTAACCTCGCAAGGGTGTACCATCAGCATTCCACACTTCGCATCGCCTTTAAGCCAAAGCACACTTCCAAGGTATGCCGCACGGCTAAGTCCTACGAGACTCTTTCCAATATTGTGTATTAACTACGAGCCGCTCGTATGGATAGAAATCCATACGCCGACATGGTAAAGCCGAAAAGACAACTACCCACTCAGATAAAGCTGACAACTACCATGCTCCCAACACCATCCCTCCCGCGACCTCCCGCGACTCGGAGCCAATACACGCCAAAGTACTAAGTCAAGAGAGGTCTCATATACTCTAGTGTGGTTAGCACGCAAAAATGCTGGATAATGTGTACTCACAAGATGTTCGGTCCTTAATTGACTCTGCACCATTCCAAATACACCCAACAGATCACACCAACTTACCATTGTGCCCAAGTCCAAATCATTTTATTTTTAGTTTTTAGTTTTAACAATTAAACATAGCAAAAATGCTGAAACAAAAAGTTATAATAATTTTGTGTGATCAAGGTTACCGACTAAGTCGATAACCGCCCATTTCTACCGATACTAAGCATATCTAAGCGCTTGAAATCGATCTACTAAGTGACAAGAGATCATCCAACGATCTCTAATCACAAAGAAATAACCTAGGCTCTGTAGTAGAGGAATATCATTTGCCTGCAGATTATGCAACTAATGGGCCCACTAACCATATTTAAACAAAAATAGCAATGCATACATAAAAGTCGCAAACAAAATATTAGTTTGAATATAAAAGGATTAACATGATCAAACTGCTTGCCTGGTTGCTGCTGCTCAATATGTTGCTGAGGCTCACTATCGATAATACCAGACTCGTCGCAATCTATCGATTGAACAAAAATGACAAATAAGAACAAGTAACACCGACAACAACCAAAATTCAATTTAATCCAATGAGCACAAATTTCACACAGCAGCTAGAGCAAGACTAAACAAAATTTTAGAAATAGAGAACATTTTATTTGGAGCTATGAAGAATTTTCTAGGAATTTTCTAAGCTGGAAATGCATAAAAACATCATTTGATTATTTATCAAACTTTATGAACTGAACCATACTTAAAACCTATTCTGATAAATAGTACATTAAAAATGAAAATTAACAAAATTAGTTTCATTCGATTTGGACAAAAATTGAATTAGTTATGAGTTTTCTAAGTTTAAAAGGATTAATAGTGCAACAGAAATACATTTCGGAATATCAAAATACTTAAAATACTTTTTCTACCGGCGCGCAGAGACCCACGGCCACTGACAAGCGGGACCGGGCGAGAAACGTTGACCAGGTCAAACCTGATCCAGCCCCGCCGAAGGTGACGTCAAAGGCGTATTTTATGAATACGCCTTGAGTTTACCCCAAGCGCATTCTAAAAACACGCCAGCTCGTCCGACAACGGAGAAGTCCCGACCGGGACTTCGCCGAGCTTCTCGCCGGCGAAGAAGAGCTCGAAGGTGCCGGCTAAGGACAAAAATGGAACCCTAACACTATCGCGCACCCGAAGACACCGGCGGTCTGGTCGGAGGTGACCCGATGTGGCGGCGCGACGGCGAGGGGCGGAGTACATGCTATGGCGAAAAATGGCAACGCCAAACCGGCAATGCTAAACGCGAATAAGTGGGCTCAAAAGTTACTCTAAGGTTCCCTGAACTCACCGGGATGACGCGGAGGGGAGGAGCTTGCCGGAGATGGCCCGACGGCAATGACCCGCGGCGGCGGTCAAAGGGGTCACCGAGGAGGGAGGAACCTGAATAAAAACAGATGAAAAGGAAGATCGGGATAGGTTGAGTAAGGTCAGGAGACCGTGCAATAGCAAGTAATTAGGAAAAGGATCGTCTCACCGGTGATGAGGAAGAAGGTGCTGCTCACGGCCGAATTTGAAGAACAACCAAAATTTGATGATCCCTGCGGATGATTTTCAAAATCAGTAGAGGGGAAACAACAGTGGTGAGCTGGAACATGATATGACGCGAAAAAGGAAGGACGATCTTCACTGGTTGCGATGATGACACGACGGCGGCGACACGACTATGAACCAGAGCCGACACACTTCCTTGGTTTGAACTCAGAGGGAGCAATGGATGGTAGGAAGTGGCTTTATGGTGTCCAAAGGAGGAAGAGGGAACTCCGGGTGCCCTTAAGTAGGGAGAAAGAGCGGAGGAAGCAAGAGGAGACGCTCTCGGCGACGATGTGCTCGGAAGAAAAGGCAGCGAGTTGGTGAGGGAACCGACGGGCGTTTTAATGCCGCCCAAGGCATGGGATGGCAGCGGACGATGCGGCCGAAGTGATGCGCGCGAGAAAACCGGGAAGCGGTGAAAGGACAGCGAGGCGAGGTGGCGCCCATGCGTGTTGCCGGCGGCACTCGGCTCTCAGTCGCGAGGTAGGTGACGACCTGACAAGTGGGGCCCACCCGTCAACGACAGCGACAAAGGACCGCGAGCGGAGTCTGGTGCGGCACAATTAGATGGTTTGACTCGATCAAGAACGTGTCGATCGTTGGATCTTATATGGACGGCCGAGATCTATTGGTGCAATCGGACAGGCCGATTGTTTCGGGCGCACGCGGCCGTGCGATCTACATCGGACGGTCGATAGCCATCGGGCTCGCGCGGTACCGCTAGGCGGTGCGGCTGAACCGAGCGGCGCGATCAGACTCGAGCTCGAGTTGGGTTCGAGCCCGTCAAACAGTGATTTCAGATTCTGATTTTTAAAAGGCTGAGAGGATTGGGGAATTTTTAGAGGTAGCTCCAAAGCTCCAAAAATTCCGAACTTTTTATGTGAACATCCTAGGACAGTGAACAACCTTGTGTAATTTTTCTAGGAATTTTCATGCAATATATTTTCCTCCAGAAAATTCATAAGCTACTGACCTAGGGGTTTGACCAGAGTTTAAACTAGTTTGACTTGCTCTTTTGAAATAGCAAATAAAATCTAAAAATTGTGAGATTTTTCAGAGAGGTAACTAAGATGGTCAATATGATAGGAAAAATATTCCTAGAGGATGATCACAAGTTTATGGTTCAGAAATTTGTTGACAACAACTTCTATCACAAGAACATGGTTCTAGAAAATAGAAATTGCTAGGGGAAAAATCTTAGAAAATTCCCAAATGATTTCATGAGGCATCAAAAGTTTTAATTTATCCTCACAATATTACATTTGAAACACAAACCCTAACTTAGGGCTGTTACACAAACAACCTTCATTCCCAAGATGACCCTCTTTAGTCGCAAATGCCTTTTTTGCAAAGACGACCCTCTTTAGTCGTAGACCGCCCTTTTTGCAAAGACAACCCTCTTTGGTCGTAGACCGCCCTTTTTGCAAAGACGACCCTCTTTGGTTGCAACCGCCCTTTTGCAAAGACCACCCTCCTCCTTAGGACCTCCTTCTTTGGACCTCTTCCCTTGGACCTTCTCAGGACCTCCTCCTCAAGACCTCCTACTCCTCCTTCGCAGGACCTCCTGTAACAACCCTAACTTAGGGTTTGTATTTCAAATGTAAAATTTTGAGGAGAAATAAAAACTTTTGTTGTCTCATTAAATCATTTGGAGGTTTTCCAAATTTTCCCTAGCAATTCCCATTTTCTAGAATTAAATTCTTGTGAATAAAAATTATTGTCAGCAAATTCTTAGCTTTCAAACTTGTGCTCATCCTCTAAAATTATTTTTCCTATCATCTTGATCATCCTATCTGCCTCCCTGAATTATTTCACAATTTTTAGATTTTAATTGCTATTTCAAATGCCCTAGTCAAACCAGTTTAGAAATCTGGTCAAACCTCTGGACAGCAGCTTGTGAATTTTATTGGGAGAACTCTAGTGCATAAAACTCCTGGAAAAATTACACAAGGTGGTCCTCTGTCCTAGTTAGCTTCCATAAAAATTTCGAATTTTTGGAGCTCAGAGCTACCTCTAAGAATTCCCAAACCTTCCCAACCTTTTAGCATTCAAACTCGGTTATCTCTCTCTGCTCGGACCAACTCGTGCTCGAGTCCGACCCGCACCACTTGACTCGGTCGCGCCAACTAGCTGCACCGCCCAATCTTGACCGTCGATGCAAATCGAACGATCCACGCTATGCGTATGCATTCGACCGTCCGAATGCATACAGAGATCCCGACCGTCCATCTCAAATCCAACGGTCCGCACAATCTTGATCGAGTCGAACCAGCTCACCACGCCGCATCAGACCCCGTCTCGCACCGCTTTGTCACAGTCGCTGACAAGTGAACCCCACTGCCAAGACGCTCGCCTTCTCCGCGTCTCACCGGAGCTCGCGGCCGCTCGCGCATGCGCGCCACGCTGCTCGTCGCTGCCACATCGGGGACGCGTGTCCCTCTCCGAAGCATCGCCAGAGCTTTATAACCTCACCGCACTCATCCATTCTTCGCTTCTTCGCTCGCTCGCCCGCCCGCTCGCTTTCGCCGAGAAGAGAACGGCGGCGCGCCGCCGTGTTAGTGTCGCCTTGCTTCGCGACCGCACCATCGAGATCCACTCTACTCGCCGCACCCATTTTGCCTATCCCGGTCCTTATCGCCCCGCATCATCGTGGAGTGGTGTCATCGTCTCGCTTCCGGTGATCTCGCTCCGTGAGCTCGCTTGCGATCTAGTGAGTCTCTAGCCTCGCTCACTTAGTCCCTTAGGATCGCATCGATGCAATCGAATCTAATGGTGGCTTCATTTTCATCTTTGGTGCATCGTTGAGGCCGTGCGACGCGTTCTTCTCCAAGCTCGGTGAAGCGCCGCCTAAATTCGACCACCTCCGTTCTCCTCCGCCGCCGTAGTCGGGCTTATCCTTCCCGGGAGCAAGGCGAGCTAAGGCGCACCTTCCGGTCTTCGGCTCGCAGCGTCTTCTCCGCGAGCATCGCACTTTCTTCTCGCCTCCGGCCGCCGCGAGCTCAACTCCGGTGACCATCGGTCCGCATCACCGCCGGGTTCGCGAGATCGTTGCGAACCTGAAGGTATAACTCACTCGCCCTGAGACCTCCTGGTTCGCAAGAACAGTTGCGCGGCCGCGCCGCTGTCCCCGTGGTCGTCGGTGAGCCGCCGGCAACGTTAGCTCTAACCTTCCCCTTTAGTTCTTAATGGCCGCTAGTCAGACACCGATCGTGGGCCTCCTCGTTAATCGCGTTTAGAGAATCTTTAATCCAGCCCGTTATTTGCTCTCTGAGTCGCTGCCATGTGGGTCCATGCTGTTAGTTGGTGGTTGTGTAGCTCTGATACTTCGTTTTCTCTGTTTGGAAGCGATTTTGCACGCTTAGTTTAGGTTTTCGCTTTGATAAACCGGCGCATTTCGGTATCGCGTTTTGACGCCACCTTAAGCCATGGTCGAGTCAAAGCCGACTTAGTCGCCGCTCATGTGCCCGCGATCGCTGGCTATGGCTAGCTCGTTGTCGAGAAAAGGTTTTTTTGCTTTTGTATTTCTGAAATGCTTTTCCTTTGTGCTGTTAATTCAATTAAACTTAGAAAATTCATAACTAATTCAATTTTTCTCCAAATCACTTGAAACCAGTTCTGTTAATTTTCATTTTAATGTATTATTTACCAAAATTAGTTTCAACCATGTCTCTGTTAGCTAAAATATGGTTTTGATTTAAATGGTGTATATTGTAATTTCCAAATTAGAAAATGCATATCTCTTTCAATAAATTGTCCAAATCCAGTGAAACCAATTTTGTAAATTGTCATTTTAGTGTACTAATGATCGAATAGGTTTTGGGTATGTTTCATATTAAAATTTTGCTAAGTAATTAACTAGTGCTTTAATGTGTATGTTAGCTTAGGAAATTGCTAGAAAATTCATCACCACTTCAAATAATTGTTTCCCTGTTTCTAAAAAAATGTGTTAGATCATGTTTAGGCTGTGGGGTATAGCTTGGAATGTTTTGATGTTGTGTATGTTTGAGTCTTGTCGGTGTTATTCGTTCTTATTCGCTGTTATTTGTTCAATCGTTAGGCTTCGACATTTGCGGTAACCCTGAGAACGACCCTCCGCAACAAATTGAGCAACAGCAGCCAGGCAAGCAGTTTGATCATGTTTATCCCAGTATTTTAAAGTCTAATATTTTGTTTCAACTGTATGTATGCATCGCTTAATTTGTGTTAAATTGGTTAGTTAATCCTTTAGATGCATAATCTGTAGGCAAATGATTATCCTCTACTACCTGAGCCTAGGTTATTTGCTGTGATTAGAGATCGCTGGATGATTTCTTGTCACTTAGTAGATACGATTTCAGCTGCTTAGACATGCTTAGTATCGGTAGAAATGGGCGGTTATCGACTTAGTCGGTAACCTTGATCACACAAAATTCTCTATAACTTTATGTTTCAAAGATTTCGCTTTGTTTAATTGCAAAATTAAAAATGAAAACAAAAATGATTTAGACTTGGGCACAATGGTAAGACTGGTGTGATCTGTTGGGTGTGACCGAAAGGTGCCCGAGCCGCTTAAGGACCGAGTTACTTGCGCCACCGCACTAAGCATTTTGCGTGCTAACCAAACTAGAGTATATGGGACCTCTCTTGACCTAGTACTTTGGCGTGTATTGACTCGGGCCCAGGAGGTCGCAGGAGGATGGAGGTGGGAGCATGGTAGTTGTCCAAGAGCTTTATCCCGAGTGGGTAGTTGTCTTTCGGCTTTACCATGTAAGCGTATGGATTTCTATCCATACGAGCGGCTCGTAGTGAATACACAATATTGGAAAAAGTCTCGAGGACTTAGTCAGTGCGGCATACCTTCGAAGTGTGCTTGGCTTGAAGGCGGTCCAAGTGTGGGTACATTGGTACACCCGCAGGTTAAAAACTATTCGATAGCCTCGCCCTAGGTTATGGACACGCCGGATACGCCCCAAGAACTAGACTACAACATTTAAATTAAAACTTGATGGGTGGTACGAATCTGGGGATTCGTGCTATGTTGTGGTGACTTTTGGGACAGTCACTTCTAGGTTGTTTACCTTTGCTCTTTTTTTATTATTATCCTTACTGTTATTTCAATCTTAAAAATGAATTGCAAACTTGCCTTTAAACTGTATTACCTTATTGCAAATGAAAATCGGCTTTATGCAAACGAAACATATGGCCTCCACCAAACAAGCGTGCATGTAGCATATGAACAGGTCTGCTAGTTCACACGTCAGTCTTGCGGGTACAAAGACAATCTTTGTACTCAGGTGCTTTGCTTAATGTTTTTGTTGCAGAGGAAGAAGGTGAGCCCCAAGGGTCTCACTTCTGTGAGCTGTGTTGCCGTTTCGTGGGTGACGACTAGGCTTGGCGGTCCGGTTAGATGCCTTGTGGGTTGAAGGCACACTGATTGGCTTTGTTTATAGCCATCTTATGGCACTTTTGCTTCCGCTGTCGTTCTTGTTTATTTGTGTATCTTGTGGCTTGTCGGCCTTTGTCTGTAATAACTCTACTATTTGTTTATCTTCCGTTTGGTAGTGTGGTGTTTGGACTCTATGTTTGGAATGGAGTTGATGTCTAATTTTGTAACGAGGTGTGTATATCGCTCGAAGTATACATATCTCGAGGATCAATTCATTTGATTTGTGATGCTAGGACCTGTGGTTGGTTAAGCATTACAAGCCAAATAAATTGAGGTCCTCACAAAGTTGGTATCAGAGCCATTCTGACCGTAGTAACCCAAGCATAGTCGTCCTTAGGATGTTTTGGAAAGGCTTATTTTCAAAATATAAAAAGGTTTATGAAAACCTAGGCAGATTCTCAGATTTTACTCCTTACCTATCTTAGCTTCTACCCTCATCTTACTCTAATTTCAGTTTAAGAACTTGGTTTCTCTCTTTCCTTTCAAAAGATAGTTACTGCCGGTTGAATTAGTCTTGGGAGAACCATGGAAGATTGTGGGAATAATAGGGTAAGATGTAAAGTGAGTAGTTATGCGTCTGATTTTTGCTGGTTGGTCTTTATTCTGCTTTGTGTTTGTTTTTGGACTGCTTTCATGAATCTTGGGCTTTCTTGATCTTAAATTTGTTGCTAACTTGTCTTAGTAAAACAGGATGGCCGGGAGAATGTGTGGCGCAGCCAGTCGTCGTCGATGAGGAGCTTCCTCCTCCGACCATGGTCGAGGTTCTCGCCGACGAGCGAACCGCATGGACCAGACGCGCATTTTGGAGGTTATTGCTAGGAATACCTCCACTCCTACCGGTGGTGGCGGGCACCAGACTCGCGGGGGACTTGCAGAGTTCCTCCGTACACAGCCGCCGACTTTCTCCCACTCTGAGGACCCTCTTGATGCGGATGATTGGCTGCGCATGGTTGAGCGAAAGCTCAACATAGCTCAGTGCCAGGCACAGGATAAGGCACTCTTCGTGTCCCACCAGCTTGAGGGCGCGGCACTCTCATGGTGGGAGAACTATCTCGCCATGCAGCCCGCGGTCCATGTGGTCGCATGGGAGGAGTTCAGGTCAGCTTTTCGTCGGGCCCACATCCCCGATGGCCTGATGAAGCTGAAGAAGAAAGAATTCCTCGCGCTCAAGCAAGGGCGCAAATCTGTGACGGAGTATCTATACGAGTTTAATCATCTGGCTCGTTATGCTCCGGGGGAGGTGGTCTCAGATGAGGCTAAGGAGGAGAAGTTTATGGATGGCTTGTCCAAGGAGCTGCAGGACAAGCTATCTATTGTGGACTTCTCTGACTTTCAGGCCTTGGTAGATAGGCCATTGTTGCTGAGCATAAGGCCAAGGCGCTGGGCGAGTCCCGCAAGCGCAAATGGGAGGCGATCGCCTACTCACACCACCTCATTCGCCCCGGGCCGGGCGGCACCAAAGGGGTCTGCCTTTGCTCCACCAAAGACCGAGGCCATCGCCGTTCTTCGTCCACCGCAGGCCGTGAGCCACCACGCGCGCCGCGATCCAAAGAGCAGGTGGCCTCCGCAATCCGGCGGCCGAGGTTACTTGTTTTCGCCGCCACAACAAGGGCCACTACGCCAACGCTTGCCCTCGAGTGTTGCAGCACCCCTCGCCCTAATGGAGGACGCGGGGGGAGTGGTCACCCACCGACCGTAAGGTCATCCGAAGACCTGAGTGCGAGCAAGCCGTCGAGTCAACCATCTTTCACCGAGGAGGCTCGGAGGCGCCGGATGTCGTGATAGGTACACTTCTTGTCAATTCTCGCCCCGCCGCAGTATTGTTTGATTCTCGAGCATCGCATTCTTTATTTCGAGATCATTTGTCGCTGCTAGTGGTCTTCACCGTGTTCCTTTGGGAGTTCCTTTGCTCATTCGCCTCCGGGTCGGAAATGAGATCCGATTTTCAATGTCGATGTTCCCGCAAGTCAAAGGAGTGGGATTCTTGGAAAATCTCATCCCGCTCGACTCATCGAGCCCGATGTAATTCAGGCATGGATTGGTTGTCCCAACACATGGGATGATCGACAGCCAAGAGGGTGGTTTTCCTCACCAACCTTCCGCGAACAGGTTGGCTTTTCCCGCACCGCAAGGGTCACACCTTTGTGCACTTGTAGCAAAGCCACTTTGAAGATTCGGAGGTTCCTACTGCTTGTGATTTTGAGGATGTTTTTTCCGATGATTTACCCAGGATGCCTCCGTTCGAGATCCGAGTTTGTCATCGAGTTGCTGCCCTGCATCGCCTCTATCTCGGAAGGCGCCAGACGGATGCCTCCCAATGAGCTAGAAGAATTGAAGAAGCAGCTTGGTGAGCTCCAAGCAAAGGGTTTCATCCGTCCCAGCCATCTCCTTGGGGTTGTCCGGTGATCTTTGTGAAGAAGAAGGACAAGACTTTGCGCATGTGTGTTGATTACCGTCCGCTCAATGAGGTGACGGTGAAGAACAAATATCCACCGCTCGCATTGATGATCTTTTGACCAGCTTGTCCGAGCTCGTGTTCTCCAAGATTGACCTGAGATTGGGATATCATCAAGTCCGGATCAGGGCTGAGGATATTCCGAAGACGGCTTTCACTACTCGTTATGGTCTTTACGAGTATACCGTCATGTCTTTCGGCTTAACCAATGCTCCAGCTTATTTCATGAACCTCATGAACTCGGTATTCATGGAATATTTGGATAAGTTCGTGGTGGTGTTTATTGATGATATTCTTATCTATTCCAAGACTGAAGAAGAGCATGCTGAGCATCTCAAGATTGTTTTGGGAAAATTGCGGGAACACCAGCTGTATGCAAAGTTCAGCAAATGCGAGTTCTGGTTGAAGGAAGTGGCATTCTTGGGCCATGTTCTTTCAATCGAGGCGAGTCGTGGATCCCAAAGAAAGTCGCGATGTTCTATCTTGGGCCACCTAAGTCGGGCCATCGATGTTCGAGTTTTCTCGGTTTAGCGGGCTACTACCGCCGCTTTATCGAGAACTTCTCCAAGATCGCAGCCGATGACCGAATTGCTTAAGAAGGATAAGAAGTTTGTGTGGTCCTTTGCTTGTGATGAGAGCTTTGTGAGCTCAAACGGCGTTTGACTTCACTCGATCCTTACTCTTCCGATGATCACAAGAGCTTGATATCTATTGCGATGTCTCTCGCCGTGGGCGGGATGCGTTCTCATGCAGAAGGCAAAGCAGTTGCCTATGCATCTAGGCAGTTGAGACCTCATGAGCTCAACTATTCTACCCATGATTTGGAGCTTGCTGCAGTGGTTCACGCACTCAAGATTTGGCGGCATTATTTGATCAGAATCGTTGTGAGGTGTATTCCGATCACAAGAGCTTAAAGTATTTGTTCACTCAGCCAGATCTGAATCTCAGGCAGAGGAGATGGCTGGAATTGATCAAAGATTATGACTTGGGTATTCAGATCATCTCGGCAAGGCCAATGTGGTTGCCGATGCACTTAGCGAAAGGTGTATTGCAATACTTTGATGATCCAAGAGCAAGAACCAAGACTTCTTGCGAATTTCAGCCTCAACTTGGGTTTGGTTGAGCATGGTTCCTTTATCGCTTTGATTGTGCAACCAACCTTGGTGGATCAAATCAAGGCAGCACAGCAATCAGATGTTGGGGTGGGTAAAATCAAGCAGAACATCAAGAATGGATCAGCCAGGTGTTTCACAGAAGATGAGTACGGTGTTGTATGGTTTGGGCAACGTCTTGTGGTCCCAAAGGTCCCAGAGTTGCGGGATTTGATTCTCCATGAGGCCCATGATTCGCCCTTGTCTATCCATCCCGGGGCCACCAAAATGTACCAAGATCTGCGTCAGAGATTTTGGTGGACTCGCATGAAGCGCGAGATTGCCAGGTTCGTTGCCAGATGCGATGTATGTTGTCGTGTCAAGGCAGAGCATCAGCGTCCAGCGGGCCTTCTTCAGCCCTTACCTATACCAGAGTGGAAATGGGATTCTGTGGGCATGGACTTCATTACTGGTCTGCCCCGTACTGCTTCAGGGAAGGATGCTTTATGGGTTATCATTGATCGGTTGACGAAGGTGGCTCACTTCCTTCCTGTGCGATCGAAGATTGATGTGAATCAGCTAGCGGATCTTTACATATCCCGCATTGTGAGCTTGCACGGCGTACCACGAACGATTGTGTCAGATCGTGGTTCTCTGTTCACCTCTCGATTTTGGCATAGTCTGCAGGAGGCCATGGGGACCCGTCTTCGCTCATTTCACCTATCATCCTCGGATCGATGGTCGACGAGCGCGTCAACCAAGTGCTTGAAGATATGCTCCATGCTTGTGTTCTTTCCTATGGGAAGAATTGGGAGAAGTGCCTACCACTTGCCGAGTTCTCCTACAACAACAGCTTCCAGGCTAGTCTCGGTATGGCACCGTTTGAGGCTTTGTATGGGAGGCGATGCAGAACCCCATTGAACTGGTCAGAAACTGGTGAAAGGCAGTTCTTCGGCCCAGAGTCGATCAAGGAAGCTGAAAGTCAAGTGCAATTGATTCGTGAGCACTTGCGCGTAGCTCAGTCCAGGCAAAAGAGCTATGCAGATCGGCGTCGTCGTGAGTTGAGCTTCCAGCCCAATGACTTTGTGTATCTCAAAGTCTCACCTCTGAAGGGACATCGTCGTTTCGGTGTCAAGGGCAAACTAGCTCCTCGATATGTCGTCGACGCATCATCAAGAAAATGGAGCTGTTGCATACAAGTTAGAATTGCCAGCTACACTTGAGGGGGTGCATGATGTTTTCCATGTATCACAATTGAAGAAGTGCCTCCGTGTTCCAGTTGAGGAAACACCTTTGGAAAATATCGATGTGCAAGAAGATCTGTCTTATCGTGAGCGCCCCATTCGTATCCTTGAAGAAGCTGAACGCAGAACGAGGAACCGTGTGATCAAGTTCCTTAAAGTTCAGTGGTTGAACCACTCCGAGGATGAAGCCACTTGGGAGCGGGAAGATCGTCTCCGAGCAGACTACCCATCCTTCTTCTCCCAATGATCAGAATCTCGGGGCGAGATTCCTGTAAGGGGGGGAGATTTGTAACAACCCTAACTTAGGGTTTGTATTTCAAATGTAAAATTTTGAGGAGAAATAAAAACTTTTGTTGTCTCATTAAATCATTTGGAGGTTTTCCAAATTTTCCCTAGCAATTCCCATTTTCTAGAATTAAATTCTTGTGAATAAAAATTATTGTCAGCAAATTCTTAGCTTTCAAACTTGTGATCATCCTCTGAAATTATTTTTCCTATCATCTTGATCATCCTATCTGCCTCCCTGAATTATTTCACAATTTTTAGATTTTAATTGCTATTTCAAATGCCCTAGTCAAACCAGTTTAGAAATCTGGTCAAACCTCTGGACAGCAGCTTGTGAATTTTATTGGGAGAACTCTAGTGCATAAAACTCCTGGAAAAATTACACAAGGTGGTCCTCTGTCCTAGTTAGCTTCCATAAAAATTTCGGAATTTTTGGAGCTCAGGAGCTACCTCTAAAAATTCCCCAAACCTTCCCAGCCTTTTAGCATTCAAACTCGGTTATCGCTCTCGGGCTCGACCCAACTCGTGCTCGAGTCCGACCCGCACCACTTGACTCGGTCGGCGTCAACTAGCTGCACCGCCAATCTTGACCGTCTGATGCAAATCGAACGATCCACGTTGCGTATGCATTCGACCGGTCCGAATGCATACAGAGATCCCGACCGTCCATCTCAAATCCAACGGTCCGCACAATCTTGATCGAGTCGAACCAGCTCATCGAGCCGCATCGCACTCGCCTCGCACCGCTTTGTCACGCCGGCCGCGACAAGTGAACCCCACTGTCCAAGACGCCTCGCCTTCTCCGCGTCTCACCGAGCTCGCGCCGCGCGCGATGCGCGCCACGCCGCTCGTCGCCGCCACGCCGGGACGCGTGTCCTCTCCGGCATCGCCGAGCTTTATAACCTCACCGCACTCATCCATTCTTCGCTTCTTCGCTCTCGCTTTCTCCGCCCGCTTCTGCTTTCGCCGAGAAGAGAACGGCGCGCGTCGCCGTGTTAGTGTCGCCTTGCTTCCGCGATCGCACCATCGAGATCCACTCTACCACCGCACCCATTTTGCCTATCCCGGTCCTTATCGCCCGTGCATCATCGTGAGCGGTGTCATCATCTCCGCTTCCGGTGATCTCTCGCCCGTGAGCTCGTTTGCGATCCGTGAGTCTCTAGCCTCGTCACTTAGTCCCTTAGGATCGCACCGATGCCGAATCTAATGGTGGCTTCATTTTCATCTTTGGTGCATCGTTGAGGTCAGGCGACGCGTTCTTCTCCAAGCTCGGTGAAGCGCCGCGCTAAATTCCGACCACCTCCGTTCTCCTCCGTCGTCGTAAGCTGGGGCTTATCCTTCCTGGGAGCAAGGCGGAGCTGAGGCGCACCTTCCGGGATCTTCTCGAAGCTCGCAGCGTCTTCTCCGCGAGCACCGCACTTTCTTCTCCGCCTCCGGTCGTCGCGAGCTCAACTCCGGTGACCATCGGTCTCCGCATCACCGTCGCCGGGTTCGCGAGATCGTTGCGAACCTGAAGGTATAACTCACTCGCCCTGAGACCTCCTGGTTCGCAAGAACAGTTGCGCGGCCGCGCCGCCGTCCCCGTGGTCGTCGGTGAGCCGCCGGCAACGTTAGCTCTAACCTTCTCCTTTAGTTCTTAATGGTCGTTTAGCTGTATCACTGACTGGTGGGCCCTCCCTGGTTAATCGCGTTTAGAGAATCTTTAATCCAGCCCGTTATTTGCTCTCTGAGTCGCTGCCATGTGGGTCCATGCTGTCAGTTGGTGGTTGTGTAGCTCTGATACTTCGTTTTCTCTGTTTGGAAGCGTATTTCCCTGTACGTTTAGTTTAGGTTTTCGTTTTGATAAACCGAAGGCGTACTCTCGGTGTACGTTTTCGACGTCACCTTAAGCCATGGCCGAGTCAGAGCTGACTTAGTCAGCGCCCTCGCGCGGGCCCGCGACGCTGGTCGTGGCTAGCTCGTTGTCAGTAGAAAAAGGTTTTTTTTTGCTTTTGTATTTCTGAAATGCTTTTCCTTTGTGCTTTTAATTCAATTAAACTTAGAAAATTCATAACTAATTCAATTTTTCTCCAAATCACTTGAAACCAGTTCTATTAATTTTCATTTTAAATGTATTATTTACCAAAATTAGTTTCAACCATGTCTCTGTTAGCTAAAATATGGTTTTTGATTTAAATGGTGTATATTGTAATTTCCAAATTAGAAAATGCATATCTCTTTCAATAAATTGTCCAAATCCAGTGAAACCAATTTTGTAAATTGTCATTTTAGTGTACTAATGATCAGAATAGGTTTTGGGTATGTTTCTGTTATTAAAATTTTGCTAAGTAATTAACTAGTGCTTTAATGTGTATGTTAGCTTAGGAAATTGCTAGAAAATTCATCACCACTTCAAATAATTGTTTCCCTGTTTCTAAAAAAATGTGTTAGATCATGTTTAGGCTGTGGGGTATAGCTTGGAATGTTTTGATGTTGTGTATGTTTGAGTCTTGTCGGTGTTATTCGTTCTTATTCGCTGTTATTTGTTCAATCGTTAGGCTTCGACATTTGCGGTAACCCTGAGAACGACCCTCCGCAACAAATTGAGCAACAGCAGCCAGGCAAGCAGTTTGATCATGTTTATCCCAGTATTTTAAAGTCTAATATTTTGTTTCAACTGTATGTATGCATCGCTTAATTTGTGTTAAATTGGTTAGTTAATCCTTTAGATGCATAATCTGTAGGCAAATGATTATCCTCTACTACCTGAGCCTAGGTTATTTGCTGTGATTAGAGATCGCTGGATGATTTCTTGTCACTTAGTAGATACGATTTCAGCTGCTTAGACATGCTTAGTATCGGTAGAAATGGGCGGTTATCGACTTAGTCGGTAACCTTGATCACACAAAATTCTCTATAACTTTATGTTTCAGCATTTCTGCTTTGTTTAATTGCAAAATTAAAAATGAAAACAAAAATGATTTAGACTTGGGCACAATGGTAAGACTGGTGTGATCTGTTGGGTGTGACCGAAAGGTGCCCAGCCGCTTAAGGACCGAGTTACTTGCGCCACAGATCGAGCATTTTGCGTGCTAACCACACTAGAGTATATGAGACCTCTCTTGACCTAGTACTTTAGCGTGTATTGACTCCGGGTCGCAGGAGGTCGCAGGAGGGATGGAGGTGGGAGCATGGTAGTTGTCCGAAGAGCTTTATCCTGAGTGGGTAGTTGTCTTTTCGGCTTTACCATGTAAGCGTATGGATTTCTATCCATACGAGCGGCTCGTAGTGAATACACAATATTGGAAAAAGTCTCGTAGGACTTAGCTGTGCCGGCATACCTTCGGAAGTGTGCTTGGCTTGAAGGCGGTCTGAAGTGTGGGTACATTGGTACACCCCTGCATGGTTAAAAACTATTCGAATAGCCTCGTCCTAGGTTATGGACACGCTCGGATACGCCCCCCAAGAACTAGACTACAACATTTAAATTAAAACTTGATGGGTGGTACGAATCTGGGGATTCGTGCTATGTTGTGGTGACTTTTGGGACAGTCACTTCTAGGTTGTTTACCTTTACTCTTTTATTATTATTATCCTTACTGTTATTTCAATCTTAAAAATGAATTGCAAACTTGCCTTTAAACTGTATTACCTTATTGCAAATGAAAATCGGCTTTATGCAAACGAAACATATGGCCTCCACCAAACAAGCCTGCATGTAGCATATGAACAGGTCTGCTAGTTCACACGTCAGTCTTGCGGGTACAAAGACAATCTTTGTACTCAAGTGCTTTGCTTAATGTTTTTGTTGCAGAGGAAGAAGGTGAGCCCCAAGGGTCTCACTTCTGTGAGCTGTGTTGCCGTTTCGTGGGTGATGACTAGGCTTAGCGGTCCGGTCAGATGCCTTGTGGGTTGAAGGCACACTGATTGGCTTTGTTTATAGCCATCTTATGGCACTTTTGCTTTCGCTGTCGTTCTTGTTTATTTGTGTATCTTGTGGCCTGTCGGCCTTTGTCTGTAATAACTCTACTATTTGTTTATCTTCCGTTTGGTAGTGTGGTGTTTGGACTCTATGTTTGGAATGGAGTTGATGTCTAATTTTGTAACGAGGTGTGTATACTGCTTTCTGAGAAGTATACATATCTCGAGGATCAATTCATTTGATTTGTGATGCTAGGACCAGGTGGTTGGTTAAGCATTACAAGCCAAATAAATTGGGGTCCTCACACCTCCTCCTTTGGACCTCATCCTTAGGACCTCCTCCTCCTTAGAACCTCCTCCTTTGGACCTCCTCCCTTGGACCTCCTCAGGACCTCCTCCTCCTCCTTCGCAGGACCTCCTCCTTTGGACCTCCTCCTCAGGACCTCCTCCTTCGCAGTGTAACATCCCAATTTTAGGCTTGTGTTTCAAATGTAAGAAAATAAGTAGAAATTAAAACTTTTTCTTACATCTTGTATTTCCTGTTTGTACTGAAGAACTATTGTACAAGAAGTTATGGAAATACAAAGTCACAAGTCTTTGATCCAAATCTTGATCCTTCAAAAACATTCTTGTTCCATCTTGTGATAATCTCCTGGAAATATTTTTCCTAAATTCTTGGGTTGGTATGTGACCCCTCTGAAAAATTTGACAATTTTTAGAAATTGTTTGAATACTTTTGGAGGTCAGTCAAACCAACTCAAATTCTGGTCAAACTGTGGGCCAGCACCTTGTGGAATTTTTGGAGGAAAAAGTATAGCACAAAAACCTCTGCAAGATTTATGCAAGGTCATTAACTCAGCTAGCAAGCTCCTGTAAAAATTTCATAATTTTTGGAGTGAGTTTGCTATCTCAAACAAATCCTCAAACTCCAAATCTGTTTGAAACTCAATTTAGGTCTGAGTCAAACTCGGGCTCGAGTCAGACCCGAGTCCGACCCAACCAATCGACTCGGCCGAGCCAAGCGCGCAGCGCCGCACCGAGCCCGATCTCGGCGCGCTTGTGCTAGCCGTTGATTTCAATCCAACGCCACGACCTCCCCATCGATCCGAGGAGCTCTTGAGCGCCTCGGTAGCCGGGTGGTCCAAGCCACTCGATCTCCATCCCGCGGTCACGACCTCCCCAGACCTCCTCGCCGCGTAAGACCTCCCCACTCGAGTGATCCGGGACGCCCAGACCACCCCATGCAAATCGAGATCGCCCAGACCTCCTAAGCCCTATTCTTCTTCCCGTGACCTCCTCGAGCCCCGGTCATCATGGTTTTCCCGCACTGCGTGCGTGTGTCGTGGTCGAGCAGTTGGGAGCAATGGCTGTCACTTTTGGTCCTTCCCAACGGCTCTTTTGCTGCCATGCATTTATTGCCGCCACCTTTAACCTCCAAAGTCTCCACCGCCTCGCCGCCTACCTACCATGCGTGCTTTTGGTGGGTATGGACATTGTTCACAAGTGAACTTGCCGTGCCATTGCCAAGCTTCCGTGCTATGAATAGCCCAAGCCTCCCTTCTCCTTTTCCTTCTTAGTTCTTGTTGTGCTTGAGCACCCTCAGTTGAGTTGGTCCTCAAACTCAAGCACCTAAGAACACCACCCCATACCACCATTGTCACTTTTGGAGCTCCCCAAGACCACCTTCGAGCTCCAGGGGTTCAATATTGCTATTTTGGCTGTCACTTTGTCATCTTGGTCTCCTCAAGCCTCCCTAATTTGTTGTGTTTAATCTTCACAGAGGTTGACAATTTGGGGAGCTGCTTGTCGGGGTCGAGATCATCTTCTTCTCCATCGCCGGCAAACACGTCACCGCCGGACTTCGTCGACCTTCTCCAAGTTCCTCCGACCTCCCTGGTCCCCTCTCTGCCCTCAGGTGCCCATCCCTTAGCCTTGCTGTTATTTTCTAGAGCTCGTGTAGTTTCGTAGTAAGCCTCCCTAGCCTATCTCCGGCTCGCCGGCGTTCAAGGCCGTCGCCGCCGACGAGGTTGCCACCTTTAGCTCCGTGATGTTATTGTGGTTCCATTCCAGTATTTAGTTGGCGCCGACGTGGTCCCTGTCGCCGGCGGCAAGCCGTTAAACGCGCTCGGGATTTTTGCCGGTGCAAACTCCCGTTTTCGTCATTTTCTTAGGACAGCTTTAATGCCCAATCATTGCTAATCATTGGCGCATTAATCATGTCTTGATCTGTGCCATGTGTCACCGACGTGTGGGCCTTGGGCTTAGAATTAAAATCCAGAGGTCTTTAAAGTCCCTTTTCGGTTCCTTTATTGCCAATCATCAGAGATTTAAGTTGTCCTTAGCGCCACCTTTTAGTCGCCCCAAGGACCCGCACCGTTAGGAGCACCTTGGACCTCCTCGGGTTCATCGTGGTCATCCACGACCTCCCCAAGTTTAGATCCGAGCCTTTGGCTCCTTTCCGAAAAACTTAAGTCTCAGGACCTCCCCCTAGTTTTAGCTCAGCCGTTAAGACCACCCTCAGTCAGATCTATGCTGTAGATGGGTTTCCGTGTAAATTTCTAAGTCCCAAGACCTCCTAGAGCGTTCTCCGCCGTTAAAAGACCTCCTAGGATTAGCTCTTAGCCGTTAGATCTGGCTCTGTGTAAAATCTTGCGCGCCAGGACCTCCCCTAGAGTTGATCCTAACCGTCTAGGACCACCCCGGTTAAATCCTAGCCGCTAGGACCACTCCTGCGTAAAAGGACCTCCTCTGGGTTATTTTGCCAAAACCACCCCCTGGACCTCCACCGAGGTCCTCTTTGCAAAAGATCTCCCCTCGGTCATTTTGCAAAGACCACCCTCGGGGTCCTCTTTGTAAAAAGCCACCGCC